>OW240912.1:59311687-59320546 GCA_933207985.1 Pelobates cultripes
ATAAATTGGTCATAAAATGTGATCTGATCATCATCTAAGTCACAACAATAGACAATCTCAGTCTGCTTAAACTAATAACACACAAAGAATGAAATGTTGCCATTTTTTTTATTCAACACACCATGTAAACATTCACAGTGCGTGTGGAAAAAGTATGTGAACCTCTAGACTAATGACATCTCCAAGAGGTAATTGGAGTGAGATGTCAGCCAACTGGAGTCCAGTCAATGAGATGAGATTGGAGGTGTTGGTTACAGCTGCCCTGCCCTATAAAAGACACACACCAGTTCTGGGTTTGCTTTTCACAAGAAGCATTGCCTGATGTGAATGATGCCTCGCACAAAAGAGCTCTCAGAAGACCTACAATTAATAATTGTTGACTTGCATAAAGCTGGCAAGAGTTATAAAAGTATCTCCAAAAGCCTTGCTGTTCATCAGTCCACAGTAAGACAAATTGTCTATAAATGGAGAAAGTTCAGCACTGCTGTTACTCTCCCTAGGAGTGGCCGTCCTGTAAAGATGACTACAAGAGCACAGCGCAGATTGCTCAATGAGGTGAAGAAGAATCCTAGAGTGTCAGCTAAAGACATACAAAAGTCACTGGCAAATGTTAACATCCCTGTTAGGGAATCTACAATATGTAAAACACTAAACAAGAAATGATTTCATGGGAGGATACCACAGAGGAAGCCACTCCTGTCCAAACAAAACATTGCTGCACGTTTACAGTTTGCACAAGAGCACCTGAATGTTCCACCGCAGTACTGGCAAAATATTCTGTGGACAAATTAAACCAAAGTTGATTGTCTATTGTTGTGACTTAGATGATGATCAGATAACATTTTATGACCAATTTGTGCAGAAATCAATCTCACTCCAAAGGGTTCACATACTTCTTCTTGCAACTGTATATATATACAAATGCATTCAAATTATTTTTTTTGCATTTTTCACACACAAACAAACATGAACGCTAACTTTGGCCAGTGTTTGTGACTAAGTGGCTACTAAAAAATACTGGACATACCCCATTTGTAATACCTTGGGTCTACTTTAGCAAATGGTATGCTATCATGGGGGTAATGTTCATTCCTGGGCTACCATACAACCTCAAAGGCAACATATCCAGTCTGGCAAATTTCAATAGGGGGAGATTGCTGAACACAAATATGTGTACTTTATTGCAGTAACAGCTAACATTATTATGACATTCACAGTTAAAATGCCATGCAGAACTAAAAAAAACAAAACATTTCTTCATTTCTCACTTGTTTTTAGATTTTATTCATATTAAATTATGTTTAATATATAAACATTTGATGTGACATAAATATCCCTGTTTCTTCTGAACAAAATTATATTTAATATGTGTGGGTGTATTTAATATGAAAAAGGTGAATTACGGTTGAACAGACATAAAAAATTGGGTGGTATTTGAATTCTCTTCTTTTGTTCTTTTATATTGACAGCTACTGTGCATTTTATGGCAAAGCGGTGCATGCATAAGTCTTTCTGGAGTCCCATTAGGCAATCACAAAGGAAAAGATCTAGTTTTACCATCAATTGCACTATAGCTGTGCTGAAACCTGTTGTTGGATTTTTACCATAGCAATGGAAAAAGCTCAAATGTATTATATGTACCAATGCATATACTTCAGTACTTTTATCAATTAAGACAGTTGTTATCTGAGGTGATAAAACATATACTATATGGACAAGAGTATTGGGACACCTAATCATTACACCAACAGGGACTTTTATGACATTGCCTTCTAAATACATAGAAATATATGTAGTGGTTTCCTCTTGCACTCTTCAGGGAAGGTTTTCCACAAGATTTTTGATTTTTCCGGTGGGAATTTGTGCCCATTCATTCAGCAGAGCATTTATGAGATCAGGCACTGATGTTGGACGGAAAAATTCCAATTCATCCTAGAGATGTTTAATGGGGTTGAGGTCAGGGTTCTGTGTGTGCCAGTCAAGATCTTCTGCACTAAACTAATCCAACCATGTATTTATGGACCCTTGCTTTGTGCACCTGGGCATAGTCATGCTGGAATAAAAAAGGGCCTTCCCTAAACTGTTTTCACAATGTTGGAAAATTAGCATTGTCCAGAATGTCGTATAAGTTCTATTCACTTGAAGTAAGGGGCCTAGCCAAACCCTGAAAAACAGCACAGTACCATTATCCCTTCTACACTAAACTTTAAAGTTGGTACAATCCAGACAGGCAAGTAATGGTCTCCTGGCATCCACCAAACCCAGACTCGGCATTAAACTGCCAAACAGAGAAGCGTGATCTATCACTCTACAGAACAAGAGGCAGCCAAACCTTGGCCTTCTTTGGAGCTTACTGGAATCAAGCCCTGTTCCCCCTCTCTGGGCTGGTGGGGGATATCCCAGTCCCCACTGGAATCTTCGCATTGTCACATAGCCTGATGAGCCAGAGTGTTTAGGCCTTGTTGCCAAGATGACTGCCCCACTGATGCCTCTATGCAGTCATCTCCATTTGTGTAACCACTACTATTGGCATTTGATCATGTCTGTGCATCTTTCTGGACAACGCTCGATGAAAGGGGGCTTAGCTCTCCTCTTGCTGACCACAGCGTGGCACCCCAACACTGTCCTCCTGATCGCCACTGCAAGTACCGCCATTCCACACGTGTTCCCAGGGAGGCAGAGTACAGGAGACTGTGCAAGAAGCTGATGTCTCATACTTACTGCCTCCCATCCTACCTGAGGAGGAACAGGTGTCTTCATCCCCCGCACCAGGGGCTTCTTTAACCAGCCACATTAGATGGCCTATCTGTTATGTGGCGAGGAGCGTAGCACTTCGAGCCTGCAGAGACTAACCCCGGCTGATGCCCAGAAAGTCTGCCTGGGATGTACTGAGCTGAACTATCTGTAGGCTTGAGCTCAATGGAAGGGGGGCTGTCCTTCTCTGGGCATAGGATAAATGTCATATGGGACTTACCTGCAGCTGGGCTGTTATATTGATGTTCCCTTAATATACTTGCTTGCTATGCCTAAAGCTGTTTCACTCTCCTACAGTGCCCTATCCACTCTACTTCTATAGTATGACTGTCTTATCCAGTGGTATTTGTCTCTAGTACTAACCCGCAGTTCCATAGTTCAGTTTGAAGCTTCTTAACTCATTTTATAAACCTAAATTAGAGCTACATTATGTCTGTCTTTATTATAGTAGCACTGAGAAATCTGCAACTATTACTTTAATATAAAAAGTGCTGTTTTCTGCATGCATGCAGGGGCGTTTTAGCCGCGAGGCAAACAAGGCATTTGCCTTGGGCGGCATTTTTCAGGGGGCGGCAAAAAAAGCCGCCCCCCAAATGCCCAAGGCAAATGTCATGTTAGCCTCGCGGCTAACAGTCATGCTGGGCGCCGGGCGGCATTGGCGGGCGAGCGGGCGAGCGGGCGGCTGACGAGGGAGCTGTTCCTGTGAGCTGACTGCTCAGCTCCCTCGCGCGCCGCAGAGTGAGGCTGGGAGCCGGAAGATGACGTCATATCCCGGCTCCCAGCCTCACTCTGAGGACCGCGAGGGAGCTGAGCAGTCAGCTCACAGGAACAGCTCCCTCGTCAGCCGCCCGCCAATGCTGCCCACCCAGCAGCCACTGGACCACCAGGGAGATAGAGAACCCCTTCCCTCCCCAGCACTCCCAAAGGTAAGGAGGCTGGAGGAGGGGGGGGGGTTAAAAAGTACATGTGTTAATGTGAGTGAGTGTGTGTGTCTGTTAGTGTGTGTGTCTGTTAGTGTGTGTGTCTGTTAGTGAGTGTGTGTGTCTGTTAGTGTGTGTGTCTGTTAGTGTGTGTGTGTGTGTCTGTTAGTGTGTGTGTCTGTTAGTGTGTGTGTGTCTGTTAGTGAGTGTGTGTTATTGTGTGTGTCTGTTAGTGAGTGTGAGTGTGTCAGTGTGTGACTGTGAGTGAGTGTGTCTCTGCTAGTGAGTGTGTGTGTGTGTGTATTTAGAAGGCGGGGGGAAGGGATGGGAGGGGTCACGCGCGCGGGGGGGAAGGGATGGGTGGGGGTCGCCTGAGTTTTGTCCTGCCTAGGGCAGCACAAAACCAGGATACACCACTGCATGCATGATAATATATTTCAATATTGATAATTACTCTGTTACTGTGAAAATATCAATGTTATAACAGCACTTCAAAAATAAAGAATTATAAGTTATGATCAAAAATAAAAATAAATAAAAAAACATATTCGAGAAGTTGCAATTTTTGCATTTTGTCCACAAGAAAACAAAAAATATTGTTAAAAAACATGTTAAGAATGGCGAGACCTTTTTGAATTTAGGAATTGGTATGTTTTGTGGCGTCAAAAGTTAAAGAGATAACATTAAATTAATTGGGAAAATGAATGAAAATGTGGAAATAACCAATGCAGGGTTTAGAAGCTTAGAACAAGAACAGACGCTGAAACTATTCTAAGATATTTTTGTAGAATGGAAAAACGAGAAGAACATGCAGGATAAACAAAGAAGTGGTTGTAGTGAGCATTATAAACCATATTCTTTGCCTTTTTATGACATTTAAAAAAAAGATATTGCTTAACAATAAAATAAACTTGTCTTTGTGTCTTTTATAGCTTAACTGAAAATGACAGTGATGAAAGCAATTCTAGCCATTTTACTGCAGGTGCTGACATCATGGCGTCATTTGATATGTGCAAGAAAAATCAAATATTGTTCTAGGAATATGAGGCTTTTATTTCATTCACACAAAAGGAATACTGCTTTCATTAAGCTTGTTTCCGTCTGCTTCTGCTTTCTTAGTCTGTGGAAAGAGAGGCATTCAGCTCTCTAATAACTCACCTTTTTGTTAAATACTAGTGTGATTTGTAAAAAAACATGTACAAGTATCTTTTCTCCTCAACAGCTAAATGATGTGAAACTAATAGCACTTAATGATGTTATGTAGCTCTTAGATAAAAAAAAAAAAAGAAACAATGCTCAAAGATGGGTGCTAAATGCTTAGGACAATATCGCGACTTATTTGTCGATTTATTTTTCTTGCCTTTTAAATTATGCAATATTTTACAATGAATGCAATGATCATTTAATCTCTATATAAGAATCCCCTTTAAACTGTCATATATTAGAAACATAGAAACATAGAATGTGACGGCAGATAAGAACCATTCGGCCCATCTAGTCTGCCCAATTTTCTAAATACTTTCATTAGTCCCTAGTCTTATCTTATAGTTAGGATAGCCTTATGCCTATCCCACGCATGCTTAAACTCCTTCATTGTGTTAACCTCTACCACTTCAGCTGGAAGGCTATTCCATGCATCCACTATCCTCTCAGTAAAGTAATACTTCCTGATATTATTTTTAAACCTTTGTCCCTCTAATTTAAGACTATGTCCTCTTGTTGTGGTAGTTTTTCTTCTTTTAAGTATAGTCTCCTCCTTTACTGTGTTGATTCCCTTTATATATTTAAATGTTTCTATCATATCCCCCCTGTCTCGTCTTTCCTACAAGCTATACATGTTAAGATCCTTTAACCTTTCCTGGTAAGTTTTATCCCGCAATCCAAGAACCAGTTTAGTAGCCCTTCTCTGAACCCTCTCTAAGGTATCAATATCCTTCTGAAGATACGGTCTCCAGTACTGCGTACAATACTCCAAGTGAGGTCTCGCCAGTGTTCTGTACAATGGCATGAGCACTTCCCTCTTTCTACTGCTAATACCTCTCCCTATACAACCAAACATTCTGCTAGCATTTCCTGCTGCTCTATTACATTGTCTGCCTACCTTTAAGTCATCAGAAATCATCACCCCTAAATCCCTTTCCTCATATGTTGAGTTTAGGACTCTATCAAATATTCTGTACTCTGCCCTTGGGTTTTTACGTCCAAGATGCATTATCTTGCACTTATCCACATTAAATGTCAGTTGCCACAATTCTGACCATTTTCCTAGTTTACCTAAATCATTTGTCATTTGGCTTATCCCTCCTGGAACATCAACCCTGTTACATATCTTAGTATCATCAGCAAAAAGACATACCTTGCCATCAAGACCTTCTGCAATATCACTAATAAAAATATTAAAGAGAATGGGTCCAAGTACAGATCCCTGAGGTACCCCACTGGTGACAAGTCCAAGCTTCGAATATATTCCATTAGCTACAACCCTCTGTTGCCTGTCACTCAGCCACTGCCTTACCCATTCAACAATATTGGAATCCAAACTTAAAAGATTGCAGTTTATTGATAAGCCTTCTATGTGCAACAGTGTCAAAAGCCTTACTGAAATCTAGGTAAGCAATGTCTACTGCACCACCCTGATCTATAATTTTAGTTACCCAATCAAAAAAATCAATAAGATTAGTTTGGCATGATCTCCCTGAAGTAAACCCATATTGTTTCTGATCTTGAAATCCATGTGTTTTTAGATGTTCATCAATCCTATCCTTTAACATGGTTTCCATCACTTTCCCCACTACTGAAGTAAGTGTAGCAAACTCACCCCTTTAAGAGAGTTTGCCATGAGCTTTTGGAGGGGCTTGCTTGCCCGCCTTCTGCCATGTGACTATGGCCCTGGGGGTATTGCCCTTTAAAGACAGTATTTGAGCATGATAGATTTTTATTATGCGGCTACTGGCCCTTTAAGCACAGTGTATGGACTTCTATTAGACTGTGTATAGACTGTGTATAGGAAGGTGTACCCCTCCCCCATTTCCTGTCCCATTGTTCTTAAGCAGGACGTTGTCCCAGGCACACTGCCAGACTACTTGGAACTGGTTTGGGCTGGAAAGCCATGCTTCAGTGGGCCTAAAGGGACCTCCACAAAACTTTACACCCCCATAACTCCTGAACCCCTGATCTGATCTGGGTGATTTTTCTCACCCAGATCAGGGCTACCAGGGGATGTATTATTTAAAGGGGTACTCCTAGGTTTCAGGGGTACATCCAGAAAACAAGGGGAACTGTGTCTTACACTAATGAGATTATGTGTCACACTTAGGGGAGGGGATGTGTGGGTGGCAACTTGTGTATGATTAGTGTATTGTGTAATTACTGTAAATCCCTCCCTTGCATGGGAGAATGCTTTAAAAGAAGGTTGTGTGATTAAAAGTTCAGTTCTACTCCTGATACTGTGTGTTGTCCAGTGATTGGGGAAAGTGATGGGACATTATTGGATTGTAATGCTGATTGTGCTGGATATTCTCTTGGATTTATTACTTGTTCCTGCATCCTCTTAAAGTACTTGGTGGAGTTTAGCTGTGAGAAATCAGCTCTCCGCTACACTCCAACTACACATTTAGAAGCAACACTCTCCAGAATATCTCTAACCACACACTTAGAAGCAATACTCTCCAGAATATCTCCAACCACACACTTAGAAGCAATACTCTCCAGAATATCTCCAACCACACACTTAGAAGCAACACTCTCCAGAATATCTCCAACTACACACTTTGAAGCAACACTCTCCAGAATATCTCCAACCACACACTTAGAAGCAATACTCTCCAGAATATCTCCAACCACACACTTAGAAGCAATACTCTCCAGAATATCTCCAACCACACACTTAGAAGCAACACTCTCCAGAATATCTCCAACTACACACTTTGAAGCAACACTCTCCAGAATATCTCCAACCACACACTTAGAAGCAATACTCTCCAGAATATCTCCAACCACACACTTAGAAGCAATACTCTCCAGAATATCTCCAACCACACACATCAGTGAGGCATAGCTGATATCTCTCTAGGCACCGTGGGCAAGGGGTCCACGTCTGGATTACCCTTTAAACTAATGGAGAGCAAAAAATGGGTCGCAAGAGTATTCTGAGAACGGACAGCAGCTAAAATAGCCTGCCCTTCGGTGGGTCCCCGCTCAAAATTCAAGCTGGTTTTAGCTCAACTTGTGCAATTACAGAGAGAACATATCTGAAGCATATCAGACTGGTCCCACCCATACGGGCAGCCCAGATCCGAAATGCCAGCAAGTTCTCTCTGCAAGAGAGATGCAGCAACCCCAGACGATTGTTTCAGCCTTGTTAGGCATCATCAGTGAGGCATAGCTGATATCTCTCTAGGCACCGTGAGCAAAGGGTCCACGTCTGGATTACCCTTTAAACTAATGGAAAGCAAAAAATGGGTCGCAAGAGTATTCTGAGAACGGACAGCAGCTAAAATAGCCTGCCCTTCGGTGGGTCCCCGCTCAGAATTCAAGCTGGTTTTAGCTCAACTTGTGCCATTGCAGAGAGAACATATCTGAAGCATATCAGACTGGTCCCACCCATACGGGCAGTCCAGATCCGAAATGCCAGCAAGTTCTCTCTGCACGAGAGATACATCAACCCCAGACGATCGTTTCAGCCTTGTTAGGCATCATCAGTGAGGCATAGCTGATATCTCTCTAGGCACCGTGAGCAAGGGGTCCACGTCTGGATTACCCTTTAAACTAATGGAGAGCAAAAAACAGGTCACAAGAGTATTCTGAGAGCGGACAGCAGCTAAAATAGCCTGCCCTTCGGTGGGTCCCCGCTCAGAACTCAAGCTGGTTTTAGCTCATCTTGTGCCATTACAGAGAGAACATATCTGAAGCATATCAGACTGGTCCCACCCATACGGGCAGCCCAGATCCGAAATGCCAGCAAGTTCTCTCTGCAAGAGAGATGCAGCAACCCCAGACGATTGTTTCAACCTTGTTAGGCATCATCAGAGGGGAAAGATCAACGTAATGGACCATTAGTGATGTCCCGAACAGTTCGCCGAACGGTTCGCGAACGGTTCGCCACGAACGGTTCGCCACGAACGGTTCGCCACGGACTCATCATTGAGTAAACTTTGACCCTGTACCTCACAGTCAGCAGACACAT
>OW240912.1:59320646-59389895 GCA_933207985.1 Pelobates cultripes
CCCTCCTTCCCCTTCTCTAACTTCAAGAGTTTTAAGTGTTAAACAATCAGATTGATCAGTATTGCTTCAGACCTGAGGAAGAGAGGAAAACTCTTGAAAGCTTGTCTTTGAAATATTATGTTAGTCCAATAAAAAAAGGTATCATTGCATACTGCAATACTCTGGTATTTTGGCATATATATATATATACACATCCATAACTATATCAATTTATACTTGGCCCAAACTTGTAATTTTTATATAGATGTTTATTATATTTCATTTATATGTTACTCCTTTATAGTATGCAATTTTGATTCATTTATCATAGGCAATTAGTATTTTATGCACTTGTTTAACTATTGAGACATGGCCCCATCAAGCACCCTAATTTGATTCAAGTGTCAAATTACACTTCCAAATATTGACTACCACTAGCCAAAAATGTATTTCCCATATTGAGATAATACATATATTATTTCGTATGTTAGTTTGTTTAGAAAGGTTCCAATTTTGCAGTGCTATAGACAATCTCTTACAAAAGGAATGATCAATTTTTCTACATTGAATGCATGAATAAATAATGTTTTCACCAGTTCCCAGTGTTTAGACCATTTCATTGATTTCATTATTACTTTTAATCCTTGTTTTTGATGTGCTTAGCACCATTAGACTTGTGTAAGAATAAATCTTGAATTGATTTTGTGTTGTCTCCTGTGTTGTGTTTGTTCAGATAGCTTTTGCCCTGGTTTACTTAGGAATTACAATAGCATATGTAAAATGTAAATGTTTTAACCTTACCGTTAGCAATAGAAACTGGATATTAAAATAAACATGATAAAAATATAAAATGTCTTAAAATATTATAGGGTCTTGCTTATTTGTAAATTGAATTGCATGACATGATTCAAATACATTCAAATTTCAATAATATTTAAACGTTTAATTCATTAAGGACGGCAGGCGTTCTATGCTGTTCTTTTTGGGGTGGCTCTAAATGCCGGAGGGCGGCATAGAATGGTACTCCCATCCAGGGGACTTACCGGTTCCCCACTGATTCCATGATGGCGGCCGTGATGAGAGCTCAGGCAACCCCCCTCTGTACGATCTGGCCCTCCTGGGCCATGTGATCGTGGGGTCCTCGCGATCACATGGTCGGAATAGCTGGCTTACGCAGTGCCTGCAGGGGGACTGCCTGAACTCCCAGGCTGTCCCCCTAGAGCTTGCAAAAAAGTTTAGAAAGTAATAAAAGTTATTAAAAGTTTTAATATAGTAAATAAAAGTACTTAGATCATATATATATATATATATATATATATATATATTGTGTTCCAAGCAGTTGTATACTGCAAACACAAATTAAAAGGAATCCATGTTTAAAATGGAATGAGGCAAAAATGTGATTTTTTGTTAAACTAATTTGCATATGCCCACCCAGAATCCTTTGCGGTTGTAACATCACTGCTGATTTGGGATTTCTGTGGGAAAAGCAAGTCTTATGGCTTGACTGGTGTGCAGATTTTTGTTTAGCATTGTATTAACTATCCACATACTTCAGGTAGAAGGGGTTTTCAATCACAATTTTTCCCCACCATAACCTATTTAGATTTTGCTTCCCAAGCACTACCAAGCCTCAATTAGCAAACCAGTAACCAACCTCATGCTGAAGAGTTGCATTAACAACGAAACAGCTGTCCATGAGTGGTTCACTGGTTTTGCATCTTATCCTAAATTGTGTTCCAAGCAGTTGTATACTGCAAACAAAATTAAAAGGAATCCATGTTTAAAATGGAATGAGGCAAAAATGTGATTCTTTGTTAAACTAATTTGCATATGCCCACCCAGAATCCTTTGCGGTTGTAACATCACTGCTGATTTGGGATTTCTGTGGGAAAAGCAAGTCTTATGGCTTGACTGGTGTGCAGATTTTTGTTTAGCATTGTATTAACTATCCACATACTTCAGGTGGAAGGGTTTTTCAATCACAATTTTTCCCCACCATAACCTTTTTAGATTTTGCTTCCCAAGCACTACCAAGCCTCAATTAGCAAACCAGTAACCAACCTCATGCTGAAGAGTTGCATTAACAACGACACAGCTGTCCATGAGTGGTTCACTGGTTTTGCATCTTATCCTAAATTGTGTTCCAAGCAGTTGTATACTGCAAACACAGATTAAAAGGAATCCATGTTTAAAATGGAATGAGGCAAAAATGTGATTCTTTGTTAAACTAATTTGCATATACCCACCCAGAATCCTTTGCGGTTGTAACATCACTGCAGATTTAGGATTTATGTGGGAAAAGCAAATCTTATGGCTTGGTTGGTGTGCAGATCTTTGTTTAACATTGTATTAACTATCCACAGACTTCAGTTGGAAGGGGTTTTCAATCACAATTTTTCCCCACCATAACCTATTTGGATTTTGCTTCCCAAGCACTACCAAGCCTCAGTAAGCAAACCAGTAACCAACCTCATGCTGAAGAGTTGCATTAACAACGAAACAGCTGTCCATGAGTGGTTCACTGGTTTTGCATCTTTTCCTAAATTGTGTTCCAAGTAGTTGTATACTGCAAACACAGATTAAAAGGAATCCATGTTTAAAATGGAATGAGGCAAAAATGTGATTCTTTGTTAAACTAATTTGCATATGCCCACCCAGAATCCTTTGCGGTTGTAACATCACTGCTGATTTGGAATTTCTGTGGGAAAAGCAAGTCTTATGGCTTGACTGGTGTGCAGATTTTTGTTTAGCATTGTATTAACTATCCACATACTGCAGGTGGAAGGGGTTTTCAATCACAATTTTTCCCCACCATAACCTATTTAGATTTTGCTTCCCAAGCACTACCAAGCCTCAATTAGCAAACCAGTAACCAACCTCATGCTGAAGAGTTGCATTAACAACGAAACAGCTGTCCATGAGTGGTTCACTGGTTTTGCATCTTATCCTAAATTGTGTTCCAAGCAGTTGTATACTGCAAACACAAATTAAAAGGAATCCATGTTTAAAATGGAATGAGGCAAAAATGTGATTCTTTGTTAAACTAATTTGCATATGCCCACCCAGAATCCTTTGCGGTTGTAACATCACTGCTGATTTGGGATTTCTGTGGGAAAAGCAAGTCTTATGGCTTGACTGGTGTGCAGATTTTTGTTTAGCATTGTATTAACCATCCACATACTTCAGGTGGAAGGGGTTTTCAATCACAATTTTTCCCCACCATAACCTATTTGGATTTTGCTTCCCAAGCACTACCAAGCCTCAATAAGCAAACCAGTAACCAACCTCATGCTGAAGAGTTGCATTAACAACGAAACAGCTGTCCATGAGTGGTTCACTGGTTTTGCATCTTATCCTAAATTGTGTTCCAAGCAGTTGTATACTGCAAACACAAATTAAAAGGAATCCATGTTTAAAATGGAATGAGGCAAAAATGTGATTCTTTGTTAAACTAATTTGTATATGCCCACCCAGAATCCTTTGCGGTTGTAACATCACTGCTGATTTGGGATTTCTGTGGGAAAAGCAAGTCTTATGGCTTGACTGGTGTGCAGATTTTTGTTTAGCATTGTATTAAATCTATATATATATATATATATATATATATATATATATATATATACACATACAGTTGCAAGCAAAAGTATGTAAACCCTTTGGAATGATATGGATTTCTGCATAAATTGGTCATAAAATGTGATCTGATCATCATCTAAGTCACAACAATAGACAATCTCAGTCTGCTTAAACTAATAACACACAAAGAATGAAATGTTGCCATTTTTTTTATTCAACACACCATGTAAACATTCACAGTGCGTGTGGAAAAAGTATGTGAACCTCTAGACTAATGACATCTCCAAGAGGTAATTGGAGTGAGATGTCAGCCAACTGGAGTCCAGTCAATGAGATGAGATTGGAGGTGTTGGTTACAGCTGCCCTGCCCTATAAAAGACACACACCAGTTCTGGGTTTGCTTTTCACAAGAAGCATTGCCTGATGTGAATGATGCCTCGCACAAAAGAGCTCTCAGAAGACCTACAATTAATAATTGTTGACTTGCATAAAGCTGGCAAGAGTTATAAAAGTATCTCCAAAAGCCTTGCTGTTCATCAGTCCACAGTAAGACAAATTGTCTATAAATGGAGAAAGTTCAGCACTGCTGTTACTCTCCCTAGGAGTGGCCGTCCTGTAAAGATGACTACAAGAGCACAGCGCAGATTGCTCAATGAGGTGAAGAAGAATCCTAGAGTGTCAGCTAAAGACATACAAAAGTCACTGGCAAATGTTAACATCCCTGTTAGGGAATCTACAATATGTAAAACACTAAACAAGAAATGATTTCATGGGAGGATACCACAGAGGAAGCCACTCCTGTCCAAACAAAACATTGCTGCACGTTTACAGTTTGCACAAGAGCACCTGAATGTTCCACCGCAGTACTGGCAAAATATTCTGTGGACAAATTAAACCAAAGTTGATTGTCTATTGTTGTGACTTAGATGATGATCAGATAACATTTTATGACCAATTTGTGCAGAAATCAATCTCACTCCAAAGGGTTCACATACTTCTTCTTGCAACTGTATATATATACAAATGCATTCAAATTATTTTTTTTGCATTTTTCACACACAAACAAACATGAACGCTAACTTTGGCCAGTGTTTGTGACTAAGTGGCTACTAAAAAATACTGGACATACCCCATTTGTAATACCTTGGGTCTACTTTAGCAAATGGTATGCTATCATGGGGGTAATGTTCATTCCTGGGCTACCATACAACCTCAAAGGCAACATATCCAGTCTGGCAAATTTCAATAGGGGGAGATTGCTGAACACAAATATGTGTACTTTATTGCAGTAACAGCTAACATTATTATGACATTCACAGTTAAAATGCCATGCAGAACTAAAAAAAACAAAACATTTCTTCATTTCTCACTTGTTTTTAGATTTTATTCATATTAAATTATGTTTAATATATAAACATTTGATGTGACATAAATATCCCTGTTTCTTCTGAACAAAATTATATTTAATATGTGTGGGTGTATTTAATATGAAAAAGGTGAATTACGGTTGAACAGACATAAAAAATTGGGTGGTATTTGAATTCTCTTCTTTTGTTCTTTTATATTGACAGCTACTGTGCATTTTATGGCAAAGCGGTGCATGCATAAGTCTTTCTGGAGTCCCATTAGGCAATCACAAAGGAAAAGATCTAGTTTTACCATCAATTGCACTATAGCTGTGCTGAAACCTGTTGTTGGATTTTTACCATAGCAATGGAAAAAGCTCAAATGTATTATATGTACCAATGCATATACTTCAGTACTTTTATCAATTAAGACAGTTGTTATCTGAGGTGATAAAACATATACTATATGGACAAGAGTATTGGGACACCTAATCATTACACCAACAGGGACTTTTATGACATTGCCTTCTAAATACATAGAAATATATGTAGTGGTTTCCTCTTGCACTCTTCAGGGAAGGTTTTCCACAAGATTTTTGATTTTTCCGGTGGGAATTTGTGCCCATTCATTCAGCAGAGCATTTATGAGATCAGGCACTGATGTTGGACGGAAAAATTCCAATTCATCCTAGAGATGTTTAATGGGGTTGAGGTCAGGGTTCTGTGTGTGCCAGTCAAGATCTTCTGCACTAAACTAATCCAACCATGTATTTATGGACCCTTGCTTTGTGCACCTGGGCATAGTCATGCTGGAATAAAAAAGGGCCTTCCCTAAACTGTTTTCACAATGTTGGAAAATTAGCATTGTCCAGAATGTCGTATAAGTTCTATTCACTTGAAGTAAGGGGCCTAGCCAAACCCTGAAAAACAGCACAGTACCATTATCCCTTCTACACTAAACTTTAAAGTTGGTACAATCCAGACAGGCAAGTAATGGTCTCCTGGCATCCACCAAACCCAGACTCGGCATTAAACTGCCAAACAGAGAAGCGTGATCTATCACTCTACAGAACAAGAGGCAGCCAAACCTTGGCCTTCTTTGGAGCTTACTGGAATCAAGCCCTGTTCCCCCTCTCTGGGCTGGTGGGGGATATCCCAGTCCCCACTGGAATCTTCGCATTGTCACATAGCCTGATGAGCCAGAGTGTTTAGGCCTTGTTGCCAAGATGACTGCCCCACTGATGCCTCTATGCAGTCATCTCCATTTGTGTAACCACTACTATTGGCATTTGATCATGTCTGTGCATCTTTCTGGACAACGCTCGATGAAAGGGGGCTTAGCTCTCCTCTTGCTGACCACAGCGTGGCACCCCAACACTGTCCTCCTGATCGCCACTGCAAGTACCGCCATTCCACACGTGTTCCCAGGGAGGCAGAGTACAGGAGACTGTGCAAGAAGCTGATGTCTCATACTTACTGCCTCCCATCCTACCTGAGGAGGAACAGGTGTCTTCATCCCCCGCACCAGGGGCTTCTTTAACCAGCCACATTAGATGGCCTATCTGTTATGTGGCGAGGAGCGTAGCACTTCGAGCCTGCAGAGACTAACCCCGGCTGATGCCCAGAAAGTCTGCCTGGGATGTACTGAGCTGAACTATCTGTAGGCTTGAGCTCAATGGAAGGGGGGCTGTCCTTCTCTGGGCATAGGATAAATGTCATATGGGACTTACCTGCAGCTGGGCTGTTATATTGATGTTCCCTTAATATACTTGCTTGCTATGCCTAAAGCTGTTTCACTCTCCTACAGTGCCCTATCCACTCTACTTCTATAGTATGACTGTCTTATCCAGTGGTATTTGTCTCTAGTACTAACCCGCAGTTCCATAGTTCAGTTTGAAGCTTCTTAACTCATTTTATAAACCTAAATTAGAGCTACATTATGTCTGTCTTTATTATAGTAGCACTGAGAAATCTGCAACTATTACTTTAATATAAAAAGTGCTGTTTTCTGCATGCATGCAGGGGCGTTTTAGCCGCGAGGCAAACAAGGCATTTGCCTTGGGCGGCATTTTTCAGGGGGCGGCAAAAAAAGCCGCCCCCCAAATGCCCAAGGCAAATGTCATGTTAGCCTCGCGGCTAACAGTCATGCTGGGCGCCGGGCGGCATTGGCGGGCGAGCGGGCGAGCGGGCGGCTGACGAGGGAGCTGTTCCTGTGAGCTGACTGCTCAGCTCCCTCGCGCGCCGCAGAGTGAGGCTGGGAGCCGGAAGATGACGTCATATCCCGGCTCCCAGCCTCACTCTGAGGACCGCGAGGGAGCTGAGCAGTCAGCTCACAGGAACAGCTCCCTCGTCAGCCGCCCGCCAATGCTGCCCACCCAGCAGCCACTGGACCACCAGGGAGATAGAGAACCCCTTCCCTCCCCAGCACTCCCAAAGGTAAGGAGGCTGGAGGAGGGGGGGGGGTTAAAAAGTACATGTGTTAATGTGAGTGAGTGTGTGTTATTGTGTGTGTCTGTTAGTGAGTGTGTGTGTGTGTCTGTTAGTGTGTGTGTGTGTGTCTGTTAGTGAGTGTGTGTGTGTGTCTGTTAGTGTGTGTGTCTGTTAGTGAGTGTGTGTTATTGTGTGTGTCTGTTAGTGTGTGTGTGTCTGTTAGTGAGTGTGTGTTATTGTGTGTGTCTGTTAGTGTGTGACTGTGAGTGAGTGTGTCTCTGCTTGTGAGTCTCTGCTAGTGAGTGTGTGTGTGTGTGTGTGTGTATTTAGAAGGCGGGGGGAAGGGATGGGAGGGGTCACGCGCGCGGGGGGGAAGGGATGGGTGGGGGTGCTGAGTTTTGTCCTGCCTAGGGCAGCACAAAACCAGGATACACCACTGCATGCATGATAATATATTTCAATATTGATAATTACCTGTTACTGTGAAAATATCAATGTTATAACAGCACTTCAAAATAAAGAATTATAAGTTATGATCAAAAATAAAAATAAATAAAAACATATTCGAGAAGTTGCAATTTTTGCATTTTGTCCACAAGAAAACAAAAAATATTGTTAAAAAACATGTTAAGAATGGCGAGACCTTTTGAATTTAGGAATTGGTATGTTTTGTGGCGTCAAAAGTTAAAGAGATAACATTAAATTAATTGGGAAAATGAATGAAAATGTGGAAATAACCAATGCAGGGTTTAGAAGCTTAGAACAAGAACAGACGCTGAAACTATTCTAAGATATTTTTGTAGAATGGAAAAACGAGAAGAACATGCAGGATAAACAAAGAAGTGGTTGTAGTGAGCATTATAAACCATATTCTTTGCCTTTTTATGACATTTAAAAAAAAGATATTGCTTAACAATAAAATAAACTTGTCTTTGTGTCTTTTATAGCTTAACTGAAAATGACAGTGATGAAAGCAATTCTAGCCATTTTACTGCAGGTGCTGACATCATGGCGTCATTTGATATGTGCAAGAAAAATCAAATATTGTTCTAGGAATATGAGGCTTTTATTTCATTCACACAAAAGGAATACTGCTTTCATTAAGCTTGTTTCCGTCTGCTTCTGCTTTCTTAGTCTGTGGAAAGAGAGGCATTCAGCTCTCTAATAACTCACCTTTTTGTTAAATACTAGTGTGATTTGTAAAAAAACATGTACAAGTATCTTTTCTCCTCAACAGCTAAATGATGTGAAACTAATAGCACTTAATGATGTTATGTAGCTCTTAGATAAAAAAAAAAAAGAAACAATGCTCAAAGATGGGTGCTAAATGCTTAGGACAATATCGCGACTTATTTGTCGATTTATTTTTCTTGCCTTTTAAATTATGCAATATTTTACAATGAATGCAATGATCATTTAATCTCTATATAAGAATCCCCTTTAAACTGTCATATATTAGAAACATAGAAACATAGAATGTGACGGCAGATAAGAACCATTCGGCCCATCTAGTCTGCCCAATTTTCTAAATACTTTCATTAGTCCCTAGCCTTATCTTATAGTTAGGATAACCTTATGCCTATCCCACGCATGCTTAAACTCCTTTACTGTGTTAACCTCTACCACTTCAGCTGGAAGGCTGTTCCATGCATCCACTACCCTCTCAGTAAAGTAATACTTCCTGATATTATTTTTAAACCTTTGTCCCTCTAATTTAAGACTATGTCCTATTGTTGTGGTAGTTTTTCTTCTTTTAAATATAGTCTCCTCCTTTACTGTGTTGATTCCCTTTGTATATTTAAATGTTTCTATCATATCCCCCTGTCTTGTCTTTCATCCAAGCTATACATGTTAAGATTCTTTAACCTTTCCTGGTAAGTTTTATCCCGCAATCCATGAACCAGTTTAGTAGCCCTTCTCTGAACCCTCTCTAAGGTATCAATATCCTTCTGAAGATACGGTCTCCAGTACTGTGTACAATACTCCAAGTGAGGTCTCGCCAGTGTTCTGTATAATGGCATGAGCACTTCCCTCTTTCTACTGCTAATACCTCTCCCTATACAACCAAGCATTCTGCTAGCATTTCCTGCTGCTCTATTACATTGTCTGCCTACCTTTAAGTCATCAGAAATCATCACCCCTAAATCCCTTTCCTCATATGTTGAGTTTAGGACTCTATCAAATATTCTGTACTCTGCCCTTGGGTTTTTACGTCCAAGATGCATTATCTTGCACTTATCCACATTAAATGTCAGTTGCCACAATTCTGACCATTTTTCTAGTTTACCTAAATCATTTGTCATTTGGCTTATCCCTCCTGGAACATCAACCCTGTTACATATCTTAGTATCATGAGCAAAAAGACATACCTTACCATCAAGACCTTCTGCAATATCATTAATAAAAATATTAAAGAGAATGGGTCCAAGTACAGATCCCTGAGGTACCCCACTGGTGACAAGTCCAAACTTCGAATATATTCCATTAACTACAACCCTCTGTTGCCTGTCACTCAGCCACTGCCTTACCCATTCAACAATATTGGAATCCAAACTTAAAGATTGCGGTTTATTGATAAGCCTTCTATGTGCAACAGTGTCAAAAGCCTTACTGAAATCTAGGTAAGCAATGTCTACTGCACCACCCTGATCTATAATTTTAGTTACCCAATCAAAAAAATCAATAAGATTAGTTTGGCATGATCTCCCTGAAGTAAACCCATATTGTTTCTGATCTTGAAATCCATGTGTTTTTAGATGTTCATCAATCCTATCCTTTAACATGGTTTCCATCACTTTCCCCACTACTGAAGTAAGTGTAGCAAACTCACCCCTTTAAGAGAGTTTGCCATGAGCTTTTGGAGGGGCTTGCTTGCCCGCCTTCTGCCATGTGACTATGGCCCTGGGGGTATTGCCCTTTAAAGACAGTATTTGAGCATGATAGATTTTTATTATGCGGCTACTGGCCCTTTAAGCACAGTGTATGGACTTCTATTAGACTGTGTATAGACTGTGTATAGGAAGGTGTACCCCTCCCCCATTTCCTGTCCCATTGTTCTTAAGCAGGACGTTGTCCCAGGCACACTGCCAGACTACTTGGAACTGGTTTGGGCTGGAAAGCCATGCTTCAGTGGGCCTAAAGGGACCTCCACAAAACTTTACACCCCCATAACTCCTGAACCCCTTATCTGATCTGGGTGGTTTTTGGATATGTGTCTCACCCAGATCAGGGCTACCAGGGGATGTTATATTTAAAGGGGTACTCCTAGGTTTAGGGGTACATTCAGAAAACCAGGGGAACTGTGTCCTGCATAATGGGATTATGTGTCACACTAAGGGGAGGGGATGTGTGGGTGGCAACTCGTGGATGATTGGTGTATTGTGTAATTACTGTAAATCCATCCCTTGCATGGGAGAATGCTTTAAAAGAAGGTTGTGTAATTAAAAGTTCAGTTCTACTCCTGATACTGTGTGTCGTCCAGTGATTGGGGAAAGTGATGGGATATTATTGGATTGTAATGCTGATTGTGCTGGATATTCTCTTGGATTTATTACTTGTTCCTGCATCCTCTTAAAGTACTTGGTGGAGTTAAGCTGTGAGAAATCAGCTCTCCGCTACAGTAAGGCTTACTGGCCTATAGTTGCCCGACTCCTCCCTATTACCTTTCTTGTAAATGGGCACAACATTTGCTAACTTCCAATCTTCTGGGACTACTCCTGTTAACAATGATTGGTTAAATAAATCTGTTAATGGTTTTGCTAGTACACCACTAAGCTCTTTTAATAGCTTTGGGTGTATTCCATCAGGTCCCATTGACTTATTTGTCTTTACTTTTGACAGTTGAAATAGAACCTCTTCCTCTGTAAACTCACGTGTAATAAATGACTCATTTATCCTTTTTTCTCAACTGAGGTCCCTTTCCTTCATTTTCATCTGTAAATACAGAACAAAAATATTCATTGAGGCAGTCAGCTAGACCTTTATCCTCTTCTACATACCTTCCTTCTTTTGTTTTTAATCTAACTAATACTTGTTTTACTTTTCTTTTCTCATTTATGTATCTAAAAAATGTTTTATCCCCTTTTTTACTGACTGTGCTATTTTCTCTTCTGTGTGTGATTTGGAAGCTCTTATAACTTGCTTAGCCTCTTTCTGCCTAATCTTATAGATCATTTTGTCTTCCTCACTCTGTTTTTTTTTTTATAATTCCTAAATGCTAACTTTTGTGTTTTTAACTATTTTGGCCACATCTGTGGAGTACCACATTGGTTTCTTGAATTTTTTGCTTTTACTGACAAGCCTAATGCAATTTTCTGTTGCCTTCAATAGTGCAACTTTTAAATAATCCCATTTCTCTTGGACTCCATTTAAATTGCTCCAGTCTGATAATGACTCCTCTACCCATATTCTAATTTTAGAAAAGTCTGTTTTCTAAAGTCTAAAACTTTTGTTTTTGTGTGGTGTGACTCAGTCACTGTTCTTATATTAAACCACACTGACTGATGATCACTGGATCCTAAACTTTCACCTACAGTAATATCTGATACCAAATCTCCATTTGTTAACACTAAATCTAGTATGGCCTCTTTACGAGTTGGCTCCTCAACAACTTGTTTTAGAGACAATCCCAGTAGGGAGTTTAGAATATGTGTGCTCCTGGCGCAAGCAGCTATTTTTGTTTTCCAATTCACATCAGGAAGATTAAAGTCACCCATGATGATAACTTCCCCTTCATTGTCATTTTAGCTATTTCCTCAACTAGTAGATTATCTAACTCTTCAATTTGTCCTGGGGGCCTATAAATCACACCTACACGAGTTACTGTGTGATTACCAAATCCTAACGTAGCCCAAACGGACTCTATGTTTGCCTCACTAACTTTTATTAGGCTAGATTTTATGCTATCCTTCACATACAAGGCCACCCCTCCCCCTTTCTTGCCTTCCCTATCTTTCCTATATAAAGAGTACCCTGGTATTGCTATGTCCCAGTCATTTTTCTCATTGTACCATGTCTCAGTAACAGCAACTAAATCTACACTATCAGTTGCCATTATTGCCACAAGTTCATGGATCTTATTCCCTAAACTGCGAGCATTTGTAGACATGACTCTAAGCTTATCATTTTTAACACACTTGTTACAGGCACCTTCTGTCCTTGTTTTGGGGGACAATTGGATTGATGTTTTATCACCCTTTTGCCCCCCCCTCCTAGTTTAAATACATCCTAGCAAAACCTCTGAACTGCTCACTGAGAACATTTGTTCCCTTTTGAGAAAGATGCAAACCATCTTTTTTGTACAGCTTATCTCCATTCCAAACAGAGCTACCATGAGAAATAAAGCCAAATCCTTGCTCCCAACACCATTCACCAAGCCACAAATTAAAGTCCCTAATACGCATCCGCCTGTCGTTCTGAGTGTTATGCACAGGCAGAACTTCAGAGAATGACAGTGTGGAAGCAACCTGCCGTATATCATTGGCAAAAACACTAAAAACTTCCTTAACCTCTGAAACCTCATTGCAAGCCAAGTCATTTGTCCCTAGATGGACAAGTACATCCAATTCCCCTTCCTGCTTTGCTTGCTTAACAATATTACAGATACGTCTCCTGTCTCTGTGAGCAGTAGCTCCGGGAAGACACCTCACAAGACCACCATTGTCCATCTCCACACCTCTTATAATGGAATCCCCCAACAACAACTGCTTTCTATTAGGCCTCACCATAGTCTCCAAGCCAGTCTCCACAACACCACTAGTCTCAGTGCCTCTCTCCACAACACCACTAACCTCAGTGCCTCTCTCCACAACACCACTAGGCTCAGTGCCTCTCTCCACAACACCACTAGTCTCAGTGCCTCTCTCCACAACACCACTAGCCTCAGTGCCTCTCTCCACAACACCACTAGCCTCAGTGCCTCTCTCCACAACACCACTAGCCTCAGTGCCTCTCTCCACAACACCACTAGCCTCAGTGCCTCTCTCCACAACACCATTACACTCTGAAAGTGCAGAAAATGAATTATGAAGAGCAACAGACTGTGCAAAATGCCTTTTATCCACAGCTCTAAGTCTACCAGATCCTACAGAAATCCATCTGCCTTTCCTAGCATGTCTCTGCGGCAGTGGCTTTGCAGCAGTTCCAATCTGAGTTTCTTCACCAGATAATTTACAAATCTCAGACTTCAAAAATACAATCTCCTGCCGCAAGATAGAGAACTGTCTACAGATTAGACAACAACCAAACCTCCAAAAAGTGGAACGTGAAACAAATGCATAGCAATTGTTACACTGAACTAAGTCTGCCATTCCAATTAGGAGAATAATTTAAATCTAACAAATCTTAACTTTGTATTTATCCTCCTGAATACCTCAGATTACCTCCAGGTTATCTCCAGAATATCTCCAACTACACACTTAGAAACAGCACTTAGAAGTAGCACCAAGCTATATTAGACAAGCTAATGACACCAAGCCTTATATAACTCCTAAAATCACCACCCACTAGGAATGTTTAACACCTGGGTAGGCCTCTGCTTATTTGCAAACAATAGCTAATTAACCAGCAATCAATAGCAAGTAACTAGCTTAATCAAATCAAATGCCTTATAATTACCAACAGGAATTCAAACCTTGTGCAATCAGTAACCTTTTCCTACAGATGAATCTTACCTGTAACAGTAGAAAAGAAAGCTCTTAGCACAACTCTTAGACAGTTGAAGCTTCTGTAAAACTCTCCAGAATATCGCCAACTACACACTTAGAAACAGCACTTAGAAGTAGCACCAAGCTATATTAGACAAGCTAATGACACCAAGCCTTATATAACTCCTAAAATCACCACCCACTAGGAATGTTTAACACCTGGGTAGGCCTCTGCTTATTTTGACTATTATATTGACTATTATATAAAATCTTGAGGCCGGTTAACAGAGAAAGGAATGCAGGCACCCACTCAACAGTTTTGTCCCCAAAACAAACACATTTATTGGCATAGTTTAAAGGGATACTATAGTCACCAGAACAACTATAGCTTACTGTATTTGTTCTGGTGATTATAATTAAACACCTCCACTTGCCACTCCTCATATGGCTGCTAGAGGTGCTTCCTGGGGCAGTGCTACACAGTGTGCAGCACTTCCATTCAGTGTCTCCACACTTTGTGTGTAGACACTGAACTTTCCTCATAGAGATGCATTTATTCAATGCATCTCTATTAGGAGATGTTGATTGACCAGGGCCGTGTTTGGCTTGTGCTGGCTCTGCCCCTGATCGGCCCCCTTGACAGTCTCAGCCAATCTAATGATTTCCTTTGAGAAAACCCTGTGATTGGCTTTGAATAACACTTCTGATGATGTCAGCCAAGCAGGCAGTTTAGGGGCAGAGCCATCAGCCAGAGACTGCAATAAAGGTAAGATTTTGATATATTTAGAGGGGAAAGAGGAAGCAGAGGGGCTATATGGTGGTTTTAACACTATAGGGTCAGGAATACATGTTTGTGTTCCTGACCCTATAGTGTTCCTTTAAGGATTAATATGAGATTAACAAACATTCCATCACTGAAAGAGTTAATGTGAGACAGACTAACACTCCACCACCGAAAAGATTAATGTACAAATCTGTCTCTTAATTCTCAGTAATATCCCTAGTGTCCATTTCTTATTATTATTGTTTCATGTACTAAGCTTTGTTTCTTAGAATGTTACACCTTTTCTCAGCAAATACACACATAAGTTCTATCCTTTTTAGTATCAATTGACGTTATCAAAACAAGCGTGTATTTCTGCACGTTCTCTTCACACACTCCATTGGTTCATACATCAAGACAGCTCTCTTTCATGAGGCATAATTAATGGATTCATGTATTAATTTATCGGTAAGTATTATTGTTTTTATTGGTGTGCCTGGGATCCACCTAGACACACATTCTCTGTATAAAACATTTATTAAATTGTTAAACTAGAGGAATATCTTTGAACCCTACATGCTGAGTGTATGTCTGTTCATTAACCATTGCCCAAGCGCTTGATGGTGGTTTTCCTGTCCAGGCAGAAAAATAAGTGCATGGGAGAGCTGATTAGAGTGATCAATCACTACTTTCTGAAAAGGTTTCCAACTGAACTAACAAATAGTAGTAAGAACTAATGATGTGTGTGTTAGAAAGAAAGATGTTGTGTTTGTTGGTCCAACTTTGGATGAATTGCCCTTCAGATGGAAACAAATCTCCAAGTCTACTGGAAACTCTCAAATTGCTGTGGGAGTAACATTTATCTTGTTTCTGTGCTCAAGAGGGACTTTCCAAAGCCCAACTTCAGATATGCAGGTGTTGCACATCAGCAACTTTTCTATTTCCATTGTGTGGAGTTTTATAGTGTTTGGTCTCACCACAAACTTTGTGGCACATAGCTATACACCTTCAGAGAGACTTCAACTTCCAAACCAGAACCAGGACCAGGTTAATGAGAGCCACAATATTAAAGTTGTATAGTTGATGGCTGATTTCTGGTCATTGGTGTGTTTGAATTGTTACACATGCAATGGTTTAGAAAAATATGTGCTCAAAACAGCATCCATTGCTGAAGGTGCCAGCAGAAATTAAGGGTGCAGTGTGAAGCACAATTCCTGTATGTGTTCATTAGCATATTAAGTTGGGAACTCTGGGATAGTTGTGGAAACATGATTTCTTGAGTTTTTGTGGCCAAGGGGGACTTTTCAAAGTCCAGCTTGAAATATGTATGTGATGCACACTAAGTTTGTTTTTTAAATATCATTTAAGATATATACAGAGCAGGAGCCTCACTTTTCCCATGTACTGGCCTTCCTGTCTGCTTCAAGGAGCACTCTTGTCACCATAACAACTTCATCTATATGAATTTGTTAATATGCTAGGATGACCCCTGTTGCTCTCTTACCTTAATGGGTTTATCTGGTGGCACTTTGCACATCCTGTAACTTGGCATGAGAAGCCAGATGCCACCTAGTGGTCCTGGAGATTCATGCTGGAGGAAGCCTTTTGGGTTAAATTGTGTTCCTTTAAACTCCGACCAGTAAATTTAAGCATTGTATTCTAAGGATTTCTTAAGATACAAAAAATCTGCTTTTAGAAGTTAAATGCACAAACACAGTCAAAGTGTGAGTCCATAACACTGGACTTTTCTGAAGCCATTTGCAAAAATAATACAAATATTCTAGCTATTTGCTATAATACAGAAGCTGAAAATGTCTAGTTAATGCTATTTGCTCATTTAGGATTGATTTCTATAATGAATAAGTTGAAACAATATGCATTGTTTGCCAAACTTAGAAGCCACATGCTGTGTTCTGTCACAATGTGAATAATTATTATATATTTTCCCTCGTATTTTGAAAATATAATTAGTCAATGTATAAGTGCGAAGAAAAATCATACAGGATGGATTTTAATTTAGAAAGGTAAGGTGTGTGTATGTGCTTTAGTGTATGTATATAAGAATATTGAATACCGCCATAATATTATTTGACGCAGTCAATTTCAGTGCTTCACAATCTGGTAAAGGTAGAGTTCCTCAGACTGAATTTTTGGATCCGGTTCATACCTCTATCCTTGAGATTGTTCTAAGTGCATTATTAAACTATGGATTATGGATTTTTGTAATCAAAACAATTTACAATAGCTGTTTGGCTAAATACCTGCCCATACACACAACTGGTACCCCATAATCTGAAAAAGCTGACCGTGTAAACATTTTTGTATCAATTCAGACAAATGGTTTGGCTGCATTTTCATAACCACAGTAGTAAATCATTGCTAAAAGGGAACTCCGTATTGTGAGTCCCATGTGTGCACATCACTGCAATATATTCTGATTGTAAGGTAGCAAATCTTGCTCCATAATCTGCTATGCAATAAAGTTTCATTTAAATTCATAGTAAAGATTCTTGGTCTTTCTCTGTTCTGCATTCCCAGAAATACCACTATTCATTACAATAATGCATAAAAAGAGTGTTCAATTAATTTGTTTTGTTTCTATTAGGTTTTATCTGTAAGTGTAAGAATTTAATTTTTTTTTCTTGCGTATTTATATTTCAGACCCTGTTGGAAACACTGCAAATTAAGGGAGATCATATACTCTCTAAAATGTTTTTCTCTGATATTAATGTAAAAGATGAATTAATAAATTAAAAATTTAATGAGAGCAAATGCATACATTTGTAAATTCAAACGCTATAACAGATACACTTTTTTTTTTTTATAGCTATAAAATGTCCATACTGTTAGTTCTTTAATGAATCAATGAGGTCCTGTTTAAAGTATCATTCTATTTGCAGAGGGAAGCAAAGACAACCCCCCCAAAACACAAGTTAATGTAATCTTCAGCAAAATTTACAATTAATGTCAATCAATTTCAGATCAGTTTCATTACAAACCTTTCTTTTAGTATTGAAATTACTTTAATTCTAAAATAGCTGAGGATATCTTACCACATGCACCCTTTAAATAGGTTACTGTGATGTCCAGTTACTTGGAATAAATCACTAATAACTTTCCATTTTCATTTGTTAAGTGCTCTTAAATGCATATAGCTGTACAGTTTTAGGAGTTAGAATTATATATTTTGTATTTTTTCCAATTTCCAGTTAGTTAATCAAAAGCTTCTGTATTTGGCTTTCAACCAGAAATTTTATTTGGCAAATGGCCACTACTGAGATGCATTTTTGCTTTCTTCCAGATTGGAAATTATTTTTGATTTATTTTGTGAATATTACAAATTCGTATCACCTATGCAATGACTGTACAGTTATTATGGTGATAAATTATTTATTTAAAAGTATGTATAGTACATCCACTTTTTTACGTTAAATTTAACATGACTATATATTTTAACTATTGTTAGGTGCCTACAAGTGTGTATTTTGTATGTAAGATAGGCATGATAAGTCCTTCTAAATCAATAGCTTTTCTCTTAAATGCTTACCTGCAATGGTATATAGCTAATGGAAATTTATGTTTGGATGATTCAAACAAACAGTGGGATTTGGCATGGGGGCTCATGTTATTTGCCTTGGGAGATATGTGATATGACCTCAAAGAACATTCAAGGGTCTAGAGTGACACTTACAACTATCAATGCTGGGCACAACAATTTGGGAAAAAAGAAGGAAATAGGTAATCAAATCTATGTCACAAAATATCCAGTTACCAATAAATAAACATGACCACACAAGCACGCGATTTGTTTTTGTTAAGTGCTTTACAATTTTTTTCTGTAGAGATATAGCAACATATTAGAATCAACCCTTATACAAATTTTAACAAAAACAATTGGTTTTTGAAGACTCAGTTCAAATGTGTTTACAATCTAGAATAGTTGTGGTATAAAACTACAGGAGGAAGAGCAACAATGGGGATAATATTAACAGGTGGAATTGTGGGGGAATAGTAGAGTTTGAAAGTTGGAGAGTAATGGTGAAGCCACTGATTATGGCCTCAATGTTCAAGCTTTTCAAATGCTTCAATGATGATACATTTATCAAATATCGATCTGCAAACATTCCCATGGACTTTAATGGTGACTTCTGTAGATACATTATTTGGAATCAGTATTGAAAAGCTGTCTAAATTAAGTCCCATGTTAGAAGTGTCATATCTAAGCTGTTATTTATTTTATTTTTTTTGTCTTATTTATTGATATGATATTATTGCCATTCAAAGTCACATCCTGCAACTAAAACGATTCAAATGTCTATTGTTTTTTATTTGTCTAATAAACTTTCTTTCCCTTCTCTACTTTTCCTGTTCATGTAATTTTATCTCCATTTCTGTTCTATCACCTTATCACATTTTTTGTCCCGGTGCAACACAAAAGTTGTGGTCAACCGCAAATAAAAAATACTTCACACACAACAAAAGAATTATAAATAGACAATAAGCAACAAATGGATCAGCTCTGAGTGACCAATTAGAGAATTTATTTTAACAAATAAAGGCAGAAGACCTAAAAGATGGGGCTCCCTCACAAACTCCAAGAAAGGGGTATAGATAATGGAACAGAAATAGGCTGTGCCTAAAATGGATAATGATAAGATAATAATAAAAATACCAAACAGTAAAAGGCAATAAAAGACAATAAAAAATTCAGAAACAATAAAATTCCAATAATTTAAAGCAGTAAAACAATAAAAAGTCCAAAATTTGAGGTAATGCTAAAATTGAGATGTTATTTCAGTGGCTCTCTTGTGGGAATCAGGAGGTTGCTGCTCCTTCAACTCGTCAAACCATAAAAAAAAGAAGAAGAAACTACAATGGTGTAATATGCCACAAAAAGGTATTAAGTAGTATTGCGTTTGTAATGAATCTACTCACATATTATAGAGCTAGTACAAGCTCTGGTGTAATGCGCATTCAGTGGCGTTGATCCACCACTGGTAGGATTTCGGTGACAATACCTCCAACAGGTTTCTCAGAGGTAATATGTCCCAAAAGAAAAAGACAAGGAGGAATAGTGTTCTCTGTATAACACCAGTTTGAAATAGACAATAATATGAGGTCTCGGTTTTAGCATTCACTCCACCTCAAAGTTTGGACTTTATATCTGTGTTTTTACTGCTTTAAAGTATTTGACTTTTAATGTTTCTGAAATTTTTATTATCTTTTATTGCCTTTTACTATTTGGTATTTTTATTATTACCTTAATACTGCTTTTTATTGCCTTCTACTATTTGGCATTTTTATTATTATCTTAACATTATCCATTTCAGCCACAATCTATTTCTGTTCCAACAGAATTATAAATGCCTATTTGACCATCCAATGGCTATACAGAAAACCAAACAGTAGTATGCTTTATTTTATTTTTACATTCACTTTCTACCTTTCTTACCCAGGGAATTTTAAAATGTTTAGCAATTACAAACTAAA
This sequence comes from Pelobates cultripes, assembly GCA_933207985.1. Classification (NCBI taxonomy): domain Eukaryota; kingdom Metazoa; phylum Chordata; class Amphibia; order Anura; family Pelobatidae; genus Pelobates; species Pelobates cultripes. The sequence goes on from OW240912.1 coordinate 59,340,878, forward strand.
GCAAAATAAGAGAAGAATATATAATCATTAAATCAGGATAAATTGGTATTGACAATATAGGGAAAACACACAAACAAATAGCTGTCAGGGAAACGTGCTATTAAAACTTGAGAAAATCTTGTGCTGAAGTGAAAAATAATTGAGAGAGGCTGATGAAATTTTGATAAGACGAGGAGATGGCCTAATTATGAGGATACCGAGTGATGAAATAAGATTAAAATAAGTTAGTTGTAGAAAGTATTGTTACAGAGGATGGGCACTTAGAGCTTTGCAAATTGTGAGGCAAGTGGCTGAATATGAAGAAGAATAGTTTTTTTCAAAAAATAATATGTAAATCGATAAGATAGAAATATGTGTCTCTACTCTTCAATATCACAGCTCCTTCATATACTCATTATGCTCCCGTTGTGCTGAGCGCTCCTGGAGGAAGTCTCTCACCCAGTCAGACTTTCACCATTATAGAGTCATATTTAGTGATGTCCCGGATGGTTCACCAGCGAATAGTTCCTGGCGAACATCACTTGTTCGCGTTCGCCACAGATAGCGAACATATGCGCTGTTCGGTCCGCCCCCTATTCATCATCACTGAGTAAACTTTGACCCTGTACCTCACAGTCAGCAGACACATTCCAGCCAATCAGCAGCAGACCCTTCCTCCCAGACCCTCCCACCTCCTGGACAGCATCCATTTTACATTCATTGTGAAGCTGCATTCTTAGTGAGAGGAGGGACAGTGTAGCTGCTGCTGATTTGAAAGGGAAATTGATAGCTAGGCTAGTGTATTCAGTGTCCACTACAGTCCTGAAGGACTCATCTGATCTCTCTGACCTCACTACCCCCACACCCTCAGCCTCACTCAGCCTCACTACCCCCCACCATCCTCACTCACCCCCAGCCTCACTACCCCCACACCACCCTCAGCCTCACTCTACCCCCACAACCTCAGCCTCACTAGCTCCCACACCCTCAGCCTCACTACCCCCCCACCACCCTCAGCATCACCACCCCCACACCACCCTCAGCCTCACCACTCCCACACCCTCAGTCTCACTACCCCCAAACCTCAGCATCACCACCCCCCACCACCCTCAGCCTCACTACCCCCCACACACCCGCCTCTCACCATCACCCGCCTCTCCTTCTCACCATCACCCCCCCCATACACACAACACACTTCAAGCAGCTACCCCATACACATAGGGTCTCAGACAAAAACGCAAACGTGCTCACATAGACATACATTCACACACAAGGATACTCTCTGTCAGACACACTCTCAGGCACATACACAGGTAAACTGTGCATCAATGTGTATATGTGACACTTTTTTGTTAGTGGGGCCTCATGTTTGAGTTTCGCCTAAGGCCTCATAAAGTCTAGAGCCACCTCTGGGTGTCACAATAGCTTGCATTTAAATAAAAAAAAACTTTTTTGACTGTAATATAATATCAGTCAGTTTCCTTCACGAGTGTGTGTTTCAGGGCCTGCCCAGTGCCACCACTCACTCACTGGTGTCACAATAGCTTGCATTTAAATAAATCTAAACTTTTTGGACTGTAATATAATAGCAGTCAGTTTCCTTCACACGTGTGCGTTTCAGGGCCTGCCAGGGCACAGTGTCACACCAGTGCAACTCATATCTGGTGTAACAGTAGTGTACATTTTTTTAAAAAAATAATACAATTTTGTAATAGATTGAATAGCAGTTAGTTGTCTGCAAGCGTGTTTTTTAGGCCTACAGCGTCTACTCTGCCAACTTCTGCCACTGCACAGTGCCACTCATATCTGTTGTCACAGTAGCTTGCACGCATAGTACCACTAATCGAAAAAGAAATGACAGGCTGAGGCAGGCCACCCCGCAGGGGCCGTCGTGGTCGTGGTGCTGTGATTCCCTTTGGCCCTAGAATAATGCCCAGTGTTCAGAGGCCACGTACCCTGAACTCGAAAAGTTCTGAGGACACAGTTGACTGGCTAACACAGGACACCCAATCTTCTACAACTTCCGCTCGGAACCTTGACGCACCATCCTCCTCCAGCTTAGCTCCAGGCACCTCTCAAGTTACCACTCGCCCGCCTGCCGCCACCACCAACACTACCACCACAGCAGCTTCACTTGGTATGTCAGAGGAATTATTTACACATCAGTTGGAAGAAATGAGTGATGCGCAACCATTATTGCCAGAGGATGTAGATAACAGGGATATGTCTCAGTCAGGCAGCATTACACACATGGACGTACGGTGTGATGATGATGATGTTGTACCCGCTTCCTTTGCTGAGTTGTCAGATACAAGTGAAGCGGTTGATGATGACGCGTCTGTAGATGTCACGTGGGTGCCCGCTAGAAGAGAAGAAGAACAGGGGGAAAGTTTAGATGGGGAGACAGAGAGGAGGAGACGAGATGGAAGCAGGGGGAGGTCATCGCAAGGAGCTAGTGGCACAGTCAGACAGCATGCATCGACACCCGGGGTCAGCCAGACAGCACGCCAATCAACGCATGCTGTTGCCACCACCAGAATGCCATCATTGCAGAGCTCAGCAGTGTGGCATTTTTTTTGTGTGTCTGCCTCTGACAACAGCGATGTCATTTGCAACCTGTGCCAAAAGAAAGTTGAGTCGTGGGAAGTCCAACACCCACCTAGGTACAACTGCTTTGCGAAGGCACATGATCGCACATCACAAACGCCTATGGGATCAACACATGAGTACAAGCAGCACACAAACTCAAAGCCGCCATCCTCCTCCTGGTCCAGCATCTTCAGCCACGTTAACCACTGCTGTCCTCCTTGCCCCCTCTCAACCATCCGCCCCTCCGTCTCTCGCCTTGAGCAGTTCCTGCTCATCTGCCCACAGTCAGGTGTCTGTCAAGGACATGTTTGAGCATAAGAAGCCAATGTCACAAAGTCACCCCCTTGCCCGGTGCCTGACAGCTGGCTTGACTGAACTCTTAGCCCACCAGCTTTTACCATACAAGCTGGTGGAGTCTGAGGCATTCAAAAAATTTGTAGCTATTGGGACACCGCAGTGGAAGGTACCCGGCCGAAATTTCTTTGCAGAAAAGGCAATCCCCAACCTATACTCGATTGTGCAAAAGAAAGTAATGGCATGTCTGGCACACAGTGTTGGGGCAAGGGTCCATCTGACCACTGATACCTGGTCTGCAAAGCTTTTTCAGGGCAGGTATATCACCTACACTGCGCATTGGGTAAACCTGCTGACGGCTGCCAAGCATGGAATGCGTGGCTCTACAGAGGAGTTGGTGACACCGCCACGACTTGCAGGCAGGCCTGCTGCCACCTCCTCTACTCCTCCTACTCCATCCTCTTCCATAACCTCCTCGGCTGAGTCCTCTTCTGCTGCTGCGTCTTGCTCCACATCAACGGCACCCCCCCAGCTCCCCAGGTACTATTCCACATCCCGGATACGGCAGTGTCACGCCGTCTTGGGGTTGACTTGCCTGAAAGCAGAGAGTCACACCGGACCAGCAGTCCTGTCCGCCCTGAATGCACAGGTGGATCAGTGGCTGACTCCGCACCAACTGGAGATCGGCAAAGTGGTTTGTGACAACAGAAGAAATTTGTTGGCGGCATTGCATTTGGGCAAGTTGACACATGTGCCGTGCATGGCACAAGTGTGTAATCTGATCGTACAACGCTTTGTGCATAAGTACCCAGGCTTACAGGACGTCCTGAAGTAGGCCAGGAAGGTGTGTGGCCATTTCAGGCGTTCCTACATGGCCATGGTGCACATTTCAGATATTCAGCGGTGAAAAAACATGCCAGTGAGGCGCTTTATTTGCGACAGCCCGACACGTTGGAATTCAACACTCCTAATGTTCGACCGCCTGCTCCAACAAGAAAAAGCCGTTAACGAGTATTTGTATGACCAGGGTGCTAGGACAGCCCCTGCGGAGCTGGGAATTTTTTTGCCACATTACTGGACGCTCATGCGCAATGCCTGTAGGCTCATGCGTCCTTTTGAGGAGGTGACAAACCTAGTCAGTTGCACCGAAGGCACCATCAGTGACATCATACCATTTGTTTTCTTCCTGGAGCGTGCCCTGCGAAGAGTGCTGGATCAGGCTGTAGATGAGCGTGAAGAGGAAGGGCTGTGGTCACTATCACCACCAGAAACAGCCTTATCAGCATCGCTTGCTGGACCTGCGGCAACGCTGGAAGAGGATTGTGAGGAAGAGGAGTCAGAGGAGGAATGTGGCTGTGAGGAGGAGGAGGAAGACCAACCACAACAGGCATCCCAGGGTGCTCGTTGTCACCTATCTGGTACCCATGGTGTTGTACATGGCTGGGATGAAGAACATACCTTCAGTGAGATCACTGAGGACGAGGAACAGGACATGAGTAGCTCGGCATCCAACCTTGTGCAAATGGGGTCTTTCATGCTGTTGTGCCTGTTGAGGGACCCTCGTATAAAAAGTCTGAAGGAGAACGACCTGTACTGGGTGTCCACGCTACTAGACCCCCGGTATAAGCAGAAAGTGCCTGAAATGTTACTGAATTACGGCAAGTTGGAAAGGATGCAGCAGTTCCAAAATCAATTAAAATGTATGCTTTACCCAGCGTATAAGGGTGATGTCACAGCACAACGGGAATCTAACAGGGGAAGAGGTGAAAGTAATCCTCCTCCTCCCACGACCATGCCGGCAAGGACAGGACGCTTTACAGACGTGTTGTTGATGGAGGACATGCAGAGCTTTTTAAGTCCTACACATCGCCACAGCCCTTCGGGGTCCACCCTCAGAGAATGACTCGACCGACAGGTAGCAGACTACCTAGCCTTAACTGCAGATATCGACACTCTGAGGAGCGATGAACCCCTTGGCTACTGGGTGTGCAGGCTTGACCTGTGGCCTGAGCTATCCCAATTTGCGATAGAACTTCTGGCCTGCCCCGCTTCAAGTGTCCTGTCAGAAAGGACCTTCAGTGCAGCAGGAGGTATTGTCACTGAGAAGAGAAGTCGCCTAGGTCAAAAAAGTCTAGATTACCTCACCTTTATTAAGATGAATGAAGGATGGATCCCGAAGGGACTGACAGTGGGCGATACATTCGACTAAAAAAGGCCTGATGAGGGGGACGTAACAGGGTGTCGCGGCTGCTGGCCCGCCACGTGATATTTAAATCCCTAGCTCACCCCAGTACCTTGCCCTGTCGTGGTTTCCTGAGAGTGCTTTATCATTGTGAATCTGATTTCCTGGTATCCTGATCTTGGCTTTTCCCTGGTTATTCTGAATTCTGGTTTCCCTGACTTGGCTTGTGTAAACGGTATTGTGTATTTTCTGGCTTCCTTGACCTCGGCTTTCCCTTTGACCATTCTCTGTCTCTAGCGTATTAGTCCGGCCATTCTAAGGTCTGTCCTTTTAGTTTCCTTTTCTTGCCTATGTATATGTTTACATAGTTTCTGCGTGCTGGACCACACTAGTAGTCGTGACATTGGGATTAAACTGATAAGAATAGTACTACTTAACACACCTTATAATAACGCAGAGAGAGGCAACGCAGAGAGAGGAGTCTGAAGAAGAGGAGTCAGAGGAGGAAGGTGGCTTTGAGGAGGTGGAAGACCAAACACAGCAGGCGTCCCAGGGGGCTTGTTGTCACCTTTTGGGGACCCTTGGTGTTGTACGTGGCTGGGTGGAGGAAGAGACCTTCAATGACATCAGTGAGGACAAGGAACGGGACATGGCTAGCTTGGTATCCAACCTTGTGCAAATGGGGAGTTTGCGGTTGTGCAAATGGACTGTTTGCGGTTGTTTGCGGTGCGTTAAACGGGGAGTTTGGTCTGTCACTGTGAAGCGGGCGTAACCCTTACACTACCTGATCGATACAACATCATACCTGATGTTTTAAAGCACGTTATTCCAAACAATTTAGGAATGTTAGGTGATTTATGCCCTTTGTGGATTAAAACCAGACTCTGCATCAACTATGTAATTTTCCATGGGAGTTTTGCCATGGATCCCCCTCCGGCATGCCACAGTCCAGGTGTTAGTCCTCTTGAAACAACTTTTCCATCACTATTGTGGCCGGAAAGAGTCCCTGTGGGTTTTAAAATTCGCCTGTCTATTGAAGTCTATGGCGGTTCGCCCGGTTCGCCCGTTCGCGAACATTTGTTAGAATTTTCTTATTCTCTTTGGGGTACGTTTGCTGATAAAATTCCTCCTAGCAATATTTACTGATGTATTTTTCAAACTTTACTGTCATCAAACTTAAGTTTCTCACATTTGAATATGTTATCGTATTTAAATAAACAATAGTATTTTTATGGATCTATATTAAAAACTGCTAACCTAATTTGTCCACTGCTGCAGTTTCACACTATCGCAGTAGCAGGTAAGTTAGGTTAAGTATCAGCTAGTCAGATAAAAATAGAGTATGACCCAACATTGCTGTTAAGCCAGATAAAAAAAGTCACATCTTCTTTCAAAAAATCAATATCAATAATATAAGAAATATATTGTTTCATTACATGCAATAAAAAAAATGTTTAATTACAAATTTAAATTTGATGATAGTTGCATTTTAATATGTGACAGGATACACAGAAGCATAGAAATTTGTTTACTGAAGCTACAATTATTTTTCTACTTGCTTATATATATAATATACTCTGTGCTTTTCATTTTTAATGATTTATTTTGCCCTTAGGTCCGCTTGCTCAAGTAATAATTTCTATAAAATAACCTGATATACAAACTTTATGTGGATGACATCTGGCGTGTATGCACGAAAAAACAGTAAAATAGCCAGATCTCTCAGCTAGGAAAAAAATCCTCAATCAAAGGTCTGTAAGGAAATGCTACTGGAACATAGCACACAAGTTATATATTATGTTGTTTTTACCCTATTAACCTTGACATTTTTGATTTGAAAACCAAAGTGCAGAATTATAACAAGAAATTCTTATTTACAAAAAAAAAAAATCCTTTCTGGTGTAGTCTCAGTTAGATAAAATTCAGTTTTAAGTTCACTTCAATATCGTGTTAGTAAAAAAAAAAAAAGCAAACTTTTTTTGTATAAAAGAATTAAAGGAAGTGTATTTTCATATAAAAGTGATATGCATAAAAATAAATCTCTGCCTATAAAGCCATATAATGGCATAGATGGTTAAACTAGGATATCTCGATTAAAAAGTCCTTGAAGTTAATTTCATAAACCATCAGTATATCATTTAAACTCATCAAATATCTTATCGTGTGGAACCATAGTGTATGTACAGCTCACCGCCATTCAGATTGATTCTAATCTTTAAGGTTATTCTTTCCATTTATTAAATGTGCTTTAATTTGTTGCATTTTTTTTTTCTGTTTACACTTCATGTTTTTTTGACATTTGACACAATTGTTTCTATAAACTGGATAACTGTTGTCTAGTAAGTGTTTTTTTTTTTTTTTTCCTAGAATAAATCAAATACAATAGAATGGAATATAAGAACTGCATCTGCTTTAAATACCATTTGTTATAATTATTTATTATTATTTTTTTTTAATAGGCGCCCCTTTCCTTTATTTATGTTTACATTGCTTGAAACGGATGATAAACCCATTTACTACCAAGCTCTTTGTGTTTTATAATATCAGCATCACATTAATGTGAAACATTGGATGCATAGCAAGTACATCGGTCTAGGATAAAACAGCAATTTTCTGTACAAAGTACTGTTTAGAGATACACAAACATTGCAATTATGCACATTTTCATAATTTTAATTATTCATGTATACATGTTATCCTTTACATAAATACTTGGGGGATGAAACATCTTAGACAATATCAGGACCCTAATGGCATTGTTAGCAATGCAGTTTACCTATATTGGCAACAAAGTATAAACATATTTATGCAGCATGCCCATATACAATAAGTATACCTAAAAAAAATCACCTGTTTACGAGAATTGCAAAGTGTTATAGCAACCTATATCAATTCATGTATTGCTCTAAGTAACTTCCCCCAACTTTCATTAGACAGAATGTTATTTGTGCACTTCTTCACTATGTGGAAGGAGGCATGGTAAAGCCATTGTAAAGGAAGGTATGAGGGGCTTTGCAAATCAAAATGAATGTAAAAAAATATATATGCAAAATTTTGGTAGTGAAGGGTTAAGGAGAATTTCCTCATTCCACTATGCAATTAATTTTTGTTTTTCTAGACACCTTGAAAGTACACTTTGTCAGATTTTGGTTCTAGCAAATCATTAATGCAGCATAGGAACATCTTTTGACTTTAAAGGGATATTATTTAAATGGTTTTATTTTTGTACATGTATATCACTGGTGTTTCACAGCAGGGACCATAAAATTGAAGTTGCAGAAATGGGACTATAATGGCAACTATTATGTAAATTTTCCACTCGTTGTATGAAGATTTCCGTATATATGCTGTCACACAATCATCTAAGCCAAAGTTCTGCTCAAGCTTATCCCTTGGCATACATTTGGAAAATTAACTTTAAAGCACGGGTCAGGCAAAGTAGAAAAAGGATAATTCTCGTTGGTATTAAAAGAAACTACATGGGGAAATGCAGGTAATCCAACAGGTGTTCCGTGCTCATTGTTGTTATGATCAATGAATTTACATTTCAGTCTCATCAGTGAATTTAGGTTAAATACATTTCTGCTACCTCAGACTCTTCCCCAGTGTCTACTCCATCAAAAAAAAAAAAAAAATCACAGAAATTTCACTTATTATTTTTTTGACATTCTTTATTTATAACACGAGTTTTAATGTTTTTACAGAGGCAGATGTGTAGCAATATTTTCTGTTGTAACACACAGGACTTGCATAGACAATGCATATATAATTAAACACTGCAATTGCTGTACCTGAATTCCTGGGATATCATACCTCAATAACCCCCCTTGCTTCCTCTCCTGCAACTGTGTCAACTAAAAAATGCTTCATTGTAAACTCTTCTAGCAACCTACTATTCCACACATGAAATACATCTTAGCCTTATTTATTGTATCATCTTCCACCACTCCCCTTGCTGTTTATGCAAGCCCTCAGCACCTTGTGTCCCTGTACGTCCAACTTATCCTGTTGTAATTACTTGTTTTCTAGTCCAGCTATTGTACAGCACTGCATAATTTGTTAGTTTTTTTTATTAGTGTTATTCTTATTAATAATAATAAAAATAATTTGACATATTTATATCTTCTATTACAAGTATGAGCTGCACCTACGTCATAGGCTGCACAGAGTCTGGTCCAGCCTACAAACCACTTCAATAGTAAAAAATCAGTATTACTCAAGCATATCCTATTTTTTCCATGTTTTTTTTCAGTGTTCAGAGTGGATTATAATCCTTGATGGTTCAGTGGAGTTATGATCCTTGATGACTGCAAACCTGGTGGTCCAGTGGGGAAGTGTGTGGTCTGCATCACCTGCAGGTGCAGACCACATGAGTGCTTTTCCAGTACTGCGCTTAGTTAATAAGTCACGGTAACTTGGCATCAGTGCTCTGACTCATTTATTTTGTACCAGAACTACTTAAAATGCACCCTGCAGTAATTTATTTAGTAAACTGCCAATTGGGAATATACCAAATAATTGTTTTTCCAGTTGGTGCCCCATCTTGCCTGGGACCCTCACTGACAGAGAGAAGGGTAGGTTTGCTTTTCAAAGCAAAGAAACATATTGGAATATTTAGAAGTACCAATTTTTTTCCTGTTGTGTAATTTTAGAGCATTACTAATTATTCTATTGCATCTCTTCCTAATTGAATGCCTTGTAGAGATCTTTGTATAGAGTGTAAGCAAGCTCGTTTGAGCAGGGTCCTCTTCAACCTACCGTTCCTGTAAGTTTTCTTGTAATTGCCCTATTTATAGTTAAATCCCCCTCTCATAATATTGTAAAGCGCTACGGAATCTGTTGGTGCTATATAAATGGCAATAATAATAATATATTTTATCACACATTGGATAAGTTGAAATTCACTGCTACATTTTTTTAAATGTCATTTTATCATATATATACTATATTTTAATGTCAGTTAATGTTTTTCTTGGTTTAATTGGGTTTCTTGCATGGCAGTCATACTGTCTTGTCATTAAAGACACCATTACTGGGTTACATAAAATTACAGAATATTATAAAACTACAGTATAATCCTGTTGGAATAAATGGATACATCCTAGATTTTAAATAACAAGGTGCATAAACTAGAATTCTAGATTTCAAATATAAATTATATTTTTGGTTCTATCCACTGAAAGGTTTGTGAGACATACTCTAGTGGCATTTAAAGAAATTATATTATTGCATCTAAAAAGAAAAATCTATGTTAATAAGGAGAACCACTCTGTCTGTCTATCTCTGTGTAATTTCTTGGAGATTATTCTGTTTTTAACCCCTGTGTACTTTTGTTAAACGTGCAAGACCAACATATTGAAATATATTTTACTTCTAATCAGCTTCATTTTTATACATAACACATAGCACTTTCATCAGAACATCCACTAATAAATTCAAAGGGGGCACTATCTACTGAACAGATATGTGTATTCTGAACTGAATAGCTAAAATGTACATGGTTCTCATTATGGTTCTCGTTATTAGCATTTTTGATAGAAATGGTTAAATACATAAAGGGAATCAACAGAGCAAAGGAGGAGACGATATTTAAAAGAAGAAAAACGACCACAACAAGAGGACATAGTCTTAAACAATATCAGGAAGTATTACTGTACAGAGAGGGTAATGGACGCATGGAATAGCCTTCCAGCTGAAGTGGTAGAGGTTAACACAGTGAAAGCATTTAAGCATGCGTAGGATAGGCATAAGGCTATCCTAACTATAAGATAAGGCCAAGGACTAATGAAAGTATTTAGAAAATTGGGCAGACTAGATGGGCCGAATGGTTCTTATCTGCTGTCACATTCTATGTTTATATGTTTCTATTTATCTTTCTCCAATCATGTTACACCTCTTGGCCCTAGCTATATGGTATCACTTTCATCATTAATTCCTAAAATTATTACTTCAGAAATGTCTATTACTTATTGCCATGCAAAATAATTAATTTCTAAAGGCTTGTGTCTATTTTTTTTATTTCTATGAAGAGTAATTAGAAAGAAATATTATCCTGCTGCACCTGTTTTTTGTTTTGTTTTTGTTTTTTATCTGCTTGCCATAGCTAGCAAACTGCATCTTTTATTGATGAGAGCAGCCGCTTGCTAAAAGGCTGAGGAGTTCTAGATATTTTTTCAATAGAAAAACAAAATATTCCCTTTTAGACAGGCAAAGAATCTACAATTAAAACATATGCCGTCCCTACAGGACTGCTGGTATCTTTTATCACGGAGGCTTCGCTTTCTTTTGTCAGGTGCTTTTAATCCTATCGCTTCAGCAAAACGATCACACTTGCAATACAATGCATCACAGTTTTCTCTAGTAATGGAATGGTTTAGCCAGAATGCAATGCCTATATATTTTGCATTGCATCTTCTCAATGGCTCTATAAGCAGTTATTTGTGTGCGCTATGTACCTTTTTCAGAATGTTGCAGCTTTATATGTGGATAATAAAGTAAACAAATTATACTTTTCAATTCTGATTTCAAACGGAATTTTACATAACGATTGCACATTCCAGGGGTGCATGTCTTTAAGTTGGTAGATAGTGGTATGTATTAAGTATACAACATTTATACGAAACTGGCATTTTTTATATAAGAAAAAAAACAAGTATCTCGATAAGTGTAGTGTTTCCAAAACAAAGTAACTTTATTCTATGAATTAAAAGATTGTCGCAGCAAACCAGGGAACAGCACTGGATGGAGTGCTTACATGTTTCGTCCCTGGCAGCGATTCCTCATGAATAAATAATTTAATTTTATTGTGTGTGAATTCATTAAGGTTAGGGACTTTCATTCTGCAAAAAAAAAAAAAATCACTAATGCATATATAAAATGTGGGCACACCTCTCCACAGCCACGGCTTGTCTTCTCCTTGATAGCCACATGCTCCACAATCAATTCTTATGAATTTGATTGCTGACATCACATGATAGCAAGTTTAGGTTTCTTAAATATTAATTGAAAAAAATACAATACATAAACAAGCATTGCATTAGACGTTGCAATTCATTTTAAATACCAAGATAAAAAAAGTAATAAAATAAAGACATGTATACCTGTATATTCTTTCTTTTATTATTAAGCCAGCTTACCATACATAAGGGAAACCTCAACAGCATCAACATATGTCTATGTGAATCAATCTACAAATATTCATTTTAATTTAAAAACAATGTTATATATATAATATCAGTATGTGTTGCTAATTCCTTTGTAGATTATTATTATGTTATTATTTATATAGCGCCAACAAATTCTGCAGCGCTTTACAGTGGGTGGACGAACAAATGCAGTTTAAACCATACAAGTTGGACACACAGGAACAGAGGGCCCTGCTAAATGAGCTTACATACTAGAGGGAGTGGGGTAAAGTGACACAAAAGTTAAGGATAGTATTAGACTAATGACAGTTGGAAGAGAGGAATTATCAGTTTAATCGATATGCTTTTATGAAGAAGTGGGTTTTTAATATTTTTTTTAAAAAGTGGAGACTGGGTGAGCATCTAACAGAGGAGGGAAGGGAGTTCCACAGGAATGGTGCAGCCCTCGAGAAATCTTGAAGGCGAGCATCAGAGTTGGGAGTACAGACAGAAGATAGTCTTCAGCAGAGCGAAAGGGTCTAGACAGAACATACTTGTGTATGAGGGAGGATAGATAGGTGGGAGCAGCAAGCAAGAACCAGAATTTTAAATTGAACCCTATATCTTACAGGAAGCCAATGTAGGGACTGACAGAAGGGTGAGGCGTGGGTGGTGCGGGCGGACAGGAAGATGAGCCTCACCGCCAAATTCATTATGGACTGTAACGGTGCAAGATGGGATCACGTAAGACCACTTAGAAGTGGATTACAGTAGTCAGGGCGAGAAAGGACAGTGATATACAGTTGTGTCTCGGTTTACAAACATACATTTGCTGTCAAAAAAGTGTTGCCATTTAAGAAGACGCCCTTGAAATGCTGTACATTCAAAAGTTAATTGGATTTTTTATGTGTTCTTATTTCACCCTTCACATTGGGGTGTAGGTGTGGTTTACATATTCTTAATCATATATGGTATATACACTCACATGATTATTATTATTATTATTATGATATTTATAGAGCACCGTAAAATTCTGCAGCGCTTTACAATGGGTGGACGAACAGACATGTAGTTGTAACCAGACAAGTTGGACACACAGGAACAGAGGGGTTGAGGGCCCTGCTCAATGAGCTTACATGCTAGAGGGAGTGGGGTAAAATGACACAAAAAGGTAAGGATAGTATTAGACTAATGACAGTTGCAGAAGAGGAATCAGTCAGGAGCTTTTAACAGTTTAATTGATTAAGAGCCTTATATGGCACTAGTGAAGCAACATGCAGTGGTATGATCCCCACAAAAAAACTTATATTCAGTGAGGTGATTTCAGTGGTATCATCCAAGGTAAAAAACAAAAATGGTGCTCTGTCTAAAGATATAAACTGTGCAGTGAAATTGAAGAAGCAATCCTATGTATGCTATTGCTCAATCTATTGGGTTTAGGTAGATATAATCCCAAACACAGATATTGAGGATGATATATGATCACAAATGGAGGGAGGTCCATGAGCAGTGTAAAAAACAACTATATTTATAACTATATAAAAACAATAAAAGGTAATAAAAATATTAAAACACACTAACACATTTCACCAAAAAGGCTTTTCCACAGCTAACCGGTAAGACTTAAGTTAAGACTTGTCAGTCTCAAGATTTACCTGTCAGAGCCACCATTGTGACCTTGGGGTTCATAACTAGTCCACATATTGAAGGAGTAGATATTTATTGTGATATTTTGCAGAGTTTGAAGCTAAAAAATTAGATACCAAACAGCAAGAAAATAATTTGTTTTGAGCTAAATGTTATGAAGGAGTTAAATCAAAGCTGTGAAAATAGTGGTTAGAGGAAGTAATACTGGAAATATATATATATATATATATGTTACAAAAGTCAATCAGTTTTAAAGGTTTCTGCAATGTTAGCTTATAAAGAAAATTATGTTTTTATTACTGTGGATCTGTGCTGAATTGCAACTTAATTATCTTCCAATTATTGATTTATTGAATCTCTAGTTCCAGCTTTAGTAAGTGCAAGAAATGGACTTAAAGTACTGATTTACAGGGTTGCTTACTAAAGTGAGAATTCAAGGTGAATTTCAAAGTTAAGGTCAGAGTAGGCAAACTAAAAGCATTGTTGACTTAGTGATTTCTCACAGTTTGGCTATTTTGACCCTAAATGTATTTTGAATTTTCACTTTGGCTCCACCAAGGGTTACATAGATCCATATTACACAATACCTGCTGGTACCAGTTCCATATATTTAATAAAAGAGTCTGATGCAGACTTAAATATCCTGCTATAATACAGACCAAGGATTGGAAGCTAATGTTTGCATTAGTGGGGTATGGTTTTACATCTTAATGTGATGCTTATTTTTGTTTATGAGTAACATGCCCACAGATACCAACTTGCTTGCCTGCTTATTGTATGCAGGTCATCATCATTTATTCCCTTTATTTGGCTGTCCTAGCCCCCCGACCTCCCGTGCGTCTACTGAACCCCCATCTGTGTGGTCCCCTTGTTCGCAATAATGTTAAGGCAGATTAGAAGATTGTGCTTGTACCATTCTGAATGTAATAGAAATGAGGCCCCGTTATTAATCTGTGGGTAAGTGCTGGTGTCTCTTTAGGATATGATACTGGAACTCAGCTACATTACAGTGCTGCAATACAGTGTGATACAGTATGCTATAATACAGCATGATATATAGTAATACAGAGTGCTATAATAAAGTGTGATACAGTATGCTATAGTACAGTGTGATAGAGTATGCTATAATACAGCGTGATATATAGTGATACAGAGTGCTATAATACAGTGTGATACAGTATGCTATAGTACAGTGTGATACAGTATGCTATAATACAGTGTGATATATAGTGATACAGAGTGCTATAATACAGTGTGATACAGTATGCTATAGTACAATGTGATGCAGTATGCTATAATACAGTGTGATGTATAATGATACAGAGTGCTATAATACAATGTGATACAGTATGCTATAATACAGCGTGATATATAGTGATACAGAGTGCTATAATACAGTGTGATACAGTATGCTATAGTACAATGTGATGCAGTATGCTATAATATTGTGTGATGTATAATGATAGAGTGCTATAATACAATGTGATACAGTATGCTATAATACAGTGAGATACAGAGTGATACAGAATGATGACATACAGTGAGATACAGAGTGATACAGGATGATACAGAGTAATATCATACAGTGTGATATAGAGTGATAGTGAATGATATAATACACTACAGTGTGATACTTTATATTGCAGAGCATACTGTGATATGGAATGCTATCATACAATGTAATTCTGGAAGGCTAATGATCATTAACATTTCAAAGAAATTAACTCATCAATTGAGAGATGCAGGCCATATGGTTGAAGCCATCTAGTTTACATTGGACCTAGACAGCCAGGCATCTCAAGTGTAGAATTTCACAGTCAACTGAACTCAACAGATCTTTATTTGAACACACAAGGCTTTTATGCCCAGTCCCCTACGAAGGATGAGTGTGTTGTAGTGCTGAGGGAGTAGGGGACTGGGCATAAAAGTCTTGTGTGTTCAAATAAAGATCTGTTGAGTTCAGTTGACTCCCAGAGCTATGATTTATCTGGTTACTGGGGGAATGGGTATTTACTTGTGTTGATGGTGCCTGTATGCTTTAATGGTTCCAGTCGGGTTAGCCATGGTCCGCTACACAGTTCTTTGTACATGTCTGAGAAAATTGCTCCAAACATTCCCTAACAGAACAGACTACATATCTGATCTTGTTTGCATCTTAAATATTCTGTTTGGTGGTTCTAATTGACCAGAGATAAATAGAACAGAGGTAGAGAAATAAAATAGCATTAACACCTTTTTCACACAGCTATGCATCTTGTACCATTGTGGTTTCCAAGTCAAATTCAAAGCCAAACTTCCCAGTGATAAGGGTATTGATGTTCAATATTTTAATATTTTTCTCATTATGTGGATATTTGGATGCTTATACTTTAGTACTCTTAGTTCGCCAAGCTGCTCCTTTGGAGTACTACCTTTAAAAAGGTGAATAGGACTAAACATAGAAATATGTGGGTGGATAGTATATTGCTAAATACAGTGGCCCAACATGGATCTGCAGGCCTCTTTAGGAAGATCTCAAGGTAGTCAGAGAGGACCTATAGAGCACCATGGATAGAGATGGGGAATGCTGCATGTTGTTGACTGCTCAGGCTTGCACATCCACAGAGCTATACACACAGGTGGAACAGATCCAATCGATGGCCCTGCATATGGAGGACCTGGATAACCTAGGCAGGGGAATTAACTTAATGTTTAAAGGCCTACTGGGGATGAAGGGGCCACCCGAGAGAGCCAACCTGTGTACTACACTCACAAGGTCCACAAGATTCACCACCCTGTGATGTAATTTGCTGTCACTACCACTAAAATATTAAAGATGAGATCCTGCTTAGGGCTAATTGCTACATGGACTAGTGCTTTTAGTGACTGGATGTGTAATTTTGTCCTCTCTGTTTTCTCTCCTTTGGTTCTTTCTCACTTGATGCCTTATTATAAAGTGTTGAGTCAGGAACTTTAAGTGTTGGTGTACACAGGCTTGAATCTGAATCTGCACATGTAAAGACTTCAGGGACAATCTCAATGGTCTGGGTGCAGTAGCCCTGTCCTTTTAACCCTGCAATGTAAAACATTACGACTGAGTAGAAGCTGCAATATTTACATTGCAGGGTTAAACACACCTCAAGCAGCTATTTCCAGACAGCCACTAGAGGTGTTTCCTATGCAGCAACCAAGTGAAACTTGATCATGTGATGTTAGATGTCCATGAGGATGTCAAATGTCCCCAAATACTGCTCATAGAAAGGCACTGAATTCAATGCTGTCCTATAAGAAGCATTTGATTGAATGCATGTGTGGCACTCGCTGCATATGCACATCTTGCTTCCAATTCTCCACTCATCCTTCAGGGTGATGTCACGGGAGGAGGAGGAGTATATTGCAGTGCTGAGGGAGTCTTGATGCTGTAGAAAAGGTAAATAAAGTACTTTTTTTAGATTTTTACTGCAAACGTGAAGGGACCATAAAACATATTGTAAAGCGCTGCGGAATTATATATATTTCACTATATAAATATCATAATAATAATAATATCAGGCACTCAGACACTACAGTACTCCTGACAGCATTCATGTACTTAAGATTTGGTGGAGAGAAAGGGGGGATCCCTTCAAGGATGAGGGGGAAATGGTGGGAATATGTGTAAGTTGTCTTTTCTTTGACAAACATCTGTCTCTGTTTTGCCAGGAGTTTTGCAATTTCCATATGTCCAAACCAAACACTTTCTTCAGACTTTTGCTGCGTTTAACATTTTCACCCTAGGAATAGATACTTTTAAATAGAATCTTCAAATTCTTGACCACATATGTAGATTTGTTGCGGGGATGGTCCACCCCCACTTTACACTATAAAGTCTATGCCTCAGTAGAGTTCCTTTTTAACTCTCCAATATTGTCAATATTGCTGTTTGTTCAATAAATGTACCTATTCGCCAAAATAACTCAGAGTCTTGTCTAAACTGGTCAACTGCAAAGTGGTTCTGCAAAGCCTAATGCAGGCTTGATGTATGAATCCCAGAATGAGAAAAATGGAAATAAAGTCCAAGACAAACAATCCAGACAGAGTGTAGGCAAAGGCAAGATTAAGGCAATCCAATGGGTCAAAATCCAGGAAGAAAGTTTCATGAGTGTTGAGACAAGCCAAAGGTCAGGTATCCATAACATCAGAGTAAAGCAGCCAAGTGTTCACTGTTAAACAGCACAGAACAATTGAGCAAATAGGTCACCTATAAGAGGCCACGGCCTGTCTGACACTTCTTCATCATTGAGGCTGTCAGGAAGCTTGGGGGCTTGCCCAGTGGTATATTTTGAATTTTTGCTGCCCTAGGCATGATGAAACTTGTGAACCCCCAATCTAAATGTGCTCTGCCTCCTTCCTGTCAAGGCCACACCTCTTCCTGTTTTAGACCAACACGCAGTTTGACTGACAGACACCCACTGACACACTCACTCACTGGCACACACTCTCAGATACACATAAAGTGACATACATTCACTGACAGACACACATTGATAAATTCACTGACAGACACACACATTCACTCACTAACAGATACACACTGACAGGCACATGCACTCACTCATAGATACACACTCACTCACACATATGCACTGACAGTCACACACATTCAGTGACAGGCACACACACTCACTAACATATACACAATCATTCATTAACAGACGCACACTCACAGACATACACTGACAGACACACTCTAGCAGATACACACATTCACTGACACACACACACAATCACTCACAGACACACACAATTACTGACATATACACACACTGACAGACACACACATTCAGTGACAGGCACACACACATTCACTGACAAACACACACATTCACTGACAGACACACACACATACATAATTTCTACTAGACACACACTAACAGACACACACATTCAGTGACCGGTACACACACATTCACTCACAAATACACACTGGCAGACACATACACATTCACTCACAGACACACACATTTACTGACAGACACACACTGACAGGCACACAAACATATACTCACAGACACCCTGGCTCCTGCTGCTGGGCGGGCAGGCAGGCATGAAGGCACAGGTGGGTGGGCAGGCATGAAGGCACAGTGGACGGGCCGTCAGTCAGTCAATGCGAGCGGGTGCACCGCAGTGATGCCTGGATCCGGAATATGACATCTGCATTAGAAGCAGCTTGGGCGCCTCTGGGGGGTCCTAAAGTGGCCAGTCGGCCAGCTCTTGGGTCCACCATGAAAGAGGCTAACATGGCATTTGCCAGGGCGCTTGGGGGGCGGCGTTTTTGCAAATGCTGTTAGCCTCGTTAAAGATACAGCACTAGGTCTGCCCCTTGTCTTCGCGGGTGCATGGGTTTGGCCTACTGTGGCTTGGAGGTGCCGGCAGAGCAGCAAGGATGGAAAGTAAGTTGTGAAAGCATAAGTAAGACTGTTATATATGTTTCTAAATGCTTATTTGATCTAATTTGCAATGTATGTGATTGTGTCACTAATTTAAACATCCTTCTGTTGATGGATATGGAAAACATAATTGCTTCCTCAACCCTGATGATAAGCAGCACAATTAAAAATAAGCTCAAAAAAGGTTCTGGTATTTTTGCTGGTGCATCTGCAACAAAAGTAAATATGGAAGATTAAGGTGTTTTTACCCTGTCTGGTCTAGGATGTTGAATAACCACAGAAAGAATGCAATAGAAAGGTCACAAGAGCCATTTGGATTGGGAAACATCATAAAACATAACAATGATTACAGACATTAGTAATTTAGTAATCTTACTTTGAGAAGTGGGTCTCTCATTTAAATGTCATTTTGCAGACAAAACATTTGTCCATTTGTCCATTTGTCCATCTCTAGCAAAGCATTTTATGTCGAAAGAAAATGTAGAAACACATATTTAAGGTGAGATATTAACAATTTATGATCTAAAAAACACACGGTTCATTTTTTATTTTGTATCATTCTTGGAACAGAATTGAAAGGAAAATTAGTAGGATGATGAAAAAACAAATACATATGGACTATAAATGAAACATGATTACTATTATTACATATATGGAATTGTGATCACAGCAGATTGCAAATGTAAATTTTCTAAAGAGGTAATTGTCAAATTTCCATTTATTGTACATGTTAAATCTTTCTTGACAATAATATTTTCAGTGAATTCAAAAAGTGGTATCACTCTGTATTTTATTGAAAAAATGAATCCACAAGGATATTATTAACTGAACAGCAGATTTGGTTCTTTGTATTAGTCCTTATAAAACACAAATAAGGTTTTGCTTTGTAGTATTGACTATAAAAAGACGATTAACGATTAACCATTCCATGACCTAGAAAGGTCAAACTACTCACAGTCAAGTGTGTGATTGCCTTAATTATATCTTAATATATTGTACTTTGAAAAACCTGAACTCTGATAATGAGAACTTGCTGTGTAGTAATTAGAATAGATGAAACTGAGTCTAGTGACAGCTGTGATAGAATTTACTTTGATTCCAAGGTTCAAGCTTATAGGTGTCATATTAGATATCCTATATTAAAATTGGCTAACTTGGAATCAGGAAACACTAGATGCTTAAAATGACACTTAAGACCATATATGTCTAGCTGTCTCTCTTCTCAATCAGTCTGATCTTTCTCTTTCTTGTAACTTTTTTGTTATATGTACATGACGTTCATCCCTATGTCTTATCTGTACTCCTTTCACCCTTTCACTCTCTTCCTACTACTGTCCTATGAGTATTTGCACGTAAGCACTTACTTTTTAATGTATAAAAACACAACTGAAGAATAAACGACAGAGGCTTATTTTGATATCCAACAAGCATCTGGTGTCTAATTCACGCTTCTCTAAGTGCACTTGAAATAATAATTTGGGCTTCCTCTGAATATTACAAAGATCAATATTTGGATCTATATCACAGCTAACACCAGTAACTCACAATGTTAAGTAACTCATAAACTATATTCCTAATATAATGTGTCTCTTCTTAAAATCAGTGTTCCTTGCATTATACATATTTGTCTACAAACACTTGGAGTAACCTGAAATTAGTTAAAGGGACACTATGAGCATCAAATAAACTTTAGCTTAATTAAGCAGTTTTGGTGTTTAGAGCATGCTAGTCCAGTCCCACTGTTCAATTTTCTGCCATTTAGAATTTAAATCACTTTTGTTTTTATTTATACAGCCCTAGCCATATGCCCCCCCCCCCCAGCTGTGGACAACACAGCTGGCA
The DNA here is from genome assembly GCA_933207985.1 of Pelobates cultripes. Lineage (NCBI taxonomy): Eukaryota > Metazoa > Chordata > Amphibia > Anura > Pelobatidae > Pelobates > Pelobates cultripes. Next base: position 59,361,943 of record OW240912.1, read on the forward strand.
TAAAAAAAAATTGGTTTCATTTTAAATCAGATGTCAACTTACTTTAGAAATGTTTATCTCCTGCTCTATAAATTTAACTATAACCACAAATAGGAACCTCCTGCAGGGTCTACAAAGCTATTAATAGAGCAGGGGTAACACTTTCTAAATGAAAGAAAATGAGCAATAAAGGAAGTTTAAACAAATGAACTCTCTGCAGGAAGTGTTTAGGATGCTGTGCAAATTACACGCAGGGAGGTGTGACTAGGGCTGCATAAACAAATTGATTTCACTCCTAAATGGCAGAGAACGGAGCACTGAGACTACAGGAACATGATCTAAACTCCAAAATGACTCCATTGAATGTGTTTTGGTGCCTAAAGTGTCCCTTTAAGTATATATTAACCCCTTAAGGACGCAGAAGCATTTTTTGCATTTTTTGCTATGTGCTCAACCCCAATTTGCATATCTCTCATTTATTGCACTAACACATATTATATACCGTTTTTAGAGGACAAAGGGTGCTTTAAGTTGATGTGACATATAGATATACGAATTCTCATTTAATATAAACAAAATGCAAAATAATTGAAAAAATAAATAAAAATATATTTTGTTTTCACAGTTGTGGCAATATGTGCATAACGTGTGCTTAATATGTCCAGCTTCGGAAAAGTAATTCAAAATAAATTAATTTATATGTCTTGACTTCTAGAATATATAATGTGTGTAGGATTTCAGTTTATTTTGAAAGTAACAGATCACAAAATACAAGGTTTAAAATAAAATTTCCTTGTGAAACAATTTTAGAAGTTGGCATGTTTGTCTTTTTTGTTTGTTTAATAGCCATCACAGAAAATATAATTGCCACACAAAAGTATATATTTATATAAAGTAGACATCGCATGCTATGTACCTAACGTTATTATGACATATTTTACATAGGCATTTCACCTCCAATCTCTGCTAAATATTGTAGTAAAGTTTTATTTTTTATTTTTTTTTGGCATACACACATATAGCAAGGTTTTTTTATGTGTATTTCATAAAGCTTGTGCATGCATTCCTGTACAAAACACCATATTGTGTTCAGCTACATCTCCTGAGTACAACAATGCCCCCAATGTATACATTTGCCACTATTCTGTGAAGCTACAATGCTCTATGAGATCTGGCTTTTTCAGTTTCTATAGTTAGAATTTTCATAGATGGATTTGATGATCCTATTTCTGATTTTGTGGCATTATAGCAATTTTATTGTTCAAATAACCCTACAAAGGCCTTTTATTTGAGAAAGTAGACACTCCATTGTATCTTACATGTTATATATTGTGACTTAACCTTCTGACTTCTTTTAGTCAATCAATGAATGAATCAATCCCTGGTGTGAGGATACATACCCAAACTTTGGAAGACTACAAAAGTTTAACCTATCCCTAAAAGTGGTGACAATACTTTGGTATCTAACTATCGCCCAATATCATTGCTCCCTGTATTGTCAAAAATCTTGAAAAATGAGTCCACAAGCAACTATGTGAATATTATAAATGGTCAAATTATCTGACCCCTGACCAATCATGCTTTCGTCCAAATCACTCAACTTCGACTGCCCTTTTAAAAGTTTGCAATGACATCCAAATTGGCATGGAACAAGGAGACTTAACTCAAGCAATTTCCCTTGATTTTGCCAAGGCCTTTGACACAGTAGACCATGGCATTCTTTTGCAAAAACTTAAAAACTCAGGCATTGTGATCGTCCGCTAACCTAGTTTCGATCTTATTGCAAATATTCTGTACTCTGCCCTTTCAGACTGATTGAAATATGTGGCCATTTCTGATAGCGCTTCCCTCGCTCTTCCAGTTATGTGTGGTGTTCCCCGAGGCTCCATACTCGGCCCCCTGCTATTCACATTATTTATAAATGATCTGGCTAATGTTTATAAATAATCTGGTTAACGTTTACTAACGTTTCTTCAACTGTACACATGCATGCAGACAACACTGTAATCTACACTAGTAAACCCAAGCTACCGTAGCTTGAGGTTATGCTCCAAAACCAATTCACAGAGGTAGAAAAGTGGATAGCGGATAACAAACTCTTTGGTATTGTACCTAAATTACATAAACTACAAAATCAACAACTGTGTATCAGAACAAATTCAATTAGCACACTGACAGCAGTCTGTCTTTATTCAATCTAAAATCTTTTAAGAGATCGTTGGCAATATACCTCAGCACAGAATGCACCTGTCAAGGTTGAATATATTTATTACCTGTTATGTATTAAATGTACATATGTGTGTATGTGTATATATATAGTTTGTATATTGTATTGTTGTAATATTGTATCCTATTGTAACAATGCAATGTTTTGTGGACCCAGGACATACTTGAAAATGAGAGAAATCTCAATGTATCCATCCTGGTAAAATATTTTATAAATAAATAAATACATTTCATCTGCCTTTTTGACACTCACAGTTAATTTGAAGTGCATATTTTGCAAACCGTGTGCTACGGTAGTATAATACTTCATATGTAACTCTGCTTGTCTGAGTATAGGGGGTTGCAAGGTATATGAGGACATTAAAGAGGCACATTTGAGACACAGCCATTTAAGGTTTTTTTTCAAACTTTGATTTTTTACACTGGGTCCATGCCCCACTTTGGAATTTTTTAGCAGATTGATTATTCCAACTACCCTGCAAAGGCATACCATTTCTTCAAGAAGGCACCCCAGGGTATTTCAAAAGGCATAATTTGAACCTTAGCATGAAATCAGTTTTCAATTGGCTTGTACACAGTGTAGTGGTAATAAGCATTTTTTACCTTTTTAAAACTTTTTTTTTACTAACGTTTAAAAATTTTGAACAACTTTTTTTTCTATTTTAAAACTATGTTTACATTTTTTCAAAAGTTTTTTTCACTTTTCAAAAGTGTTTTATTATTAACCCCTAACTAGCCTAACAGCAAATCCCCCAATTTCCCCACTAACTTCTATTCATCCTGGTTAAATAAATAAACATTTTAGAAACATTTAAGTAACAAATTCAATACATTAAAATCCTGAGGGTTAAAAAACAAAATCAGATCACAGTGAAATTGAAAGTATGGGTGCTCAGTTACCTGCTTTAAAATGAGGTATGTACACCAAAAACAAAAGAAGTGAAAAGGCGCTTAACCAATATCTAAAGTAATTATAGAATGTTAAATATTAGAAAGCATTTCCTTCAAAAGTGCAATAGCTCATAAAACACATTCAATAGACAATAACTAGAAAAAACAGGGTAAAATAAACTGTGCTAAAAAGTGCACTGTGTTATGTTACTTTTTAGTACTTATTAAAAAAAATGTGCAAAAAACGCAAAATATTTAAGTGCAAATGAAAACCTACAGTGCTTATAGTGAGTAACAAAAAAAAAGCACTTGCACCATATAAATCACTTACTCAGCTTAGAATAAGGATATATCTCTTCCAGTATTCTCAAAAGCATATAATATAAATGAGCTATAGCATGTGGGGGTACATTGTGTTATTATAGAATGTGACTGTGATGGCAGATAAGAACCATTCGGTCCATCTAGTTTGCCCAATTTTCTAAATACTTTCATTAGTCCCTGGCCTTATCTTATAGTTAGGATAGCTTTATGCCTAACCCACGCCTGCTTAAACTCCTTTACTGTGTTAACCTCTACCACTTCAGCTGGAAGGCTATTCCATGCATTCACTACCCTCTCAGTAAAGTAATACTTCCTGATATTATTTTTAAAACTTTGCCCCTCTAATTTAAGACTATGTCCTCTTGTTGTGGTAGTTTTTCTTCTTTTAAATATAGTTTCCTCCTTTACTGTGTTGATTCCCTTTATGTATTTAAATGTTTCTATTACATCCCCCCTGTCTCGTCTTTCCACCAAGCGATACATGTTAAGATCCTTTAACCTTTCCTTGTAAGTTTTATCCTGCAATCCATGAACCAGTTTAGTAGCCCTTCTCTGAACTCTCTCTAAAGTATCAATATCCTTCTGGAGATACGGTCTCCAGTACTGCATACAATACTCCAAGTGAGGTCTCGCCAGTGTTCTGTACAATGGCATGAGCACTTCCATATTTCTACTGCTAATACCTCTCCCTATACAACCAAGCATTTGGCTGGCATTTCCTGCTGCTCTATTACATTGTCTGCCTACCTTTAAGTCATCAGAAATAATCACCCCTAAATCCTTTTCCTCAGATGTTGAGGTTAGGACACTATCAAATATTCTGTACTCTGCCTTTGGGTTTTTACATCCAAGATGCATTATTTTGCACTTATCCACATTAAATGTAAGTTGCCACAACTCTGACCATTTTTCTAGTTTACCTAAATCATTTGCCATTTGGCTTATCCCTCCTGGAACATCAACCCTGTTACACATGTTTGTATCATCAGCAAAAGACATACCTTACCATCAAGATCTGGGTCCAAGAGAATGGGTCCAAGTACAGATCCCTGAGGTACCCCACTGGTGACAAGCCCATGCTTCGAATATACTCCATTGTCTACAACCCTTTGTTGCCTGTCACTCATCCAATGCCTTACCCATTCAACAATATTGGAAACCAAACTTAAAGATTGCAGTTTATTGATAAGCCTTCTATGTGCAACAGTGTCAAAAGCCTTACTGAAATCTAGGTAAGCAATGTCTACTGCACCAACCTGATCTATTATTTTAGTTACTCAATCAAAAAATCAATAAGATTAGTTTTGCATGATCTCCCTAAAGTTAACCCAAGTTGTCTCTGATCTTGAAATCCATTATAGAGGTCTTCTGTAAAATGTTGAACTGGATGAAAACTATTGTTTTAATTATTATATTGTGTAACATGCAGAGCTTGGAGACACTGAACATCAGTGCTGCACACTGTACAGCACAGCCCCAGGAATCACCTTTAGAGGAGTAGCTACTGGAGGTGTCCCTAGGCAGTAATGTAAACATTTGCCTTTTCTCTGTTGCACTAAAAAGCCTACAGGGAATTATTAAACTCACCAGAACAACTACATTAAGCTGTAGTTGTTCTGGTGACTATAGTACCTCTTTAAAAATGTGATTTTTAAAAAAAAATTAAATCCTCTTCATCCTTCAGCTTTACATAGGTAATAGGAACAATCTTTGGATGTTGAAGGTGGATTTTTGTTCATTGTTTTGTAATATTTTAATATAGTTCCAATGTGATACAAAGCACCAGGAGACTGTTCATTTTCTGAACATTTCTGGGGAGCAGATGACTGTTTCCATAATAATTATTACTCTTTATCTTGCAGTCCATGGGGTAAAGGAATGGGGTGGGGGCAACTTATCATGGTCTTTACACAGTATGACTGGTGTCCTGAGGGACCCCACATTTTTAAAATGTCTTTATTTGCTTTCTAATATCAACAGCTGATTGGCAATTTCAGTAAGGCAGCCAACCTTTGTTTACATGCTTGTATATCATGGACCTCAGTATTTGCTGTTGCACTAAAAATGTTAATTTTACTGGCATAGTGAGATCTGATTGGATGCATTTACACCAGTAAAAGAGCATTTATTAAGCCCACAAAACTACAATGTCATTCAGTGAATAGCAAATAGCTTGATTTATGGGGGTTTCTCTGGTTTCCTGAGAAGCACGCCCACTCTTGCTGGAACCCTTTACTAACTGTCACTGAAGTAATGTCACCCAGTGGGTGAATTACATTTTTTTTTGAGAAAATGTAATGCAATGTTTAAATTTTTCTGCATCAGGCTCTAGTTAATAAATGTGATTGATGGGAAGGAAGACATCAGAGTTATTCAATGAACTACAAATTTTAGCAAATTAAATCCAAATGGGAATATTGAGTTAAAATAGGTGATTTTGAAAAAAATATTGACACAAGCTATATGCTTAACTTGGCTACTTTAGCCTTAATCTTACAATTTGGATTTTATCTGCCAAAACTCATTTAGAGAAAACACCTAGCTCCTTTATATCCTTTTACAAATAACTTGCGAACTGGAACTGACAGATATCACATGATAAACCAAAACACTTAAATATTTTAGCGTTATTCAGTGAAGTGTCACTTGTCAAAAAATTTAAAATAAATACAATGTGAATTTCAAACTGGAAAAAAATGAGTCAACCAAGAGAGTTGCACATGTACCCTCTGTAAAACAAAGAAAATATTCCCTTGCAACACAATTTTTAATTGTTAAAGGAATGTCATCTTTGTTTTACAGAGGAGGTCTAATTCAAGTTATGATAAAATATATGGGAAATGAAAAGTTTTATTATGCATTACAAACGTGTCAATTTAATGGTGTAATAAAAGTGGCTCATGAGTAGTTTCTACAGCGAGAAATATTCATTTTATTTTAGATAAGAGTACAAGGTTCCAGAATGATGCAAAGCACACCAGATTAGTATATGACTGCTTACTTCACACTTGCCAGACTTGGAGTCGACATATTAGAGTCCAATAAAAGAAAAATTGTGGGTTATTCACTGCAGTGTGAATAATGTAAAACCATCTGTTGTTGTACAGAGCCATTCACACTGCAAAATCCAGACATTATCCACACTATTTAACAATGTTTGGATTTGGTAAATATGGGTATGGGTGCTTCAAATATGGGTCTGATTTTAAAATGCCAAACTATTTGCACACTTGACGCTCTAGCCACACAGTAGCACAATAGTCACAAACAGGGCCACCATCAGGGGGTGACAACCATAATGGTTGTCACGGGCCCGGCGGCTCTGGGGGGCCTGGCCGCCCGGGCCCCACGTGTAGCGGCGGAACTTGCACTGGACCCGCACGCTGTTGGGGCCTATCAGGTGGCCCACGCACTTAGGGCCACCCGATGGGACCTGTATTTTCAGGGGCCCGTCAGTGCTGTGGTATAGCACGACCGGGCCCCTTTAAAAAAAAAAAAAAAAGCAGCGGCAGTGGTCACTTCCTCCCAGCTCACTCCGCACGGGAGGAGCGCTCACGTGCGCAGCAGTGAGTGAGAGCCATACCGACTACTACCATCAACCGCAGCCACCCTCCTGCAAAGAAAAGGTATGTATGTATGTATGCATGCATGTCTATGTATGTATGTCTGTCTGTATGTCTGTCTGTCTGTATGTATGTCTGTATGTATGTGTATGTATGTCTGTATGTCTGTCTACCTGTGTCTGTATGTATGTGTATGTCTGTGTATGTATGTATGTGTCTGTCTGTCTGTATGTCTGTCTGTATGTATGTCTGTCTGTATGTATGTCTGTATGTATATGTGTATGTCTGTCTATATGTCTGTCTGTCTGTCTGTATGTCTGTATGGTCTGTATGTATTTCTGTATGTATGTCTGTCTGTATGTATGTCTATGTATGTATGTCTATGTATGTCTGTATGCATGCATGTCTGTATGCATGCATGTCTGTATGTATGTCTGTATGTCTGCATGTATGTGTATGTATGTATGTATGTATGTCTGCATGTATGTGTCTGCATGTATGTCTGTCTGTATGTCTGAATGTCTGTATGTATGTATGTATGTATGTATCTCTGTCTGTATGTCTGTATGTATGTATGTATGCATGCATGTCTATGTATGTATGTCTGTCTGTATGTCTATGTATGTATGGATGTCTGTCTGTATGTATGTCTGTATGTATGTATGTATGTATGTCTGTATGCATGCATGTCTGTCTGTATGTATGTCTGTATGTATGTATGCATGTATGTTTTTCTGTATGTCTGTATGCAGGCATGTATGCCTTTGTATGTCTGTTTGCATGTATATATGTCTGTATGCATGTATGTCTGTCTGTCTGTCTGTATATATGTCTGTCTGTATGTCTGTCTGTCTGTATGTATGTCTGTCTGTATGTCTGTCTGTATATATGTCTGTATGTCTGTCTGTCTGTATGTCTGTATGTATGCATGCATGCATATCTATGTATGTATGTATGTATGCATGTATGTCTGTCTGTATGTCTATGTATGTATATATGTATGTCTGTATGTCATTATATATGTATATGCATGTCTGTATGTCAGTATGAATGTATGTCTGCATATCATTACGAACGTATGTCTGTGTGTATGTATGTATGTATGTATGCCCTTTTGAGTGTATGTCTGTGTATGTCTGTATGCCATTATGAATGTAGGTGTGTATGGATGTCAGTGTCTGTATGTCTGTCAGTATGTCTGTATGTATGAATGTATGTATGTATGTGTGTATGTATGTATGTCGGTGTCTGTATGTATGTCAGTGTGTATCTATGCATGTGTCTTTATGTCCTCATGCAGGTGTGTCTGTATGTATGTTAGTATGTTTCTGTCTGTCACTATGTATGCCTGTGGGTCTGTATATGTGTGCATGTCTCAGTATGTGTGTGTCAGTATGTATGCCTGTATGCGTGTATGTCTGTTTCAGTATGTGTGTCTGTTAGTAAGTATCTGTGTCCTTTTGTATCAGTGTGTGTGTTTGTGTCTGTGTGTGTATTCCTCTGGGCGGAATTTGGAGGTGGACCCGGTATTTGGAGGCGTGCCCCAGGGGGCTCAGACCCTGAGCTGAGTTAGGGGCCCCAAAATTTCTGGTGGCGGCCCTGGTCACAAAGACCCTCAATGTTAAACATGTGGTGGCAAACTCTAGAGCAGGGGTGCCCAAAAGGTAGATCCCAAGATGTTGTAGAACTAAAACTCCCACGATGCTGTGCATGTCTTTGCATTTCTTTAGAATGACAGAGCATGATGGAAGCTGTAGTTTTAAAACATTTGGGAATAAACTTTTTTGGAACCCCTGCTCTAGGGTTTTTAACATTAAAATGTGATTTTTTTTTTAAATACGCCTATAAGTGTCAATATGAACATTATAATAATTGCATAATGGAGGTTTTAAATCTACCAGATGTCCCCACATGCCATGCCACAGATGGGGCAGCCATTGTTGCCTAGTCTATAGAAAAGATACATCCCATGGGGATGGGGCCTGTAAAATAAGGGGGGGGACCTGTTGCAAGTCCCCTACAGGTTCCAATCCTTTAAATTAAATAATGCTGGGTGGACAGATCATGGTACACCCCACTGCCCAGCCAGGTCCTAATTCAGTTTAAACTAGGTGCTTTGTACATGTTCATAACGCTATAATTTATATAGGGTTCGTATGTGATAAGCCCTGATTTTAAAATAGTCAAAGAATGCCTCCGCCCAAACAATACAGATTTGGTTGTAAAAAACTACAATATTAATAATTGCCATTCTATTTGGAACTTGTACATTTTTACCAAATTTTGTATATTCAGATGAGATCAGGAAATGTATAACGCTGTAATTGTTCAGGTCAACATGTACAGTCTTTTTATTTGTGCTGCTGTACATAAGTATTTTGTCTAATTTTAGAGAATTGCATTTACCTGATCAAACTCAAAGTAGAACATATTCAAAATGACTGATTAAATATTTCATTCCATTGCTATTACAACTACATGTTTGTCCTTATTTTATTTATGAATGCCAAGATAAATCACATCATGCTTGTTTTCCCCCAGGAATTGTATAGACTTGTAAAAAGAAAATATTGCGTTTGGTTACTATTGTCGCTTTGACAATGAATCAACCTGGAAAACTGGTTGAAGTCCCCTGTTAATTCAATGTAACATATGGCACGTCTACCACAAACACCATTCATGATCACTGGAGCAGCGAGGTTACGAATTTCGATGTACTCTGTCACAAGGGTGTCAGAAGAGATTTCTAAATCTTTTGAGCTGCATAAATGAAACAAATCATTTATTAAATTTGTAGCAAGCAAACTATGTAAAACGGATTTAAAGATTCACTACTTTTAACTGATATTTTGTTTTGGTTAAAGGATAGAGTAATGAAGTTCTGCTATGTCCTATATCTGGTTCTCTGGAGGAATAAGAAACAAGTGACACAATTCCCTAGAGGAAGACTGTATGGCCAATTATTTTTTTCTTACACATAGTTGTCATCTGTATGGTATCTAGGTCTACAAGCTTTTCTAAAGGTTATTATGCCGGGTTTAGAAATAGTAACTGGATTTGATTATGACAGAGCTAGTAAAATGATCCCACAGTGTTATTTTATATGGGGACATTTTCATTCTACCTTATTCGTGTGCACATAATGTATTAATATTATTTTTGTCCAGATATGGATGCCAGAAAATCCTTGCTAAAAGGGACACTCCAGGTATGGTGTTTAGAAATATGGAAACTGCAGAAAATATTGGACAAAGTGTCCAAGACTAATTTGCTTCTAATGAACAAAATCTGGACATTCCCCTACCTTTAATCTAGTCTCGAATTGTTGTTTGTTGGAGTGACTGTCATCTTACAGCTCTATATTCTCTAGTGTGAATACTTGCCAGTTACCCAGATAAATGAATGTGATCCACTGACACATATACTTTTTAGTCACCTGTGTGTTCAACTGTAGACAACAGCTATATGACTTATACTAATGTTGAGTTTTACACCCACCATCTCACCATGTGATTCAGCTGAGACGTTATTGTTGAACATTCTTACTGAATAGCAAAGTATGATTAGATGAAACCCATTCAGTAGATTTTTAATTCCACTCTCCCCCTTTATTGTATGATGAGGGTGATTACATTCCACGAAGGTACTATTGCTCCAGAATAATTTTCTCAATTCAGGCTTATAAATAAATATAAGCTTATGGAAAATCTGATATTCCATTGTATTGTTTTGAAATTTTCTTTATCAATTTTTATGGTTTTCATTTTAATTCTTCGTACCTGTCATTTTATGTATTGCTCCTACTTTGTGAAAATGGAGGCATTGCTTTCATGTGTGTCGTGGACTAATACATGATGAGCCACTCTTATCGCCTCAATGACTTGGCCGTTGTGTCATTCTGGAGTGCTCATGTAATGCTAACCGGTGGTTATTTTCTGCCTCTCTTTAAACAAAGACCACACTCTAGTCCAGAGGTAGGCAACCTTCAGCACTCCAGATGTTGTGGACTACATCTTCCATAATGCTCTTACAGCCAATATACTGACAACACATCATGGGAGATGTGGTCCAAAACATCTGCAGTGCCGAAGGTTGCCTACCCCTGCTCTAGTCTGTGCCCTGTTGTGCTCCCTAATTACTCGAGAGTGCTTTTATTCGATATTTGATGCAGTTCTGGTATTTTGACTTTTGACTTGTACTCTGACTTACCTGCTCTCTGCTATCATTGTACTGACCTGTTAATAATATGTTCTCCCTTGGCCTCAGTCTGCTCTAGCTTACTCTCAATTCTTGTAGGCAATTTGCTAGCCTTTGCATTTGCGTTAAGTCTGGCCATCTCTAAGGACTGTCAATATGCTACCATCCTGTTCTTTGTATTCTGTTTGATGTAGGTTTTGCTTGTTGGATCTCCCTAAAATTAAACTATCGTCAAAGGTGCAGTTCTTACTGCCATTCCTGCACAAAAATCAACTACTTGACCAAATAAGTGGTCTTTATTTTTAATGTGTTTGGCAAAAGTTGTTTAAAGTTATTACAACTTCATTCCATTGGGAGAAGAATTCAACATGCATATATGACATCACTGTGTAACACTTTACAGGTGAAATCACTTGTATTTACTGTGTAACACTTTACATGTGACATCACGTGTGCTTACTGTGTAAAACATTACATGTGACATAACTTGTGCTTACTGTGTAACACTTTACATGCAACATCATTCCTATTGAAAAAATGATAGAACATGAATCGGCTAAATAAAAAAAAGTAGTATCAGAGCCTGATAATTTGTTATAACTAATATAAAAGGGGAATATTATAATGCTAAAGGGATCTTTTTTTTAATTTTTATTATTCTTTTTTCAAATTTTACCTATATAACATCACAGACAAGAACAGTTCAGAATTAGACATATAGACTTTGATTTACAATAGAAAGATATGTGAACTGTTAAGTAAACTTCACACACAGAAACACAAAAATCACAATTTAAAAGAACTGAGCGGACTAGGCGGGTCTAAACTATAATAATTAAGTTACTTCATAACTTTACTGAATACAGTACCACAGGGAAGAACTAGAGTGATTTTTATATAGAAGGATATTCATAACAGAGAACGCCAAAGTATACAGTTATATCAGATTATCTAGCCAAGGTGACCATTTCTCATCAAATTTTAAGTGGCTATCATATTGAAAAGATATTCCCCTTTCCATATTGTGTTGGTATTTATGGTGAGTTAGCACTTGGGTCCAAGATCGAGTCTTTTTCTGTAGCCAATGTATTGATATTTCTATTTTTATGGCCATCATAAGTTGGATTATTAGATATCTATTTTGAGTTGAGAATCTTCTTAAGTTAAAATGGAAAAGAGCAACCAATAAATTATCGTCCAAATCTTCTCCCACTAAGTCTGATATAACTCTAAATGCTTTATTCCATATAGGTCTTAAAAGCTTGCATCCCCACCAAATATGTCTAGAGCTACCTTCAGCACAGGTACATCTCAAGCAAAGTTTGGAATTATCAGGGTTGATTCTATTTAGAATTTTTGGTATCCTGTGCCATTGATGAAGAATTTTATAATGAAGCTCTATGATATTTAGACAATGCAATGATTTTTTAACTTCTTGAATTGATCTATACCACTGCTCTAACTCGATTAAAGACCCACTTTCTTGTTCCCAATTTTTCCATGCTTTTGGTTTAGACTCTTTTTCTTCCTCTCTCAATAATTCATACCAACTAGATATCGATTTACGATTAGTATTATTTTTAAATAGATCATTTAATTTTTTATTTATCCTAGTGTTGTCATAAAGCAAATGGTTGTCCAAATAATTTTTGATTCTAAGATATGTGAATAATTCTCTTGAATTAAGGTCAAGACTTAACTGAAGATGTAAAAAATACCTTATTTTATTCAATTCTAATAAATCATCTATTTTAGTTGAACCAAATTTGATCCAATTACCTAAATTTAGGTCATTAATATTATATTCCATTGTCTTAATTGGACTATACTTATAAATTTTATTTAAAATGTGATTTATTTTCTTGTATTTTACCCAAATTTCATAGATATCTTTTATGGATGAAGTTTCTATATTGGAGATGAATTTTGCACTTGCACCAACGTCAGTCCATAACATATTAGAAAGATCTTTTGAATTACACAAAAAGGATTCAATTTTATACCAAGGCTCTTCCAATGAGGTTGGGCCCTGCCATCTCCACAGCTAAAGGGATCTTGGATAGAGTGTGGCATATCTGACAGGTATGTGTGGGCCTATAGTGAAAAATATATAAAAGGGAAATATATACCAACCACAGGGAAAGAGATGATAGTGGAATATATGGACCAAACTTCTGGAATAAAAGGGAATCATGACATGTCACCCATGACATGTGTCCTTAAGGGGTTAACCAAGTTGGTTAGTTAAATCAAATAGAAAGAGCACTATAAAACTGTATTCATAGTCCATTTAAACCACTTTATAAATTAAAGCTTCTTCAGCCTTTATATATATATATATATGTATAATATCTAATTTATTCATATATTTGAATGTTTTACCCCCATCCCCCCTCATAGTTTTCCTTGAATTACAGTAAGGTCATAATCTTATTATTCTTTCAAATACATGTTTTTGTTTTCTCCTTACAGCTCTCTTTCAGAATACATTCAAGAAAACACGAAAATACACAGTGCTGTAAATATATTTATTGATGTGAAAACAGGATGCAACTTTACTCTCCTTTCGTTCTCCTTGAAATTGCTATCATGTATATTTAATATAAAAAAATATGGAATGTTTTATATTGTACTAAAACACTGACATCAATATGTTTTTATTTTATGGTAAAACATAAATAACATTGAGTATTATAAGTATGGGTATCCATTTATCACTGAGAACTTCAAAATCTTTATTTGATTTTATTTACGGATAATTTTTGTTGGTAACCCTGTAATAGCAAATTTGGCACCACAACATGCAGTATAACTCGTCACACCTCTATTTATTTAACAGCTCACAAGATTTGCCTTTAAGTATGATCATAATTGCACTTTCAATAAAACTGGGAATGTAGCCAATGGAGCAGCACTGCTTAGTGGAATAGGGCCTTGACAGAGCTAGAAGGCGGGCATTCGGAGTTAGTGTGTTTGGATTGGCTAGTTATCAGGGATGTGCAGGATGAAACATATAGGGCAGCCATCTTAAAATATTCTCATTCTAATGCTTTCTCACAGACCTTGTTGTTGATGCCAGCACTGCTGGTGTGGCTTCAGGCCTGGGAGAATTAGGGATAACTCTAGTCTTGGTGAGTAAATAATCTAAATTTTATTAAAGACAGAAGGCGAATATTTGCTTTACCTTCTTTACTGAAAACCTCCAGCAGCAAAGTAATAGTTAACATAACTTTTCAGAACAACCAATCAGAACAAAATAACAGAAGTATAAAAAAATCCCTCAGTCAGACCCTCCCACTTCCTCTTTCTTTGATAAGGTCGAGCAGGAGAGCATAAAAAACAAACAAATCCAACTGTAGCAGGCACACTTAGATGAGAAACCACCAGAACCAGAGGAAATCCAGATTACACTGCAAGGAAATAGAAACATTGTGAAAGTAAACTGCCAAGGCAGAATGTCATACCATATACATCAGTACACATGGACAACCAAAACCACATCACAGAAAATGTATTTAGTAATCAAACACAGGACCATACATTACAAAGAATATAACAATATCCCCCAATTAACATAAGAGAAAAAAAAACAAAGACAGGGAGGGAGGGAAACATCAAAGGGGGGAAATATTCACCTCCTGTCTTTAATAAAATCGAGATTATTCCCTCACTGAGGCTAGAATAATCCCTAATTTTATGGCAAGACAGGAGGCTTCATATTTACAATTTTAATACCCATACATAAAAATAGAAGAAACATGAGATCGTGGACAAAAGTAAAAAGTATGGAAAGTCAACTTCCTAGATCAGCGGTGCCAAGAATATCTGTAAAAGAACCCATCGGCTTCTAGAGCTGCTGAAGCTGCAGTGCCCCAAAACAAATACACCCTAAAAGAACTCGCCAGGCCAGCCGATGAAAGAAGTCATCGAATCTAACGAGCGATCGTAGGTGCAGAAACAGCCCTAAATGTTAGTACGTAGGATCAATAGCTGCCCATGGACAGAAGGGCGAAAGAATGAGGTCACGGAGATATACATCTGCAGGCAATGTGCCACACAGAGAGTTGGTCAAGAATCTAGTGCGGCCTACCTCGCGATATCGAGCGAGCAGTTTTTCTCTTGCAGGTTCATCAAAGGGTCTGTGTTTATATCCATACTGGAGGGAATCAAGAGCGCAATCCAGGAGAAGGCAGCTGACTGGGTTCAGGAGCAGGTGAAATCACGGATGACAGCAGAGCTGAGAGGCTTTATGGCAGACAGTACAGACCTAATGGGCCTAGGTAGCAAAAGAATCACAGCAGGGGCTAGGACATCATGGGTGCTGTTCAGGACCACATGATATTACTGACAGGAAAGGTGTCAGATCAGAACATAGCAGATCCAGTGATCATCATGGCAAGGAAGTGGAATCCTTTGGCAGCAGGAGTGACAGATTCATCACGAGGACAATGTTTGCAGCCATACTGAAGGGAAGCAAGAGAGCAACCCAGAAGGTTGCTGACTGAGTTCAGGAGCAGCTGAAATCAATAATGACAGTAGAACTGAGAGGTTTTATGGCAGACAGCGCAGGCCTAAGTTGCCTAGGCATCAAAGGCATCGCAGCAGGGCCCCAGGACATCACGGGTGCTGTTAAGGACCGCAGGAGGCTTAAGACTGACTGGAAAGGTGTCAGATCAGAACATAACATGGCAAGGAAGTGGAACAGGAGTCCTTTGGTAGCTGTAGTGACAGGCGAGTACCGGCAGCTCAGCAGGGGTTGTGAATTGTGGCTGAGGACAGAGTGGGTCATATGGGGCCTTTTTTTTCCAGGAAACAAGATGCCCCAGGTGGGTGCAGGGACCGCACTTGTAAACGGGATGGCAGGTCACTTATCCCAGCTGACACCACTGATGACAGCAGATCTGTGGATGGCAGACAGTGCAGACCTAAGGGTCTTAGCCAACAAAAGAATCCCAGCAAGGCCCAGGACATCACGGTGCTGTTCAGGACCACAGGAGGCTTAAAACTGACAAGAAAGGTGTCAGATCTGAACCTTGCAGATCCAGTGATGATCATGGCAAGGAACTGGAACAGGAGTCCTCTGGCAGTAGGAGTGATAGGCATGTACCAGCATCCCGAGAGGGCTTGGGAACAATGGCAGATGACAGAGTGGATCCTAGGGGCTGCACTCTTTACAGGGAAACAAGATCCCCCACTCAGGTAGGTGGACCACAGGGGTCGCACTTGGGAACGTGATGGCAGGTTACTTACCCCAGCTAAGGAAGGGACAGTGTTGATAGGAACAGACTACCTAGGACATCTTCTCTTTACAGGTCTGGAAGTTGATCACCAGTGGTTTCATTTACGAACAAGGCTTCGGGATCCATACCAGCAACTGTAGCAGCAGTTTCCGAAACTTGAAGACGATGAGAGGAAGCCCCTCAGTTTTTGGCAACAGGGGGTTCGATAGTGAGTTAAATACTGCACTACATGGAAGAAAGGTTTAAATCTTTTCTAAATTTGTGGGGCACAATGACAGGAAACAGGTCAGGCTTTGGGCAAGTTTGGGTACCACACGCGAGGTCACAAGGTTGGGGGCAATGCTACTGTAGTTCTGGAGATTGAAGGGAGTGTTGGGTGTGATGTAGTGGCAGCATCAGGTGTGAAGGTCATGGAATTGTCTGGTTGCATTCCTGGTGCGGCCAGACAGAATGCTCATGTGCTTATGTATCTTTTTCAGGGGATTCTGGCGATCCATTTAAAACAAAAGATGTAAGAAAAAATTTGGAAGAGTGAGTTTTGGGAATATATTCTCTTGCTTTTTTGCATTCTTACGTTGTTCAGTTATCTAGACTTAAGTTTTTTTTTAGCTACTCAAAGGTAGTCAAAGCAAGTGGGACAGCGGCTGTAAGTTCAAGCACAAGTGCCCTGGCTTTAGGGAAGCTCACAGACTCAGCAGGTTCTTCAAGTGGGGTAAGACCAATTCCACCACTGGCTCATCTAGCTCTGTGGAAGCTCACGTTGACTCAGGGGTAAAATCAAGTGAAGTTAGGCGCAATGCTACCCTGGCTAAGCCACTATGCTAATCATGAAGTGAAGAGGTGCATGTTTGTTAAGGGACCATTTTGCACTTTCGTGCCTTGAATTCAGTTTTGGAGTTCCCGCAGGTGGTTAGGGACAATTTGTTCAAGGAGGTATGGCTATGTGGGATGACAGGGCTGTTTGAGCTGTTCCTATTGGAAAATCTCAGAATCTTATTAGGGGTTGTGCTGAAGAAGTTGACTAGAAAATACAGACTTATCCACTATCTGTCTCCTCCTAAAGGGTCATCAGTAAATGATGGTATTGATGGCGGTCAAGTTGGTTAAGAGGTCTGGCAAAAAACGCTCTGTTGGCTAAGGCAGCTTTTACCCATTCATCCTTTTTGCCGTAATTTATTAGGATGTCTATCGATGGGATGCTTCATCTCATGTGCTTATTTAAAAATGTTCAGCACTTAGTTAGTGAGGAAGCTGGTAGTAAATTAGCTTTGTGTGCGCCCTTCTGATTCAAATTCTTGCCTATACGTGAATGTGGGAATGGGTAGCTCAATTGTTCGGTGTAATATTGGAGGCTGACAAAACAGAGGGCCCAGCTACATGTTCTTCAAGTGGGGTAAGACCAATTCCACCACTGGCGCATCTAGCTCTGTGGAAGCTCACGTTGACTCAGGGGCAAAATCAAGTGAGGTTAGGCGCAGCTACATGTATAACTTTCTAGGGTTGGAGAGGGGTGGGTATAGGCTTCCTGTGGACAAAGTAATTGCATTGCAGTAGGTTGTGGTAAAGGTAAACAAAGCCAGGAAGGTGACATTGAGGCAACTACAATCTTTGATTGGCCGTCTTAACTTTGGGTTACCCTGATGGGGCAATTTTTTAACAGGTTTTTGGGTAAGCCTACTTGTGGGAATGAATCGACTCATCACTTTATTCAGGGTCACTGCTGCTAAGGAGGCAGAGGTGGAAGTATGGGAAACCTTTCTTTATCTGGATGGTGTTTTCAGAAAAGTGGTGGTTTTCCTGAGGAGCTTGAGCTCTTTATTAAGACTTTAGGGAGCGTGGGCTTTGGGGCTTATTTTGGAGGTCATTGATGTGTAGAGGTCTGAAGAGTAGAAAATAAGCACACTCATCTGTAAACTAGCATTTTTCGGGTTGTTTCCATTGGTGGTGGTACTTCCATTGTGGGTTGAGCAGTTGAGGCATAGAAAAGTTATATTCTTCCCTTACAATATGTCGGTTGTTCTCATGGTTAATAACCTGTTTGCTTCTTCGATGCTGGTGGTGCATGGACATGTGCATACAAAAAAAAATAGAAACAAAAACAAACAAAAAAATATGAATACATAAATAAATAAACATTCTAAGTATGAAGTATTGTTATTTACTTGAGCTTTTGTGTTTGCTTCCTTAGGGTTGGTTGCATGGTTGGTGGGCCATTCGTATGTACACTGGGCAAAGAAGAGAGCTGCAGTTGGGTTCCAAAGTTAGCAGCTGGGATTTCCGGTGGACCAGGTTACATTGGTGTGGCTCCAGTTTTGTGGTATCAGGTGGAGAGAGCTGTGTCGGTAGATGTTTCACAGGTTGGATGAGGTAGGGGTCCCCATATTTTGTTTTATTTCATGCAGAAGGTAAAGACCTGGGCAGGTGCAAAAGCTGGAGTTGGTTAAACAAATGAAAAGGGATGTGAACCAATTGCGTGAGTTAGTGGCAGTTGTAGTGGTTATTTGGTAGAAAATATTTATTCGGTTTCCCTGGAGGTATGCTTAACATCAATAAATTGATAGCGGGTGATTGGGCACCTGGGGCTGGAATCAATGTTGCCAAGTTATTTTTTGCATGGATGGGGTGCATCTTTTCAGATGTTGGTCTCCACCGTTTCAATGTGGGATTACAGGAAGGCTTGGCTGGGACATTGTATAGTGGTGGTGGTCAGATATCTTAAGGGGTCAAGGTCTGAGCTGTGGCAGGGGACTGGATAGGTAAATTGGGAGGTGGAATGGGTTGTTATTAGGGATTGAAGTAATTATGTGGTTTTAAAAGCTGGTATGTGGTTTAAAAGTTGGTATGGTAGGTTTCGAGCTGGCCTGTGGCTCAGAACCTGGGGGTGTAGGGGTATCTTGGTATACCCTTATATTTGCTCATTCTGGCAAGTTGGTATGGTAGGTTTTGAGCAGTCCTGTGGCTCAGAACCTGGGGGTGTAGTGGTATCTCGGTATACGCCTACATTGGATCATTCTGACAAGTTGGTGTG
The DNA here is from genome assembly GCA_933207985.1 of Pelobates cultripes. NCBI lineage: Eukaryota > Metazoa > Chordata > Amphibia > Anura > Pelobatidae > Pelobates > Pelobates cultripes. The sequence goes on from OW240912.1 coordinate 59,381,391, forward strand.
GTAGGTTTTGAGCTGACCTGTGGCTCAGAACCTAGGAGTGTAGGGGTATCTCGGTATACTCCTACATTGGATCATTCTGACAAATTGTTTGCACTTTATTATGTTTCATTATGTTACTTATGTTGTTATAGTCTTATGATGTTATTCTGATAATATTGGGGTCATTGTCATTGTAATGTTGTTGTTTTTTTTTCTTTTTTTGCCTAAATATATTATGCCTAAAATTGGTGTTTTACAATATCATTGGTTGATTTGGAAAGAGGGGGTATTTGAATTGTTCAAAGTAGCGTATAATTGAATTTGACATCTACTGAGCTGGGTTTGAATCTTGGGTCCACAATCGATACCATATTGAATTGTCTTAGTTACAGGAAATAGTATATACTAATATTGATTGAAATAAAACTATAACCACGTCAAGTAGCAAGAAGCCAGGGTTTGTATTTCGGTCTCAGTGATTCTTTATGGTATCATCTAAGTGAGTCTGGTGTTATGTTTTATTATCTCTTAAGATAAAAATCCAATCTTGTAATAAGAGATGCAGCAGAAAAAGCAGGGATACATTAATACTATACATGGTATTTGTATGTTTGAAAGCAGATTAAAATTTTATTATTGCAGATTTAACATTGCAGCTTTCAAAAGGATCTCTAAACTGCTTAACAGATCACAAAGAAGGACCAGAGTGCTTTACAAAATAATAGAGATGTGTTCATAAATTTACTCTCATAAATAAAATCTGTGATTTAATTCTCAAATATATATACTTTTGTCAGTCTACCTTTGCGCATTACCAACCTCTCTATCATATTTTTCCTGCATACTAAAATGAAACGTTTTCCTTGCACATAAACCAGTTACTCTCTCAAAGGTTTTTATAACAGAATGTTTTGCTTGGATTTGTACCTTAAACTGTCATTTTAAAAAAAAAAAAATTATGTTTAGTGAACCACATCTAAAAAAAATCTAATTTTTTTTTACAGGGTTACTGCAAGCAGGGGCCGGCTCTACCAAAAGGCAGCACAGGAGGACGTCTTATGGCCCACCAAACAAAGGCATTCCAAGATGTCCAAGTGACTGGTGGGAGGTAGGAGCACAGAGAACCCCTCTCCCGCCAGTTACTCACTTAAGCAATGCTCATTTTACTAATTTAACAAGCAGACTGTGTGCTGGGAAAAGAAGCATAGAGCATGGGAGCAGCGATGCAGCGGCCACAGCCAATTTCTGCATGAGCTAAAGGCCACTTGGATATATGACATCATATCCCAAGTTGCTGAGCGCTGTGTAGAGAGAAGATAAGCTTCTACAGTGCAGCAACACCTGGTGAGATTTCTTTTTAACAATGATAATAAACAGTAAGTGTGTGTATGTAAGAGCAAATTAATGTGTGTGCGTAAGAGTGTGTGTGTGTTTGTGTGTGTAAGAGCAAGTTCATGTGTAAGAACCAGTTTGTGTGTGTGTGTGTTAGTATGTAAGAGCCAGTGTGCATGTACGAGAAAGTGTGTGTATGAATCAGTGTGTGTGTGTGTGTGTGTGTATGTATGTAAGAGCCAGTGAACGAGTGTGTGTGTGTGTGTGTATGAGCCACTGAATGTGTGTGTGTAAGAGACATTGAGTTTGTGTGTGTGTGTGTGTGTAAGAGCCAGTGTGTGTGTAAGAGCCAGTGTGTGTGTGTGTAAGCACCAGTGTGTGTGTGTGTACAAGAGTTAGAGAGGGTATGTGTAAGGGCCAGTGAGTGTGTGTGTGTGTGTGTGTGTGTGTATATGAGCCACTGAATGTGTGTGTGTGTGAGCCACTGAATGTGTGTGTAAGAGACAGTAAGTTTGTGTGTGTGTGTGTGTGTAAGCACCAATGTGTGTGTGTGTAAGAGCCATTGCGTGTGTAAGAGCCAGTGTGTCTGTGTAAGCACCAGTGTGTGTGTGTGTGTGTGTGTATAAGAGTCAGAGAGGGTGTGTGTAAGAGCCAGTGAGTGTGTGTATGAGCCACTGAATGTGTGTGTGTGTGAGTGTATGAGCGAATGAGCCAATGAATGTGTGTGTGTAAGAGACAGTGAGTTTGTTTGTGTGTGTGTGTGTGTGTGTAAGCACCAATGTGTGTATGTGTTTGTGTGTGTTTGTAAGAGCCAGTGAGTGGGTTTAGAGACCACAAAATTTGCACAAAGGCATGAAAAGAATGACAAACAGGGGATATGCAAAAAGGGAAAAAAGAGAAAGAAAAAGGTGTCAAGATGCACAAAAGGGGCAAAGGGGCATTGTGTGTGTGAGGGCCAATGAATGTATGTGAGTAAGAGCCAGTGTCTGTATGTAAGAGTCAGTGTGTGTGTGTGTGTCAGTATGTAAGAGCCAGTGTGTGTGTGTGTGTGTGTGTGTGTGTGTGTGTAAGAGCTAGTGAGAGAGTGTGTGTGTGTGTGTGTATAAGAGCCATGGAGTGTGTGTGTAAGAGTTGGTGTGTGCTTAAGCGCCAGTGTGTGTGTGTGTGTGTGTGTATGTAAGAGCCAGTGTGTGTGTGTGTGTGTGTGAAAGAGTTGGTGTGTGTTTAAGCGCCAGTGTGTGTGTATGTAAGAGCCAGTGTGTGTGTGTGTAAGAGCCACAGTGAGTGGGTTAAGAGACCACAAAATTGGCAGAAAGTCATGAAAAGAATGACAAACAGGAGATATGCAAAAATGTAAAGAGAGAAAAGAGAAAGAAAAAGGAGTCAATATGCACAAAAGAGGCAAAAGGGGGGACATTAGACAGACAGGTGAAGATGAATTTTGTGGGCCGGCAAAATGCGTCTTTGCCTGTGTAGACAAAAATCCTTGCACAGACCCTGACTGCAAGCACCATATCCACTTCAGTGATTTGAACTGGTCTTAATACCTGGAGTTTGTATGTCCAGCATTTTGCCAAGAAGTTTAATGCCTCTGCTACCAGAAGTGTATCTGCACCTCCAGCAGCAGTCTTGAAAAAGAGTTGCTTGTGGCTAATGTGAATTCTTTGTATATTGAAAGTCTAACATTAGCACACACAGCATGCTGTGGTTAGGTGTCCAATGGTGCCCCTTTCTTCAAGCCAAGTGTGTGTGTGTAAGAGCTTACTAGTCCTAATTAAACACAGGGGTAAGGTAACAATAGCAATCCCTCTCGGATACTATTTATTAAGTTCAGTTTTTTGTAAGAGGAATACTCTAGACTCCTAAAGCACTTTAGCTTGCTGAAGTGTTTTATGTATGCAATGTGCTCTCTTTTATTGTTACACTCAGATAATCAGATAACCAGTTACAATACTTCCTGGCTGTTTAGCTTAGTTGAGCTCAAGATGCAGTAACTGCTCAGTACACCTGCCCCACAAAGTCTTGTTATTGAGCTGCATTATGAAGTATTTGATTGGACACCCACAGAAAGTCTGGGGGGTGTTTGAAGGGTAGGACTTGCAAAGGCTTCAAACAAGATATCTGCAGCTTTTACAAGCTATTTTCAGATATACTCACAATTAAAAAATGAATAATTAAACACATGCTTATTTTCATTGGAGATTTATATCTACTAAACAGTGATATTTATTTATGTTTGTTTTGTTTTTTTGTAGGATAAGGACACTGGAGTGTCCCTTTAAAATAATAAGCCAAATAATAAGCCAATTGAAACACCAACTTTCAAAAAGAAATCTGCATGAATGTGATATTTTATTATACAAAACTTCGGCCTTCTAAAACATTGGCTTCTGTCTGTCAAAATTCTAATTTCCCTTTGATAATTAATGCATTAAGATTAAAACAATTCTTCATCTTCTTTGTAAATGCATTATCAGACATTATTGTCCATAATTATACTTCCACATGGAAGCACTTTTGAATTCTTTTAAATCATTAATACTAAGGTATTTGGTTTCCCCCATGATTGATGTTCTTTAGCTGTCCAAAAGTACTGTGTTTCACGTGAAAAATGCCTCTAAAAATAGGTGTAAAATCAATTTCTGGATTTCCTTAAGGATCTGCTAGGTTTTTAATCATTCCCATCAGAAGCATGTATTTGTCCTATGGAAATAGTTTGACCTTGTACCAAGGTTAATAGCTTGGTGCCATCTGTATGATAATAGCCCACCGCAGGCTCACCTTGTTGAGTGTTTCTTAAGATTCTAATGATGAGATTTGTTTTTTACAAAGTGACACTATGGTGTTGTACAGAAAGAGATTTATTCTTTTCTGCATCAAGACTAATTTATTCTGCTATTATGAGGATATTCCTTTCGTATTTTTCATTATTCAAAATGAGCATGGTAGATGTCTAACAGGTGTGCATCACGCTCCAGTGCTTTGTCTTAACAATCCACTGAAAGTCACAAAGTTATCAGGTCCAAAAAAAGAGTTTATCAGTATGTATGCAATTAAATTTATATTTTGTAAAATTAAATACAGTTCTCTTTATCTTATGTTTTATGAAATTAATTATAGACAGAAAGATAGACAAACAGATGCATACATACATATGTAGACAATAATCATTACATACAACATTATTATTATTAGGCATTATTTCTAGATGTAATAAAACATGATTTTTTTTACATAGTATTTATATTATGTATACATTTTGCAGTACTGTATTGATTGACTAAATTGGCACCTTTTTGTTCATCCAAATAGTTTTTTCCAATCACATGGTCAAAATGAGCTGAAACACCACATTGATTAATTTTGGACCGTGCACAACGCATTTTTTTCAAGATGAATCAATTTGATCACATTTTTTATCCTGAATGAGTCTATTGTTTGTATTGGTTTCTACAGTCACTAGATGGCCTTCCTGGTGTGTTCCTGCAATCTTTGAAGAGCCAACATGCATGAAGTTCTGCATGAAGATGTCAAACATTACCCATAAAGATGCATTAAACCTATGAGAAGATGCTGATTGCCTCCGTGCAGCAATTGCTATACATGTACTCAAGTCCCCCGATGCTCCCATATGGAGAAGCATTGAATTGATTGAGATAATCTGATCATGATGATCTCAGCCAGGGGAGGTGCAGTGGTCAAACCAAGATCAGATGGCAGGTGGAATAAAGTTAAAGACAATTATTTAGGCTCTTTTTCTGGAGGACCCATAAATACAAATAGAAAAAGGACACTCTAACATTAGGAATGTATGTTATGTTCATAAAGATTAGGTGTGCCCCTTTAGAATTATAAACTCTGAGTAATGTTAAAGTTAATTTAATTTTTCTAATTCATTTTTAATTATTTAAAATTTTAATTTAATTTGTAGCTAGCAGCAAATAAAATATGTATGTTATCATACCTGACTTGATCCAAGTATGTGGAAGTTAAAAATGATGTGACTTCACCACTGACTCCTTGTTTTAATGAATACCCGGTAGTTACAAAACATAACTTTAGAGAAAAATACCCTCAGTTGGTCCATTTGTTTAAACATAGTGGAAAGCGCCCCCTCCTTTATGTTTTGTTAAAAATACAGTTCAATATTTATAGTTGTGATATTAGAACAACTCATGTTCCATCAAGAATCTCTGTTAAAGGTGAGAAAAAATATGTTTGGTAGATATTCTCGTATCACATAAATATCTGCGTATCTGTGCTCTAGGTGAATGTCAAGGATTTAGGGGTTTATTTAGAAAAAACAAATCTATGTCAGACTGTTGTATCAAGATTGTAAGTCTTGATCCATTGGGAAATATGAATTGTAAGTAACACAACTCAATGTTGAACAAAATATATGAATAAATAAAACATAGATAACTATGTATAATAACAACACTAACATCATATTGAATTATTATATTGTGATATACATGTTTAACCCCTTAAGGACGGAGCCAAATGTACACATTGTGAACAAAACAAAATGTAAACAAAACCTGGCATTTGCGCTACATGTCTGTCCAACCGTAATACACCTCTTTCATAGTAAATGAACCCACCCTTATTATATATCATTTTATTCAGGGGAAACAGGGCTTTCATTTAATATCAAATATTTAGCTATGAAACATAATTTTATATGAAAAAAAATGGGAGAAAATACGTTTTTTTTTGGATTTTTTTAGTTCTACATGACATTTTAACGGTCAATGTCATAATACTGTTTGCTTTTACTGCAATAAAATACACATATTTATATTCAGTAAAGTCTCACGTGTAAGACAGTACCCCCTATGTACAGGTTTTATGGCGTTTTGGGAAGTTACAGGGTCAAATATAGCACGTTACATTTGAAATTGAAATTCGCCAGATTGGTTACGTTGCCTTTGAGATTGTATAGTAGCCCGGGAATGAAATTTACACCCATAATGGCATACCATTTGCAATAGTAGACAACCCAAGGTATTGCAAATGGGGTATGTCCAGTCTTTTTTAGTAGTCACTTGGTCACAAACACTGGCCAAAGTTAGTGTTAATATTTGAAAATGCAAAAAACTAATTTGAACACCAATTTTGGCCAGTGTTTGTGACTAAGTGGCTACTAAAAAAAGACATACCCCATTTGCAATACCTTGGCCGTTCATTGCAAATGGTATGCCAAGTAGGGTAATTTTCATATTCTGGCTACCATAGGGTCTCAAGGCAACATAACCAATCTGGCTTAATTCTTAATGAAAATCTCGAAATGCAAAAGCCTGTATTTGACGCTGTAATCTTTAAAATATAAAAACTCCAAGGATGAGGGGTATTGGAGATTGTATGAACATTAAATATTTGTAGTTTCAAAACAGTAAAAAGTATCACAGCATAATATTGTCCGTGTAATGCTGTTTGTGCGTGAAAAATGCAAAAACGTCACTTTTACTGGCGATATCATCTTGTAATACATTTTACTGTTTTGAAACACTAATATTTGTGTTCAGCGAAGTCTCCCGAGTAGAACAGTACCCCCCATGTACAGGTTTTATGGTGTCTTGGAAAGTTATAGGTTAAATATAGTGCTAGCAAATTAAATTCCCTTTACTTTCGGCATGGGTTGTCAGGCAGGTCCCGCTAATTGTAATTAATTAAGATACCTAATTATGTAAAAATATTACATAAATATATATGTAGAATTAATATATGTATATATATACGTATGTGTATATATATGTATATATCTATAATTTTTTTAAAATATTTTTATTTATATATAGGTATATATATAGTGATATATACGTATATATTTATGTATATAGATATATATATTATTTCATTCTACGTGTATTTTGATATATATATATATATATATATTAATTTCACAAAACAGTTAGAACGAAATAACACACATCTATATATTTTTTAATTATTTATTTTTAATAATTTTTTTAATTTTATTTTTTAACGTATTTACATTTTTATTTTTTTTATATTATAGATAAATATATATATAACAATAATTATATATATATTTAATCAGTATCAGTCTACGTGTAATTTGATATTAATATATATATATATAATTATATATATATTAATAGTAAAATACACCTAGATGGTGTATGTGTGTGTATGTATATGTGTATATATATACTTAGATCATATATATATAATATATATATATGATCTAAGTATATATAATTATTTTTTTTACACCATTAACTTATTTTTATTTTATTTTCAGCCAGCAGGGGGACCACCTGCCATTACAGGCAGCCCCCCTGCCGGCAATACAGAAGCCAGCTATCCCCGGCCATGTGATTGTGGGGTCCTCGCTAGGACCCCACTCTCACATGGCCGGGGGGCTTCCAGGAGGACGGAGGTGCCGCGGGGGGCTCCCTGGGAGTCCCCCCAACCGCGATCGCCAGCGTGGGACCGCCGGCGACCGGGTAAGTTAACAAAAACCGGAGGGCGTACAATTACGCCCGGCGGCGTTTAGAGCCGCCTATTAGAGGGCGTAATTGTACGTCCTCCGGTTTTAAGGGGTTAAAATGTTATGTTATGTAGCCTACACAGATATATGCAATTTATTTGTAGTTCAACTAATGCTATGTAGTCTTTTCTAATCCCTCTATTAAACTAATATTATATGCCCCCCTTAGTGCCCTATTCTATTTTTATACACTACCTCCTCTAGACTGCAAGCTCTTTGAGCAGGTCCTCTTCAACCTATGGTTCCTGTAACATTTTGTAATAGTCTCATTTATTGTTAAATGTATCCCTTTGATATTATTGTAAAATGCGGCAGAATAAGTTGGCACTATATAAATAACAATAATAATAATAATAATAATACAAATGCATGCAGAGATATGTGAAAAGAAATATGTATTTATTTTATTGATTTTAGAAATATAGATATATTTCATGAATACTAGACATAAATATTAGTTTTGGCCAATCGGGCGATCGTCTGGATTCCTGAACTCCAAGATCAAATGTAGTCGAATCATGAACTAAATTAATTGCACAATGTGCTAGCATGTTCGTTTTGATTAGTGACGCAGAAATACACATGTGACACCAAAGAGATGATTGATGGGAAAAAAGACAATGGGTGCCTAGTGGACAGCCACTAAATGTTGATTTTATTCACAGATATCAAAACCA
>OW240912.1:59393309-59407469 GCA_933207985.1 Pelobates cultripes
CCCATGAACCGCCGCAGCTTGGTTGGGGTTTCGCCGTCTTCCACCCACTCTGGACCCAAGACCCGGATCCAGCTTCACGTAGGCAGACCTCTCTTAGAATCCAGAGAGCAGGAACAGGAACAGCTCTTACAAGAGCTTGTGATTATACTCTGGGGACTATAGTGATTATAGCAATCCCCAGAGTGTAGTTCTCCAATCCCCCAAACATGAGCAAAGACTTCATGAAGGGGTAAGCAGGTCTGTTTAATGAGCACAAAGGCATTTCTTTTATACAGTTTTCCCCACAAGGTCCTTGTAGAGCACAGGACACAAAGTCACAACATCCAATTAACACAGTATTGTACAGTTAGACACTCCCAGTTAATGTACACAAACCCTCCACTCTGCTTGTGATACAATTACTAAACACAATGGACTAACTCAATTACCACAGGCAGAAAAGGTTTTACCCAAAGTCCAGAAACACCCCAAAACAACAACATAACCCCACATTATACATCCCTGGATTGCCCTGATCTGGGTGAACAACATATCCAAAAATCACCCAGATCAGAGCAGGGGTTCAAAAGTTTTATGAAGTCACATTTGACCGACTGCAAGCATGGCTTTCATGCCCAAAACAGTTCCACAGATTTAGGCTGTACGGCCGGTCTTCTCTATCCTGGAGATAATTGGCTTAAGTGACTGTGGTAACTTAATTTTATAACATGACAGGAGGCTTCGTATTTTGCATATTTCTCTTTACTAACTCCATACAGCAGTAAATAAACACATAGAAAAAAAGAACCAATCACAAGAGAGTAGGATGAACATAATGCAACATGACCTCATCATTTCCTCTTTCTTTACTGTTCCATCAAGCAGACAGGTCAGAGTATTGCTCTTCTCCATTACCTTATGTTTCTATTGCCTCTTTTGAGGTTGTTTCTGTATTATTTTGTAATATAGTTTGCTGTTTGTTCTTGCTGTGCTTCTGTACAATGTACAGTTGTGTTTTTTTCTATGTTATTTATTGTGTTTCTACCTTATTCTTGGTTTCAGCCCTCACCCCTCCTTGCTCTCACTTCTCTGGGGATTGAGGGGCTTTTGGATCTTACTGGGGTTACATGTTAATGTTGAATTAGGCCATTTACATAAACTGTTTAACCCCTTAAGGACACATGACATGATTCCCTTTTATTCCAGAAGTTTAGTCCTTAAGGGGTTAAATGGATTTCACCCATAACCCTGGATTAACTATTAGAACATGGATTAGTGCTCCCTGTCAGGACTGTGGCCTGCACACAAGGGGTGAGCCCCCTACTGTATTTATACTGCACTGTGATACTGTATGGAGACATGCTGTTACAGCCTCTGTTAACTGATGGACAAGATTTCCAGGACATACTGCTTAAAGGAATATCTCCCATAACCTTGTATTAACTGTTTGAGCACAGGTTAGTGCTCTCTGCCAGAGCTATGACCTGCACTGAAGGGTTCATGCCCTGTGCACCTGGGGTGATACCCCTACCATATATTTCACTACACTGTACTACTGTATGGAGTCAGGCTGCTCCAGCTTCTGTTAACTACTGGGCAGGATCTCCAGGACATACTGCTTAAAGGACTGTCACCCATAACTTTGAATTAACTGTGTGAGCACAGATTAGTGCTCTCTGTCAGAGCTGTGACAAACACGTAAGGGGTGAGCCCCCTACTATATTTATACTACACTGTGCTATTGTATGGAGACACGATGTTACAGTCTCTGTTAACCCCCATAACCTGGTATTAACTATTAGAGCATTAATTAGTGCTCTCTGTCAGAGCTGTGGCCAACACTTAAGGGGTGAGCCCCCTATTATATTTATACTGCACTGTGACACTGTATAGAGCCATGCTGTTACAGCCTCTGTTAACTGCTGGATATGATTTCCAGGACACACTGCCTAAAGGAATATCTCCATAACCCCGAATTAACTGTTTGAGCACATGTGGTAGAAGCTACAGGATGTTTAAGTAAAGTTCAGTCCTCACATGGTTAAAACTACTGTGTAACTATCTTGGACCAGGGCACATGTGTGGAATGTCAGGAACACCCACTATTAGATAACATATGTAAGAGATAAGTTTTACTTTAATGGGTTCAGTACTCTACATCAGTACGCTATGGCAGGACTCTTCCTCAATACTGGAGGCTTAAAGGGACAACCCCTTCTACCTCAGACTACCTGTTGAAAAATAGATTATGCCCTCTTCCAGGATGGGTGCTTCTAGCGGCCACTTCCTGTACACCCGGGGTTAACCCCTGACTGAGTAGTTTCTATTTTCCCCACTGTATGGATATGGCTATCATATGGCGTAAAGAGACCCTGGCTTAAAGGAGCATCACCAGGTCCTTCATACAACTGCCTGAACACAGATCGGAGCACTCTAGACGGCCGCGACCCACACCTGAAGGGTACATACCCCGCGCACCTGAGGTGGCGTCTGACTAGGGATACGTTAATCTATTGGGCTGAAGGGGACAGACTGCTAGACACAAGTTTCAGCACAGAATATCCCCAGGGCGGTGCATTAATTATTGGAGGAGCTGTAGGAAACTATCTATCAGACTGATGACCAGCACTGAAGGGTTCATACCCTGTGCAACCGGGGTGAGCCCCCTACGGCACTGCCGCTTCTAGGCCTATCCCTCTCGACAGCGAATCTGATAATTGGAAAGCTGAACTCTGGAGCTGTGACCGGCACTTAAAAGTTCAAACCCGATGCTCTCAGGGTGAGACCCCTACGATAGGCAAGTCACACTACCCGGCTGAGGGGAGGCTTACAACGGCAACCTCTGCCAACAGCGGAAGGAACACCTCCATTGATAATGAATCATGATACAGTACGGGTTTATGCCCTGTACCAATTATGTGGCCTGCAGTTAAAGGCCCACACCCTATGCACCAGACCTCGCTAGGCGTGCACTGCACTAAAATACCGAACAGAGGCATGTGGTTACAACTCGGCCAACCGCTGAATAGGAGTTTCGAGCCGCCTACCTAAAGATATACATTTCCCTTGACGGGTGAATTTAATAATGGAAGAGTTGATTGACACTCTATCAGGGTGATGGCTATCACTTAAGAGGTTCCTACCCTGTGCACCTGGGGTGAGTCCCCATTATATGTCCGCTGCACGGTGCTGCTGAGCGGAGGCAATGCTATGGCAACCTCTATATACTGGGTGAGCCCCAGTCAGTTTTATTTGGCCACAATTCGGAATACGACCTGGAAGGGTTTCCGTGAACACTGCCTACTGTCATAGTAGACTGATCTGTTTGCCCTGCGTCCTGTGCCTGAATACTGGTTTGTGCCTTACACAGGGTTATCCTTTACTACGATAAACCTACTTGATAACGTTATGCACTCGTGGCTTTGTAGCCTCTTGCTTAGAATGTCCATGTCCACTGACGGTCGGACAACCCATGCCCTCCCATGCCGTTCAGAGCGGCTCGGATGACTATAGTGACCAACGGAGGATGTCTTTCAGGATTCCCGACCTTACAATGTGCGTTGCTGGTCGCCCCCAAACATTGTCCGGGAACGGGCATACAATTTGGGTATATGGACTCAGAACTGTTTCTGCTCCTCGCAGAAAAACTCAGTGTTCACCTCTCCCATGGGATGCGCATAGCAGCACTCCTCCGCACTGATGGATGGTTGGTGGAACTGGGCACCAAGATAGTCAGAACCCCAGGCACAAGGCACAACAGTTCCGACGGTAGCTCATTACACACGCAAGGGCCCCGCTGCTCTCATAAGGACCCAAACCTCCAGGAGAGAGGTGTCATGCAATTACCTTTCCAAGGGATTATTTGGGACCGGTTGGCAACAGAGCCAATCGCCGACAACTTCGGGACATCTGAGCCGATACCCACTAATTCTATTGCCCTATTGAGCGAGCATCTACAAATGGCGCTCCAGATAATCGAACGGAGAACACAGAATGCACAGATACATTAGTTACCATCTATCTACCTCCTACTACACCCACAGGGGATTTTGCCACATCAAGGTGAAAGACTCAATCCTGGGGTAGACCATTTCTCACGTAGTCAACCGACTTGTGCTCAGGGACCTAAAGACACGTCAGGATGGCCTTCTTCCTTCCCTCTCGGCGACCTTACCCAGGCTTCCGGGGACACGTCCGAACATCAGCTCCTTTTCCCGATCCAGTAATTCGGAGCCTGAAGGGCCTCGATAAACTACCAAAAGAAGCAATGATTACAGGTGGGAAAGACGAGACACTCTCTTCCAGGAGAACCTCATCCAGATCACTCCAGGGAACTGAAAACTCGTCAACACCCACGTTCATCCAAGAACCGACTGGAACCCCCAGACATGTTGAAGAATATTCGCTTAGAGGACTCATAGATGATTCCACGTCTTGAGAATATTCGCACGGCTCCCCGTGGCATTACCACAACCCTGAACATTGCATACCTAGACTGCTTGGTTTTATACTTCACTATACATGGATTGATAAGGAAGTGCTAGATCGGTTGCACCCTACTGCAGGTGACCACAGATTAGGCAGTCAGGTTCCACATCCACCGGGATGGACCAAATCACATTTATCAGACAACATGAACAAAGCAGCCAGTTTAAACTGGTCTGGCAGTGTTCCTGGGACAACGCTCTGCTGGAGAACAATAGGACAGGAAAATGGCGAAGGGGAAGAGGCACATTTTCCCATGGATTTAAAGGGGCAGAAAAAGTGTTTTAAAATCCAATATGCCCAAATAAAGCTTTTCAAGAACAATACATCCTAGGGGCCGTAGTCACAGGGCAAGAGGCTGGAAAGCAGGCCTCTCCAAATCCCAGTGACAAACGTGCTTTCATCACAAACCCTAACCATATGTGCGTGCAACCTTTCCTTTCGTACAAACCTCCTATTTTGTGCTGCGTTCGGCACTTTCATGTTTAATTAGCATTCCTATTAAGTCAGGGGGTCTGGGCTTTCGGTTGTATTCACCGCTTTTCAGCTGGTTCCAACCCCTTTTTCGTATTAATTCATATCATTGAGTACAATATCATCACCTTGTGGCCACGTTACAATGTTAATCTATGTTAAAATTACTATGCTTTAAGGTAACGGACGATATTAAATTTTGCTTTTGTAATTTCGTAAATAAGCAGGGAAGTTTTGTTTTAGGATTTTACTTAAACCTGATATTTTGTTAACATCTATAGGTATTGTTTTGTTCTACTGCTGGTTCGGTTCAGAACTGTTAGTCAGGGGAATTGTACCTGTTTTACAAACATCACAATTGTTATTTCTAGATGGCTAAATTTGGTTTTACATTGTTTTGAGCTATAGCCTAATCCCTCCGAGTTATTTCCAGTAATATCTAATATTCTTTAGGCAACATATCGGGCAACCTATTGCAAGTCACAAGGTGTTCATCAATTCATGGCAAGCATTTGCCAAATTTGCAAGTGGTGTCTAGCAATTGGGGCAACTTACCATTTATTATTGGGGTCCACGATCTGACCCACATGTTTTACCACATCCTCAGATACTATTATAGGTTGCAGTACGTTATTACCCCAACCCTCCTTACTCTACTCCTAGAAGCGATTCATAATTTCAGATTCTCACTGACAACGTTTACATTTACTGAGTTCATAATCTGTATCAGCAGAGAGTACTGGCTTTCAGGGATCCAGATGTCCAACTAGTTTTGTTTTCTGGCCTCTATGCCATAGGCTAGTGGTCCTGGGAGGCCAACACCCATCCTCGCACTCAGAGGTGTACGCCCATCGGTCCAACACATAGATATTCACCTTGCATCGTGGCATAGAGAGGGCATCACCTGTCACTCCCATACTATTTTCTGCTTTAATTCCCAGAGAGGCCGACACCCCACCACAACGTTCAGTAGCCACAAATCCCTTCAGGCGATCGGGCCTCTCAAGCCACCGGGCAACCCTTTTTAGTTGAAATTTTCACCGCTTTGCAAATAGCTAGCCTCCACGGTTCCTAGTCTCAACTCCCTTAGTTCAATAAATCTGATTTGGTCATACGCGGTCAAACTATTCCTATTCACCTCTCACTTTGGCATCTGCACTGCATTAAGTGGCAGGGTTTATACTGATTTCTCCCAGCGTACATTCATTTCCAAGGTAGCACCAAGATATTCGATATTTTGTGGAAAACTGGTGCTGGTTGCTACTTGATGGGTGCTGATGCCCAACTGTTACACACTACTTGAACGATTTCCACAATTAAAGACAACTCACAATCCCTCGCAGTCTCACAGCAGCATCGTCTTTTTGAATCCCTAGGTTTCCACTAAAAGACAGAAGTTCCAGACATGGTAATACATTTTCTGGGTATTCAACTAGACTTGGTCAACATGCAGTACTGTCTTCTTTGTGGTAAGATTGAGCACACCCTCTCAAGCATTGTCCTATACTTACAATTTGGTTTGTCAGGTTCCTATCCTGACAAGCAAGACTTTTCCTTTTAATACTGTCCCTTTAAATACAGTTAAATACAGTTCCTAGCGGCCTCCCAAGCCACTAGTCACCTCAGACTCACCTGTATCATATGTAATGAAGTTTTGCTATAAATGGCCACACCCAACAAAGCAAGTTGATGTTCATACTAAGAACTTCAGATCCTGGCTCCTGTGCAAGATCCTGGCTCCTGTGAGAGAACCTGTAACTTACCTGCATTGCATCCTACTTGAATTGCTACCACCCCTGCTCCTTGCCAACTTGGATTATTTACAACTATACTTCTCTGCAATATCCTACCTACCTGATTTATATAACCCTGCTTCATACAAACCTGGATAACATACATCTCTGCTTTAACCTGCCTATCTGATTTTAACAACCCTGCAAAATCATTATCTGGACATTGCTGAACACTATTATTAACAATGTGTTGTTTTCTTTCTCTGTCTCCTTATAGTTCCTATTACCTATCTTGTTATTCTTCCTATCCAGCTTTATTATTTGCACACTTGTTTGTTTTCTGTTAAGGGCATATTGCCTTAACATTTATTTCTCCCTTTCCTTCTCTTTATTATTTATTCTACAAGTTATACTGCTGTAATGTCAAAACCTACAAATAAAGCCACTTCAGTTAACTCTGGCCATCGTCTCCTATCTGACCTGATCGAGAGCATGACAAGGTTCTTGCACCCGTTAAGAACTAAAGTCTATGCTTGGATCACTCAATTTTGCCATGAGGTTCATCCCACAAGGTACAGGGCCGCCATCAGGGCATGACAACCGCAACGGTTGTCATGGGCCAGGCGGTCCTGGGGGGCCCGGACTGCTAAGGTCGTCCGGGCCCCACATGCAGTGGGTACATACCGGGTCGCAGGGGGCCCTGCGACCCTGTATGTACCCACAGGGCCAGCCTCTCCTCCTGGGGGGCCCAGCAGCCGGTCACCTCGGGGGCCCCCCCAGAGGCTGGCCCTGAAAGCCGGCCGGCGCGCGAGGGAGCACTCTCTGTGTGCTTCCTCTTCAGCTCCCTCGCGCACCGTACTGATGCCGGAGCCGGAAGATGACGTCATCTTCCGGCTCCGGCATCAGTATGCGGCGCGCGAGGGAGCTGAAGAGGAAGCCCACAGAGAGTGCTCCCTCGCGTGCCGGCCGGCTTTCGGGGAGAAAATTTGAGTGAGTGGGGGTGGTGGGGAGGGAGGGAATAAAATTGAGTGGGGGGGAGAGGGAAGAAATTTGAGTGGGGGTGGTAAGGAAATTTGGAGTGGGGGGGAGAGGAGGGAGAAAATTTGAGTGGGGAGGAGAGTAGTGGAAGAAATTTTGAGAGTGGGGGGGAGGAGGGAGGAAATTTCAGTGGGGAGGAGAGGGAGGGAGGAAATTTGGAGTGGGGGGGAGAGGAGGGAGAAAAATTTGAGTGGGGGGAGAGGGAGGGAAGAAATTTGGAGCGGGGAGAGGGAGGGAGGGAAATTTGAGTGGGGAGAGGAGGGAGAAAACTTCCTGAAAGTGGGGGCAGAGGGAGGGAAGAAATTTGAGTGGGAGGGATGGAGGAACCTGGAGTGGGGGGGAGAGGAGGAGGAAATTTGAGTGGGGGCAGAGGGAGGAAGAAATCGAGTGAGTGAGCGGGGGGGTGGGGGGGGGAGGAGGGGAGGGAGAAACCCGGAGGAGTAGGGGAGGGAGGGAGCAAAATTTGAGTGAGTGGGGGAGAGGGAGGGAGGAACCTGAGGGAGCTGGGGAAGAGGGAGGGAGGAACTCCGAGGGAGGGAGTGAAATTCTGAGGGGGGGAGAGGGAGGAAATTTGGGAGTGGAGGGAGGGGAGAGGAAGGAGGAAATTTGAGGGGAGGGGGAGAGGAAGGAAACTTGGGGAGAGGGAGGAAATTTGAAGGGAGAGGGAGGAACTCTGGGGGAGGAAGGAAATTTGAGGGGAGGGAGGAGGAAGGAGGAAATTTGAGGGGGAGAGGAAGGACATTTGAGGGAGGGTAGGGAGAGGAAGGAAATTTGAGGGAGGGGGGGAGAGGAAGGGAGGAAATTTGAGGGGGGAAGGAAACTTGAGGGGGGGAGGAGGGAAGGGAGGAATTTGAAGGAGGGAGGGAGAGGAAGGAAATTTGAGGGGAGGGAGAGGAAGGAAATTTGAGGGAGGTGAGGGAGAGGAAGGAAATTTGAGGGAGGGGAGGGAGAGGAAGGAAATTTTGAGGGAGGAAGGAAATTTGAGGGGGGGAGGGAGGAAGGAAATTTGAGGGAGGGGGAGAAGAAGGAAATGAGAGGGAGGGGGAGAAGAAGGAAATGAGAGGGAGGGGGAGAAGAAGGAAATGAGAGGGAGGGGGAGAAGAAGGAAATTGTAGGGGGGAGAAGGCAATGAGAGGGAGGGGGAGAAGAAGGAAATTGGAGAGGGGGGAGAAGAAGGAAATTTGAGAGAGGGGGGAGAAGAAGGAAATTGGAGAGAGGGGGAGAAGAAGGAAATTGGGGGGGAGAAGGAAATTGACGGGGGTAGGGGGAGAGATTGACATCCATCACACACACACACAATGCACCCCTTGCACACAGAAAAACACACAATGCATTACACACAGACACACATACACAAGCAATGCATCCCTTACACACAGCAACACACAATGCACCCCTTACACACACTCAGTGCATCCCTTACAGACGCACACACTGCATCCCATACATACACAAACTCACCTTGCAGCCCTTACAGCCCTTACACATACAAACACAGATTCACACAATGCATTCCTTACACACATCAGGACATCCCCCCCCCCCCACACACACCCCTGTGAACAAACTCATTGGTGGAACATAGAGGTGGACCCTGGGACCCAGACCTTGAGCTGTGTAAAGGGCCCTCAAAAAAATTGAGCTGCTTCCCGTTCTCCCTGAACATTGATTTTTGTGACCACAGTTACAAACCGCCTCCAGAGAGCCTGTTCTACACCAGACCAGTGGAGCCAGACGGCAGCTAGAGCCCATCATCATCCTCATCTGGTTGTAAGTAGGCAATCTAGTATATTATTCGTGGCACTAATCTCTAATTTACCTCACATTAAAGGGACACTATAGTCCCCAGAACCACTGCAGCTTAATATAGTGGTTCTGGTGTCTATAGCCTGTCCCTGCAGGCCTTTTATTGTAAACACGGCAGCACTGTGTTAGTTAACATGGCAGATCATATGGGTGGGGCATTGTGATGTCACATGGGGGGCGGCAAACTTTACTTTTGCCTAGGGCGGCAAAAATCCTTGCACCGGCCCTGCAGACACTGCATCCCTGTGGGCAGACTCAGGAGGGGGGGAGGGACAGACGGACTCGGGTGCAGGCACTGGGGGGCCCAGACCTTGAGCTGTGTCAGGGGCCCCAAAATTTCTGATGGCAGCCCTACACACACCTCTCAGACCTGGTGGGCCGAATTGTAGAGGAGGAAGCATCCTCCACACAACAGACCAAAGCTATCGCAGAGCTCCGACAAGAGGTACAGGTGCTTAAGCTACAGCAAGCCAAGAGCGAGCAACGCTTTGTGGCAATAGAGGACACAAGACGCCGCAATAATCTAAACATCTGCGGTGTCGTGGAAGACATACCCGTAGAGGAACTCCCGCATTTACTAAGGTGGCTAATAGGAGTCTTACTGGCACCCAAGCAAGCCAGAAACATTGGCTTTGATGCAGTTCTCTGATCCCCAAGCCTCAGAGAGTGCCGTAGGCTGCCCCCAGAGAGCTTGTGGTAAGGTTCAAGAACTCGGCAGACAAAATGGCGGTTCTCACAGCTCTCAAAGGGTCTGCCAAATATGTATTTGAAAATATGGCCTTATCCTTTTATGCGGACCTATCGGGCGACACCCTGCAATGGAGAAGGTCCCTGCAACCCTTTACCACTGTATTGAGAACCATCAAATTAAATATCGCTTTCACTCACCACGAGCATTTCAGATAATAAACGACAACAAGGTCCACTCAATCTCGAATCTCCAAGAAGCTGCTGCTCTGCTTGGTCTGCTCGACTGCCAACGGAACTGTCCACAGCAATGCCACGGTGGGACCCAGCGAGGATCGTTCCTTTCGTCCCACAGGGAACAGGACCTACTACGTACACGGCTGCCACCACTTGAACCGACAGACTTTTGTATCACTAATCTTTCTCCCAAGAAGGACATTAAACCATCAACGGTTTGAAGTTGTTTTCAATTTAATTTCAGAATCCTTACTTTAAGTCATACACTGAACTCTCACCTGCTTTTATTTTCCTCGGAAAATCTGAGACACACCTGAGGGAATGCAATGCCTCATACTTCAAGACTCTTAGCCTGACACCAATTGCCTCATTCATTGAGCTTAAACCTGCGGTTCAACGTTAAATATGTTTTCACTCTATTTTGACAAACCTTTTTTATGTTTTTCTGCTTTGTACCAACACAAACGACAGACCAAGCACTACTGACATACAAGAGTACTCCCCCTCCCCCACCTCCTAGACTAGGCTTGACAAACCTCCAGACAATAAGAGATCCTGGAGGTGCACCAAAACATAATATCAGGCATAGTGACAAGACTACACCAGGCTACCTATGCACGAAATTGGCACAGGGTTAATATCTCACGTAAGACGCACAAACGACCTCAATAAAAGGGGCCCAAGCTATTGCTAATCTCTAATCAGCTGTCTCTATTTTCGCCTACGGCTTAATGTAACTCGAAGGTCACACACAACAGACCTCCTTTGACCAGACACCAACTAAAACCACTCGACACAGACCAAGCTACTCAAAAATAAAAACCCCTCCTCTCAAGCAACGTCCACTCATGACAGAGTGCACTGTAACACGAATGCTACGATATTTGTATTCAAATACATGTCTATATTGTTCTTGATTATACCAACCCACTCATGCTTGTGAGCAGGGTAAAAATAAATAAGTTAGAATGTTTACTTTTCTAATATTGTAATTAACTATTTGTTTTTATGTTATATCCTGATTACAGATATGGTTTAAAATTATAATATCAAAATACACTTAGAAAGAAATGTTAAATATATATATATATATATATATATATATATATTATATATTATAGAATGAAATAATAATTTGATATTAATATATATATATATATTTATTCAGTGATGTAATTTCCAGAGAAGTGACGGCTCCTTTTTAAGCAAATTGGTTTAAAATGATCCACTGCAGCCAATAGGACCTAGATTGTGCTACTTTATATGGAATAGGACTAGACACATTGAGAAGGAATTCAGTGTATGCTGGGAGTCTATTATGAGTGCAGTTAACTCCTTACGAAACATTGTTACATTAAAGATTTTTTTTTTGTGTGAAAATAAAAATAAAACAAACAAAAATGTTATTTTCTAAAATCACGTTCTTTCCCCGAGTTCCAGCAATGGCGTTGAAGAAAACATTTTAAACAGTTTTGTTTGCTTGCTTGTACAGGAAATTAAATTAAAATTTAACCAAACTGTTATAGTGTTACTAGCACGGTTCCTGTATAAATATTAAATCAGCTTGGCTCTCTGTTATTGCAGACACACTTGACCAATTTAAGTTTATGAGCTGTGTTTTTAGAAAAAGAAAGCTATATTTCTTGAAAAATATACAGGTTTGGTTTTAATAATTGCTGTGAGGAAAAAGTCTGACCTGACCTCCACGTTCACCCTTTCACTTCAACAAATTACCATTTTCCTGTAGCGGTTACAGAAAATATAATAAAGCTGGGCAATAAAACCATTGATGTCATGTAGGGTGCACTTTTTTCAGAACTAGTGTAAGTAACTAAGTTACTTTAAAATGTTCCACTTTTAGAACTTCTTTATACCGGCTATCGGCCCCATGATGTAAGAGTCCTATCGCTCAAGCTACAGTTGAATGTGAATCATAAGAATCGTCACCTCCCTCAGATGCAGAGGCATAATGATGAGATATTAAAAACAGTCTTTTTTTTTTTTTTTTATATAATGTTAACCCCTTACGGACTGAGGCAGTTGTGATACAAGTTGTGATCAAAACGTAAACAAAACCTTGAATTTGCGCTATATGTCTATTCAGGCGTAATTCACATCTTTTATAATGTGTGTACCCACACTTATCATATATCATTATGTTCAGGAGAAACAGGGCTTTCATGTCACATATATTTGTATAGTACACATAATTTAATATGAATAAAATATTTTTTTTAAATTTAGTTTTTAGTTCTGCATGGCATTTTAACTGTGAATGTCACAGTACTGTTAGCTGTTACTGCAATAAAATGCACAGATTTGTATTCAGCAAAGTCTCACGAGTACAGCAGTACCCCCTCTTAACAGATTTTACAGTGTTTTGGAAAGTTACAGGGTCAAATATAGCACATTCTATTTTTCATTTTTTTTCACATTAAAATTTGCCAGATTAGTAATGTTACCTTTGAGACCATGTGGTAGCCCAGGAATGAGAATTACCCCCATGATGGCATACCATTTGCAAAAGTACACAACCCAATGTATTGCAAATGGGGTATGTCCAGTCTTTTTTAGTAGTCACTTAGTCACAAACACTGGCCAAAGTTACCGTTCATATTTGTTTTTGTGTGAAAAAAGCAAAAAACTAATATTTGGCCAGTGTTTGTGACTAAGTGGCTACTAAAGAAGACTGGACATACCCCGTTTGCAATACCTTGGGTTGTGTACTTTTGCAAATGGTATGCCATCATGGGGATAATTCTCATTCCTGGGCTACCATACGTTCTCAAAGGCAACATTACCAAACTGGAAAATTTCAATGTAAAAAAAAAAAGAAATACAAGCCTTATATTTGACTCTCTAACTTTCCAAAACACCATAAAACATGTACATGGGGGGTAGTGTTATACTTGGGAGACTTCACTGAACACAAACACAAGTGTTTCAAAACAATAAAACATATTACAACAATATCGTCAGTAAGAGTGACGTGTGTGAAAAATGCAAAAAACTTCACTTTTACTGAAAATATCATCGTTGTAAAACAATTTAGAATTTTGAAATACTAATATTTGTGTTCAGCGAAGTCTTCCGAGTAAAACAGTACCACCCCATGTACAGGTTTTATGGTGTCTTGGAAAGTTACAGGGTTAAATATAGTGCTTGTGAATTAAATTCTCTGCACTCTCTGCCTGGGTTGTCAGACACGTCAATCAAATTTTAATTAATTAAATCACATAATTATGTTAAAAAATACTTAAATATACACGTAGAATTTTAATATATATACATATATATGTATTTAAATTCTACGTGTATACTTATGTAATCATTTATGTAATTATATATATTTATCTATATATATATATTTGCGGTTATTTGTATTTTATATATAGATAGATTATATATATATAGAATGTCATTCTAAGTGTATTTTGTTACCGATATATATATATATATATATATATATATATTAATAACAAAATACAGTTAGAATGAAATTACATATATATATAAATAATTTATTTTAATAAAAAAAAATAAAAAAAATATATATATATATATTTTTTTAAATTCTTTATTTTATTGAGGCTTTTGAGTTAAACACAACATAAAATAGCATTAGGAGCTATTGGCACATGAACAATAAATGCAATCAAGTAAAATAGGCTCCAGGGAAACACAGCCTCATTTTTTTTTCTCAAGTAGATAACAATGCCTA
>OW240912.1:59419867-59508207 GCA_933207985.1 Pelobates cultripes
GATTTTATTACTTGTGCATCTAAGAATGTCATTTATCTCCTGGAATGCCCGTGTGGTTTGCAGTATGTTGGTATGACCACTAGGAGCTTAAGAACAAGATTAGGCGAACACTGTCGTAATATTATAAAAGGATACCAAAACCACACTGTATCCAAACACTTCTCTATCCATAATAACGATCCACGCCATTTGAAATGTATTGGCATAAGAAAATGCACTATTCCATGGAGAGGAGGTAACATAAAAAATATTCTGGGAAAATGTGAAATGGAATGGGTTTTTAATTTGAAAACCTTAACCCCAAATGGCTTAAATGCTGATTTTGATTTATTCAATTTTATATAACATTGTCATTTTATTATCCACTATTGTCTGTTTTTTTATTCAAAAAAAAAAAAAAAAAAATTTTTTTTTTTTTTTTTTTTTTTTACACTTTTAGATTTATTTTATTGTCTCATATACTCTTTTGGAGACTAACATTACATGGTTTTTTAACTTCTTACAAGTTTTTATTATTGTACCCCTTCTTTTTATTGATATATGTCTATTTAATGTATATTCAGTTCTTCTGCCTCCTCCAATATGGCCGCCGCTATGTTTCTCACCAAACATTCCCCAACCAAGATGGCCGCCGCGACCCCATTTTCTAGACGTTTTTCGGCTATTTCCCTCCCTCTCCCCTCCGGTCCTAAGCTATTCCCCCCTTTTGAGCCTATCACAAGGCTCTATATCCTCCTCGGTATGCTGTTTGGGCATGTAGTATAAGATACAACTACATGCCCCAGCATACCGAGCGACCGGAAGTGACGTCGCGCCCACAATGCGCGTCACATGACCTAATACTAGTTATCATATGTTTTTACACAGACCTCGTTTTTTTAATTAAATTATATATTTTACATCCCACTGGGTATATTAATGTGCCTAATATGTTTTTTTACTGTTTCTTTACTGTTTTATGTAAGTAATTACAATTCGTTTTGTGATTGGCCAGAGCAGTTCTGGCGCAATTTTCAAAGTTATTCATAGCTTATATAAACTTTAACAAGCCAGGTTGTCATGTTTTTAATCCATTGATAAAGCCTATATTGGTGAAACGCGTTTGGATATTATACTAATATATTTTTTAAATTATTGTCAATAAATAGATTTTGGTCACTCTATTCTCTTGTACCACTATCTTTTATTTATTTTTATTTTTTATTTTAAAATACCTGGCTTTTTTATTTATTGTCGTCAATACTCCAACACATCCTGAGGTGGGGATCATACCACCCGCGCCTATACCATAGAGCAGTTAGTCTGCCCTATATACTGTGAGTATATTTTATTTTATTTTATTAATCAGCATTATTTTACTGAGAGCACTATTGCTGTTTTATTATCTTCTTCCTGAGCTCCTGCTACCACCCTAAAGAACTGTACCAACGAACGCTCACCGCATATCCCAGATACGGGGGATCATACCGTTGCACGCCTACTACACTAGAGCTAGTATAAGCTCTATTAAATGTGAGTGTATCTTTTATATTTTTTATACCTTTTATCTACTTTTTGGGACATATTGCACTATTATTGCTTTTTCGTTTCATCTTCTACCTGGTTGCCGGTCATCATACTGAAGAGGAAGCTCACCATATATCCTATAAGCGGGGATAATACCGCTGCAAGCCATCCACACCAGAGCTGGATTAAGCTCTACTAAAAGTGAGTATTACCTCTTCTTTTTCATTTGGATACCCGTTGGATCACTCCACACCACCTCATCATTCATCACCCTCCTTCATATACCAGGAAGGAACAAAACTACAGAGACGAACATAATACCAAGTTTTTTATTACATTTGGACTTTATTTCCATATTTTAATAAGGACTTTTCATTTCTGTCTATTGGCGCAGTCCCATCCTTCTATTTGATTGTTTTTTGTATTTATCCCAAGGTCACTTGAGGGAGTCCTTGTTTGGGATTGCTGCCTCTTGTATCTCTCTCCAATATATTAGCGCTGACTCTATTCTCTATTTTTTGTTAATTAAGAATGTATAAAAGTTATATTAACGTTAAAGACAATAATTAACCAGTTTCTTCCTCTTTAGTAAGATGTCTGGAGATACTGTTTTGATACAGTGCTAAACAGACCAATATATGCCTTGTGAAACAGGGGATTTATCCATGATTCTACATTATAATTATATAGTGTTATCTTTTATCGTTTTAAGAGAGCAGAGGAAATCCTTCCAAATCCAAGTAAAGCTGATGGAAGAAAGTGTGCACAGAAGAAAATCCTTCAGTGCCAAGTAAAGGTTACAATAATGTCAATAATTACTTTACAAATAATAACCCTCTCACCCACAGCTGAGGGGTGTATTATTACACAGAAAATAAAGTAACAAAAAAACAACATTGCTATGTACCTGATCCAAGTATGTGCATAACAACAGCTATCAACATAGGTATATTAACTGCTCCAAAATACAATAAAATAAAATACAGCAAAACAATACAGAGCACTGCGCACAATATATTGTCCCTTTTGCATAAAGTTCTCCATTAAAATTACAAAACGCATACAAAAGAAAAAAAAGAATATAGTGTAGTATATCAAATGCAATTATAATATTCTTCTGTAATTCTTGCTAAAACACTCATATACACTAAAGTATTTATCTAGAGCTAGGTTTGAGAAGACTCTAGAATATGTGAGTGTTTTGTCACAATTCACACAACATTATTAAAGTTGTGTTTGGTGTACTACACTATATATTTTTTTCTTTTCTTTCCTTTTTTTACATTTTCTATGTATTTTGGAATATTTAATGCACACACATGTGCAATTGGTACAATATATTTTATGCAGTGCTCCACATTTTGATCACTGAAGGGGTGTATTGTCAAAAACCATAGTTCTTTACCAGTTCGGACAGGTCATTATCCAAAGAGATAGTGGGAGATAACTGTAGTCAATTGAGAGAAAATATTGGAGAATACAAATAGTATTTAAAGTTCCTATTAAAATGGGATTCACTATAGTAAACTAAACACACACAGGTATGCTTTAAAAGAAAAGATAATTGCTGCCTGAGAAAGACAAAGAAACAGAGTATATAAAATAAGAAAAAGCCTAGTTGCCTGAGAAATGTTGCTGTTCTAACTATTTTGCTGAGTGACACTTTTATAATATAAAATAGTGTCACTGACATTTTCTGTTCCTTTTAAATCACTTGTATTTTTTTTTAAATCATGTCAAATATCACCCTTTTATATTTTTGTAAGTTTAAAACACTTCTATAATTTAAAGTCTTATAAAAAGGAAGTTGCAATGTGAATATTTTTTTATTTGACGTTATTATTTTTATTTTTTAAAGATTGCACAGTACAATGAAAGAAATAACAACAGACAGCGGTTAAAAAACACACAATATATATTTATTGACAAATTGGTACAAAAGGAAAGAGGAACCTAAAATCTATCAAATGTAGCATTTTATACAAAATGCAGAGAAAGCTGTCCTGTGAACTTACAATACCAACAAGATAATGGAGAGCGAGACAAAAAGTAGAAAAGGTTAACTGATTAGAATTGGGTAAATAATATACAGATCGTGTGATGAAGAATAACTAATACAGGTTAATACTTTATTATTTGTTTACATAAATAATATATCAACAGATCTGATTAAATTTTTCTGTAAAATGTGCTGACATTCAGCATTGGTGTAAAAAAAGAGAGAATCGCACATATCAGTCTTTTTGACCCTTAATAATTTATTTATTGAGATTAATAACAAGATATAATTTCTTGTTTCATAAATAATCAGAGATGATAGTTTACATATATAAATACTTAATAATTAACTAATTTACATTATAGGAGAATGTTAAGTATTGGAATGCTTACATTCTTACATAATCTAGAATATACAGTCTATATTTGGATTTACTGCACAAAAGAGTATATATTTCAACAAGTCGATTTTATATATATTGCACAATTTCTTCAACTGATTACAAAACAAATACTGCTTCCTAATTGACAATTTATGTGAGAAATATTTGTTTCGGTCTTTAAAAGACAACTGTGGCATCAAAACTATCTTTTTATAATAATCCTTTCATCAAGTTTTGAAAGGAAATGGATTTTCTTTTTTAAAATGACATGTATGTAAAATAAAATAATTGAAAAACGTATCCATGTGCACCCCCAGGCATTAAAGGGTTAAACCGCCGTTTAGTGGATCTTCCCTTTCAGAGACACAGGCACAGCTACTGCAGAACACCAAACTCCCGAACTGGATACAAGGGAATGCTCCAAACTCCCAAATTGGATACAAGGTAGTACTCCAAACTCCCGAACTGGAACCTCACGAATAGCTGCTAGCAGACGAACAGGAAAAGCACCCAAGCGGCTTACACTCCTGGCAATCAGTCTCTAACAGCATACAGTAAATCTCCCCAAAGACGAGACAGAGCTCCGTGTTGCGGGTCAAGCACTGGTCTGGTTTATTGAGGGCTACCTGCCCGGTATTTATGCAGGTCTTCCACCTGGTGGACACTCCTCTAGGGGACCAGATGGAAGACTGGGACACAAATGGCAAAACGACCAATAACAGGCATACAGGGTTAAAACACTCCCACAGTACATTACAATCCCTCCCCTCTATCCTGGAGATAATTGGGAAGTAATCCAATTATCTGCAAGGACAGAGGCAAAACTCCATTGAGCACATGTTAGTAAAAAGACACAAAAATACACAATGTTGCAAATAAAACATATACATTCTACCTATCCCCAGATAGCTTAGATCTGAGCGCACATTATTACCGAATGGCGCTCAGATCACATACATACAGTTAAATCGCCATGGAGTCAAAGTCTTTCACATAGTCTTTAGTTACACGAATAGGCTCCATGGCATGGCTATCTGGGGCGATGCTGTTCATACGGTTAAACTACCGAATGAACAGGCATTCGGTTAAATGACCGAATGCAGAAGCAAGGAGGCTGACGGCTCAGCGGTGTTCGAGCAAATAAGTGTCCGTTTTCAGTTCCATAGTTTGGGCGCTGAACACCGCTGGCCATTTGGGACTTTAAAATGGCCGCCGCCCCATGTTCGGCAAACGAACAAAGGCCACCCAGCACTCGTCAATTAAGCTGCTTCTGGGAGGTCAATTGATGGCACACTCCAGCTCCCAGGTGGTCCAGTCATTTGTGCGTTTGTTCATTGAA
Organism: Pelobates cultripes; assembly: GCA_933207985.1. NCBI lineage: Eukaryota > Metazoa > Chordata > Amphibia > Anura > Pelobatidae > Pelobates > Pelobates cultripes. The sequence goes on from OW240912.1 coordinate 59,425,094, forward strand.
TCTACCGAACACCCTGGCAGAAAGGCACGAACAAGCCTGTCTGCAGGGGAAAATACAAGGTTTACCATGGGGCCATAGTCCAGAGGCAACAGGCGGGCAACCAGGCTCCTCCAATGCAATGTGGCGAGATTAGTCTCGTCACACCATGCCTTTATTATGTGACAGGATCCTTCAGCTATTTACATGTACATTGTATCAGACAGTGTTTAAATACTGACAGTTAGTCTTTATGGTCTTCCTGCTTCTGTGCATGGAGTGAAGCAGGGAAGACCAATAGAGACTAACTGCAAGTTTCAAAAACTGTCTGACACAAGGTGCATGTGTATGGCTCAAGAATACCATTAAATACTATACGTAGGGATGACTTTTTTTCATATATATTTCATTTTTAAAAAAGTACTTCCTTTTAAAACATAATAAAAGGATTATTATATTAAAAAACAGTTTTGAGATGCCAGTTGTCCTTCAATTCACAAACTACAATATTGGTTGAATATTAAAAGTGTCACAGTATTCAAATTATCCCATTGAAACTTGGTTTTGTTTGTTTATTTATTTATTTGATGATGGAGTTAATTGGCCACTTTATGATAATATAATAAATCAATGGATGTGTTTTTGCACTAAGCAGCTCTTGTATAATGGTTCTAATTTAAATTTTCAATGGTGACTTTTCTCATTTATGTATGTACCGACTGTGGCCAGCCTCTGCTCCTGGGGGCCCCAGGAGCCGGCCACCTCAGGTCATCTTCCAGCTCCGGAATCAGTACGCAACGCACGAGGGAGCTGAAGAGGAAGCACTCAGCCAGGGAGAGTGCTCCCTCACGCGCCCGCAGGACCGGCCAGCAGAGTGACACCACTGGACCCCAGGGAATACCCTCAGCTCTCCCACAGGTAAGGTGGCTGGGGGGATTAAATTAAAAAAAAACATGTGTAAGTGTGTGTTAGTGTGTGTGTGTGTGTTAGAGTGTGTGTGTGTGTTAGAGTGTGTGTGTGTTACTGTTAGAGTGTGTTAGTGTTAGAGTGTGTGTGTGCTAGTGTGAGAGTGTGTGTTAGAGTGTGTCAGTGAGTGTGTTAGTTTGTGTGCGTCTGTTAGTGAGTGTGTGTTTTGTAAGTGAGTGAGTGTGTCTGTCTGTCAGTGAGTGTGTATGTATGTCTGTCACTAAGTGTGTGTCTGTCAGTAAATTTGTGTGTCTCTTAGCTAGTGTGTATGTGTCTGTTCATGATAGTGTGTGTGTGTGTCTTAAGCCTTACCTTTCTCCAGCGCCGGACTCCCTTGGCGCTGGGGATCTCTCCGCCCCGATCCGCCACTCAGCTCCAAATGCACAAGAGCCACGCGCGCATTCAAACCGCCCATAGGAAAGCATTACTCAATGCTTTCCTATGGACATCCAGCGTCTTCTCACTGTGATTTTCACAGTAAGAATCGCAGAAGCTCCTCTAGCGGCTGTCAATGATTAACTGGATTTAACTGGATTTGCTGGATTAACATTCAGTGAAACATAGCAGTTTCTCTGAAACTGCTATGTTTTCAGCTGCAGGGTTAAAACTAGAGGGACCTGGCACCCAGACCACTTCATTGAGCTGATGTGATCTGGGTTCCTGTAGTGGTCCTTTAAGTATGTGTATGTATCTGCATGCACTGGCGTACATACCGTGGTCGCAGGGGTCGCAGCCCTGTGACCCCTGCGACCAGGTGCCCACCACCATGTGTTGTGGCTCCAGCCCGCACAGAGTAAGCGCGCGTGGGGGGGGGCCAAGGATCAGTTTTCGCACTGGGGCCCCATGGGTTGTGTGTACGCCACTGGATGGATAGTTATAAAACTGATCGTAGTCAAATTATCATGGCTTGATTTAAAACTGATGTTGCATCATTTATTTTTAGTTTAACCCCATCCCATGGCCATGATTTCTATTTACTGATTTAAAAACAAAATGAAGTTGTTCCACTGATACAGGACAGCTCAACTTTATAAGGGGATTCAATTATTAGTTTTGTTACATTTTTATAGAAGTTTTTATATCCGAGTCTCATCTATTTACCATTTTCTGTACCATTTAAAATACCACTATTGCTAAAAAGAACACAATACGTAAGAACAGTTTTTTATACAAATATGCATTTAAAAGGTTTACGTTATAGATCATGATTTTCAGTTTAATTTAGAGAAGCACAAATCATTGTTTATTACTCAATAACGTGATTTTACATTGCACCCTCCCCATATATTGACTATATTATTTGAAGCAGGTGTGCGTTTTTCTCCATAGTTTACTTTTGTTTAATTACCGTCACGTTACAGGAATGATTTATACACTGTACTGAGCAACTGTTAAAATAATGTGGCGCCAAATGCCTTCTCTTACTCTCTCAGCCTCTGCTGCTCTCTTTTCTCATTTGACAATCACTTTCCATACCGTTGTTATAAGCATAGAGACAATACAGCAAATGTTCCCTTTTAACCTCTCTGAGATGTCACTTATACAAGTATTAATGGAAGCTGGCCTCGCAGTCACCTTTTTTTCACCTTCAGAGTGAATTCCATTACTTTGACACTTTTATGTTTTTCTCACATCAGTTTTGCAGGAGTGTTAGAGGTTGTTATGATAAAAAAAGAGCAATATTTCCCACTAATTCATTTCTATTTCTTATTCACAAAATAATTCATTTATATAAAATAATGATGTGCATTTTGTTACACTTTTTTTTAGATATCCGTAAGCTGTTTTAAATCACAATAGCTTAGCATTGTACTATTATGCAAAAAAAGAGCAAGTGACCCTCATTAGAGTAGAAAAACTGAATATTGGGAAAATAATGCTGATATCTTGTGTCAGAGAGGTTGGAAATAAAACCTTTGCTGCCTTGGTTTGTATAGAAATAATCTTCTGCATTTAGTGTCAAGTGAATTTTAGCCAGAAATATTAAACTCCAGAATTACCGTTTTTAAACCATTCTGAATCTCGACTAATTAATAGTGCACATATTTAAAACAAAGCAATGTTATTTTTATATAATTACTTTAAAAATCTACAATTTATTGAAAATACTGAAATTTGAAATATGTGGAAGAATCACGAAACAAACAAAACAGACTATAGACAAACCTCTATGTTTATTTCGTGATTTGGCGGTTTACAAAATAAAAAAACAACAGCAAAACAGATGATTAATGGGTGGGGGTTAGCCACTAAATGTTGCTTTTAGTTACACATCAAGTGAGAAGTGAAAAAAACAATCTATATGTCTTTATAATTAGCAGGTAAATTCACTTATCAGTGTATTGTTATAATAATATTTATATTATGTATAAATATATAAATATAGATTCTTTTTTTACTCTTCCTTAATTTTTCCCTCTATTGCTTACTTCTTTTCAATTGATTTGTAAACCAAATTGAATGAAAATGTGCCTTGCAGTGTACTGTAAAATATATACATTATATATATTGTGCATATATATATATTGTGCAGTACACTGATTGGTCAATTTCCTTGCCATTTTGGTTCGTCCAAATCCATCCCCTAGATGAAATTTGTACCAAACTGAAATGCTACATGAAGAAACCTAAATCCCCTAAGCAAAAATAAAATCTGATTTGTTCTGACAAATCGATTCAGAAGAACCACCTACTTAATGCAGTTAAAGAGCTCTTTGATAATTCTATCAAAATTGGTTCAAGGATGCTTGAAATATTAAACTTCATAATTGCTGTTTTTAACCCATCGTGCATAATGACTAATAGTGCACATATTTAAAATAGAGCAAAGTTATTTTTATATAATTACTTAAAATTAAATAAATTTATTTTTCAGAATATTAGTGTTATATATAAATTATAAAAAAAAAACACATAAAACGTTTCAATTTTAAAAATGAAGAATTATTTAGGTTTTGAGTATTGTTTTTCTTCGCTGGTTTGCTAACTTAGAAGGAACTTAGAGAGAACAGTGCTCTTGTCCATCTCAATTTTTTATATAAAACGGTCAATTATTTTGTTCATTTTTAACAAAGAAAAAACTCAATCAACCACAACTAATTTGCAAGGATAACTTTTTGACATAAAGGATCATAAGGCATGCATCAACTAATTTACCATCTAATGGAAATGAGATTTGATCATCAAAGGATGTATTTCAGATAATTGGCATGCAGGTGCCATTAACAGAATATATTACCAGTAAAAGAGGCAGGAAAAAAGAAATAAAAAATGGAAAATATATATTTTCTCACTTTTTTCCCATCTGTGGTTCAGATTAATGGTTTTAATCAAACTAATACAGTATTAAAGGTTTCAAGGCATTTGTAAACAAACTAATGCATTTTAAAGAGATTTATAAGTATGATAGTAGAAAGCAATGGAAATGCTATCAATATAACAACATCACCAGAAATAGAATTTGTGTGCATATATGGTTAGGATAACATAACAAAAATAAATTAAGCTCAAATATTAGAAATGCAATTATTCACCTGTCTACTTTTGTGTAAAAGAACTGTGATAACCAAAATATTCCACAAGAAGGATCATTAATCCCCATGAAAGGATCTCAAATGATGAAGGTTCTTTGAGATGCAATGCATTTGTGACCAAGGCCTTTTTGGTGCTTATGCAATGCATTATATTCTCACCCTTCTGTTTAAGTTCATCATAAATAGTAAATATAATTTTTAAAGTAGAAATATGGCTTTCTTTTGATACCCTATATGTATACATACCACAATATTAAATATGAATGAAATTTTTAAAATGAAAAATAATACAAAACATACTTTTTTTTAAATAGATTCAATAATTAGTACTGATTGCTAAAATATCCATGTATAGAATTTCAATTAATATTAAAAACGTATAAAACAAATATTACAAGGAGTGAATTGATTGTAATGCTAAAACTTTATAAAATTTTGCATGCTGAGATTACAACTTTTACAGTAGTCACGAAATCCAAAACCATTACACAACAGTATATATTTGTAGAAAGTACATCCAGGCAATTTAACTATGAGCATTTTGACACTTTTCAACATAAAAATCCACACTCTAATCCAAACCCTAAAATAACCACTAATCCTCTCCAAAATTCGTCCTCAAATGCAACCCCTAATCTCACCCACAATCCAAGTAGTCCTACCAATAATCCTTCCCATAATCTAGCTCTCAATTCTGTCCCTAATCCCATCATTTAATCCCACCCCTACACCTACTTCATAAAAATTTGCTTTGGTGCAGCTCCTGCATACTGAGATTGGTACTGTGCAAAACTCAGTGCTGATCACTAGGAGGAAGGGTCTCTCACATCACCAGGGTAAGATCAGAGTCACAGTGGATAACTATCTCTCAGCAGTGATGATTTAAAGGGATTTAAAAACGTGTGTACCATGCTCACTTTGAGTATTGCACATAGCTCATCTGTCAGTCTGGGCTACTAATTGTGAGCTCAAATGACAAGGGGCAGGTATCAAAAGATACCTGAGGTTTCCTGTTTTAAACTGGGTGCTCAGAATAACCGCGGCTAAGTGTGATTGCTCAGACATGGTATTTAAACAGATTTGAAGGGCAGCGCTCTCTTCTCTTTGATTTAAACCTGCTGGTACTTTTAAAGCATGATTGTCTATGCTGTCAATGGGAATGAAAAGGTCTGCATTGCATGACGACATAGGCAGTCATGTGGTTGTCAATTGGTTAACAAAGTAAAAAACAAGTAAACAGCTAACAATCTGTTTCCATATATGACCCAATAAAGAGTTGGGACTTGTTAAATTATTTTTGCAATGCTGTCATGATTCCTGAAGTGCATTTACTAGGATCTGGCATTATTCTTCAAGATGAAACCATTTCTGTAAAGGATTAAGGAGGTTAAATACACTGTGCATATTGTGTCACAAAACCTCCCATAATGATTTATTAGTGATGACTCTAGGGAAACAAACATCATGACATATGGAATCTTTATGCCAGAAAAAATGTTTGCTCATTTAGAATGGCATTGTCCTACAAAATGTTCACATTCTTCTTTGCCATTACATGATCATGTATATCTAATGACTCGTAAAGGATGGCTGCCAATACCGCTATTGACTTGCCTCCACGTTTAAAATTCAGGAAACATATTATAAATATATAATGAAAACATACTATAGCTACATTAAATTGTCATTGTTCATGGGTCAAATTTTTATCTTCATTCTATCAGGTTATGTGTCTGTGCATTTGAAGGGGAAGCAATCAGCAAAGTGATAATCGTGCAGTATTTTATAAATTTACTTAGAAAACAGAACTTTCCTTAGCTATTTTTCTTCTAGCATGAGCAAAGCTATAATTTGCAAAAAGCACATATCAGTCCTTAGTAACTCACTAAAATATAAATCTATTTCAAAGTAGATTCAAAATAAATCTAAATCAAATAAATCTTTATTTCCCAAATATGTTTTTTTTATTGCCCTCAATAGTTCAGACTCATATGCTCTTGTAATACATGGATAACAAATTAACTTACTAGTAAGGAAATAAAATTAACTCAATATGTTTTATGTAAAAAATATTGTTATTTTGCACCATGTGTAGCTCAAATTTCATTTAAAGGAACATGCATCACAAAGTTTAAGCTTTGAATGAAATAGTTGTCTCATTCTACAGTTATAAAAAGCAGGTATTTGTGAATTTCTTTTCATATTTACCCGCTTCTCCTGCTTTGCACTTTTTTATGCCCACTCCTAGAGGGACACCAATCGTATCAATCATTGTCTTATTCCTAGGAATCATGGAAGGCTCATTTGTGCATGTATGTCAAGTATGTCCCCACATTACATATGATGTCCTAAGTTGCACATTATGCACATTAATGGCAAGGTTGTTTAGACACCACCGGCCACCATTCAAACAAGTGTTGCCTGAACTTACTCTCAAGACTCTCAACTTTGCTGTAAGGCCACTGTTTAACAAAAATCAGGCAAAATTCCTGCAAAATATTGGATTTGGCCCACCAACTTTCCCTATCATCTGCTGCACCAGACAACAGAGTCCCCTAAAGCTATATTTGCCATTCCTGGCAGATGGACTGTGATATGTCACTACAGAGTGGCTGGTTAGGGAGGTGTGTGTAGAACTAATGCAATCTGCTCCCCTTGCACCATGAGATGCCCTTCCAGGAAGAAAGTGGTCGCTCCAACCTCATGAGGTTCACTGAGAGTCCAGCTACTTAACTTCAGTGTGTGTATGTGTCTACATGACTGTGTGTCTGTATGAATGTAAAGATAAATATGCTCTGCTTAGAAATAACTCAAGAAGATGATGGGATTATACAAAATGATTTAGGTAAAAAAATGCACATTATAGAAGTAAAAAGGTACAAAGATAAGGTACTTCATATGTATCTTAACAAAGAATTTTGCTCAGTGCTATTTTAGCATTCTATGTTACCAAACAGGTATGAATGATACTCAATGACTGAAACAATTATGAACATATTAATATCCAAAGGAAAACATGTTAATATTACACTCTACATATATAATATTTGTATTACTAGTAGTATTATTATTAGTAGTAATAACCTCCCAGTTGCAAGTTATATCCAATATTATACTGAAATCAATCATCAAGGATCTCTTTAAAATTTAATAGTGTAACAGATCCCAGTACTCCAGCTGAGTACATCCGTGAAGAATCTCTCAAGTACCAAGCGCCGTAGTGATTATAAATGTGAATATAGCTCCCAATTCCCCAAACATGAGCCTAGACTTCATGAAGGGGTAAGATGATCTGTTTAATCCATGCTCAATGGCCTGCTTCTATGCAGTTCAAGGACACAGAAAACACACCCTTGACACTCCCACACAAAACAAGGTAATCCCTCCCCTATGCCTGGGAGATAATTAGGTCAGGAACTGTACTCAATCAATTATCTTCAGGCACAAAAAAACATACAATTTACAGACACCCTAAAAGTACCTTCAAAACATATGAAAACCCAGCAAAAGTTACATCCCCTGATAGCTCCGATCTGGGTGACCAACATATCCATAAATCACACAGATCAGTTCAGGGGTTCGAGATTTCCATGGAAGTCAATTATTTGACTGACCGCGCACATGGTCCTATGCCAAAACAGTTCCTTGAAATCAGGGCTAGCGTTCGGTCAACTTTGGTAACATAAAAATGAACAAAATTCCCGAACGTAGTCTCTATTGGAACCATGGAGCTTGTTCCCCTCATCCAGACGAATGATTCCACCAAACAGTGTTCTTCTAGGGTCTATAGAACCGAACGCAGGTGATGATGGAAGTCCAACGGTGTTCGGAAGTTTCAGTGTTAGATTATAGTTCCATGAACCTGACGACCAAACACCGCTGCCTGCATTCATGTGATCAAGATGGCCGCGACATTGTGATGGTTCATATGAATTATTGCCACCCAGACAAACAATTAGTACACAGAGGTGAGAACTGTTCCAAGGTGTTAATAGGGGTTAACAAGCTCCCAGGTGGTCCCTGGTTTGTGCGGTTGTTCGGTTCCTGAATGGTACAAATAAATTCTACAAACCAAGTCTTTTCTATGGCCAATATTAAGTGGGCAGGAGGCTAGCCTCCACACTCTTCCAGGGGCCCATGGCGAACGTCCAGGCAAGGGGCCGTTCGTTATAAATAGCAACAATCATCAATCAATAACAACATTTAAAACAATCACGGCCAACAATATATTCTCCGTGTTAGAAGAAAAAATGACCATACATTGTATAATAGTTTATAAATATGATATATATATATATAATAGTAAACCATAGCAGTGTTAACCCTACCTGTTCCAACTTGTTCCGTATTAGATTAACTATTAATCTATTAAGTATAAGATGAGTTTTGACCATATCTTCTTGTAAGCTACAAGGATGCAGAATTTGAGATGGTCCAAGGTGGCTGTTAATGATCCAAATGAATAAATGGTACAAGATGTCAGTAAAGACAAGGTTGCTATATAATTGTTATTAATAAAATTGCTATTTGTATGGTTCTTTTCTGGGGGGTTTTCCACTAGTGTAGTCTTTTGATACACAGTATATTTACAATTTATATGTAAAAAAACTGTCTTCTGCCTTGGGAAATGAAACCTAATGAAAAGCATGACACTTTCAGATGTACTGTACTTAGCAGTTCTTCTTCATTTTCACATTCAGTTCTTCTGTGTTCCTTTATAATGTTGCCACTGACAGGCCTCATTAATCAAGAGTTTCATACAAGTGGGTGACAGTTAATGTATTATGATAATGGATGGATATGAAAACATACAAAACAATTTAATTCCAACTATTGCATTTTCAAAGGTTTGCTAATTAAGGACTGGAAGCTATTGTTCCTATTGCAGTTATGTAGATTAATGTTGTGATCAGTGTTCACTTTAAGCACATTTTGTAAGTGGTTGATATGAGAAACAGAGGTGTAGGGGATTGGTAAAGAGTATCAGGCCTCAGTTGGATAGGCTAGGAGTAAAGAGCAAAAAAGAGGCATTAATAGTAAAATGGCTAAAACAATAATATATAGCCATAGAAAATCTTGCTAATCAGTGCAAAAACTGTTGGGAAATGTAAGTCTTGGAGTATGGTAGTAGTTAGGTTCTCATGTTAGTAGCAATAGTTTAACTCTAAAAAATAAAAAAAATAAAGTAAACATATAAAGTAAAAATAGAAGTTGTCTCTTACAAAAGCAGCACTCAAAAACAAAGGTGTCTAACAAACCATACAAATATATCTCAACACATTTAAAACTATATATTGTGTGATACAGTAGCAAGAGCATGTGTTAAGAAGTAGAAATAAAATAGTTTCAAAAGCACCTATCTAAAATACTATGTTAAATTGACATATGATACACATTTGTCACTATTAACCCTTATTAATTGAATGTGCCAGCGTGACTTTTTAAAATTTTATAATTCTGTAATTCCTCCCTTAACATTAAACACGTGTAATGAGATGCACCCATTACCTATGCAGTTTCTTTGTGGTTTTCGTGACATTATGTGGATGGTGAAGATGTATAAGGCCGCTACCTCCTCCAAGACGATTGGAGGTGGGTCACCGCTCAATCCTAACCTTTTGCCATATGTGAAGAAACTCCTGCAAAAATCTAATGTAAAGGGGAATATATTTAATCTGTAATATATTTCGCTATGCTCAAGGTTGCTGCAACTATCTAAGCCAGAAGTTTGTGTGCACATGATATAGGGAGAGCAATAGTAATATCAGGACAGTAATGTAATAAAATATTACTATGCCATGGGTGTACTTGATAATTATACTTAAATAGCATATGTAACAGTGCAATTATTCATCTAGACATAATGCATTAGTCAGTGTGCTTTTTATTTCATTTTATGAGTACAGATGATACTTAGGAAATTTGACAGAGAAATGTGAATGTGGATTACAGTACTGCTTACATTTCATTGCAGTTAGACATGATGAAAGGGAACTAAATATTATTTTTAAATCTGCTGTACAGATTCCGATGTTCCTGTTTTGATGGAGAAGGAAGTGTTGGTATAGCTCACAGTAGTGGATTCCACATCCAAGGAACTCCACATCTTGCACCACAGAGGTCACCAGAAATGGCTGTGCTATACACTTTCTTCCTTGCTCATCAAGCTGAAATAGAGATGTCCTTCCAGCAGTCTAGATACAAACAGAAGGAGTCCTTAGAGATGATAGTAACAGAGCTAAGGTCCATAGGCAGTAAGGTTAGTCAGGATGTGGGATCACTAAGGGCTCCAATGTACTTCAAAGATAGTAGGCTAAAGCATGTGGTAGAATTATGGGAGTAAATATAAATTCATAGGCACATTCATGCTGCCCATGGTTTTGGCATGAGCCATGCAGCCTTTAAAGACCTTCCTCGTGCAGAATGTGCTCAGAGGCCTTCTAGAAGGGACGACGAATTCCCATCTGCGGTTGGAATGCACTCAGATGTTGGATCATTATCCACTATATAATCCTATCTGATGCTGCTCAAGAGTTATCCTCACGTCTATTGATTTTTCTGTTTGTTTCTGTCCTTCCCCAAATTATAGTTATCTATTGTCCTTTGACAGTCATTAGACATAATCCCTCCCTTTTCTACCCATGACAACCTGGCCATGCTTTTTTTCATGTGCTTCCTATGCCATTTCACTGCAATCACTTGTCCCACAATACATACTATACTATTATAATTAAAATTAAACTCTAGTTTCAAAATTATTAAAAATGCAATAATTCAAGTTTTATAGCAACAGCAAATGCAATATATAGGCTTAAACAATAAATAAGTTAAAACGTATACATAACTCCTTGTTTTGGTAATCTAATTGTCATAATATGAGATTACTTAATTCTTGCATACATTACTGATCATCTGTGTTGAACTCTTTCCATGAAAACGTCCCATAACGACCTGGTGAGCAGAATCACAAGATCAGATTGGCATTTCAGTAGTTGACATTGGTTTATGCAAGATGTACATATCTTACACACTATACAGAACATTGTAGCATAGTATTTCAAATGACACTGTTGAGTGTTACTTTTTCTCTTAATTGCAGGAGACATCAGGTCTAAGCAATTTAGATATTTGGTATATTAATGAGGTCTGGTCATTAATTGTATGTTATTTAAACTTATTAACTGGTCATAGTCAGTGCAGTATAAGACACTCTAAAGTACTAAAGCTGCCATAGATTTAATAAGCATTTACACATTATTTAACATAAAAATAAGAGTGTATACAAAACTATTTGAGTGCACAATTAATTATTTACATTCACATTTAAAACATGACATGTATATATTAACAGTTATAGTCAATACATTAAAGTATGAATAATTGATCACTTGATTATGTTAGCTAGAAAGGTTAGAAGGTGCTATATATTATTATAGAAAGTGCTCCTTGACATAACTCACTTAGCATATTATAAGTACTTTTCATTATCATTAAACTAATGCTCCTACATTGGGAAGTAAACCTGACATAATAGTAGAATCAGGTAGGTCACACATCATTTTCCATAGTGCATTCAGTTGGTTACATATGAGATGTCATTATATGTGGATATATTATATAATATGAAATATTACTTACAAGCAAATAGTGAGTTGATCAGCTGCATCTGTAACATTGGCCCCTGATAACAGGCATCCATGTCCATATCAGTGTATTGTAGGTCCTCCTCTGGTGGTTTGTCATTGTTGTGGTTTTGCTTGACAACAATTGGGTCATGGTGGGAGAGCACTCTATTGTGCAGGACACAGCATGGAACAATTATATCAATCAAATTATTGAAGGATACAATATATACCCACCTGTCACTTCCTCTATGAGTGTACTAAAGTTTAACTATTTCTGTTTTGTTCATGTATTTAATTAATATTGTCATTTGTTTTTTACAATCCTTGGCAAAATAAACACTACACACTGAGGAAATGACCAGGGGTCTTATGGACCCCTGGTAAGTAAGACAAACTCATAGGATGAGAGCATCATATAATGACTTTCAGCCAATGAGCTAAGCACTGCACTGCAGCTTAGCTCAATGAAAAGAAATGACAAGTGCCCAGTTGTCCCCACGCAAATTGATTGTCATTTTATTAGTATTACTTTGACTACCACTAGCATTATTGTGACTACTCTACTGCTTACAATGGTGGGCATCATGGATAACAATGCCCTTTGACCATAGCCACTACAGCAGGCTGTTGTGGTTATGGTGGTTGAAATAGTGTATATCTTCATTTAATTACAAGTATGACAAATAATGCAATGTTATTGTAACGGACCGTTTCAGCACACAAGCGGTTAAAACCATTTAGGCGATCGTCCCCTTCCAGAGAGGCAGGCACAGCTACTGCAGAACACCAATCCGCCGAACAGGAAACCATACGAATGCTGTAAACAGCCAAATAGGAAAAACCATACGAATAGGTTTACACTGCTAGCAGTCAAACTGGAACAGCATACAGTAAATCCCCCCAAGAACGAGACAAAGCTCTGTGTTGAGGGTCAAGCAGTGAACAGACAGAGCTGTGGGTTTATTGTGCTTATGTACACATTCTTACACATTAGTACCACCCACAGGGTTTTGGAACACAACCAATAAACACATACAATACACTCAGACACTCCCACACAAATTCCTCCCTTCTGCATGCGATACAATTACCTTACACAATGGGTAATGTAATTTAGCACAAGCAAAGAAATACAATTTTTCCACATTATTCATAACTTGAAAAGTATGCATCACATTCACATAAAACTTACATTTTCAGTATCAGCATACTCCAAATACAAACATACGTCAAAATCATACAAATTGGTCCAGTGGTTCAAAAGATAGATCGTAGTCCTTTGTGACCACAGGAAGCATGGCTTTTCTGCCCAAAACCAGTTCCACAAAGTCTTCTATCCTGGAGATAATTAGAAGTAATCCAATTATCTCCAAAGACAGAGGCAAAACTCCATTGAACACATGGCAGCAAAAAGACAGTAAAATACAATAAAATACACAAGGTTACATTTATGACATAAAATACAGACATGCAACATATCCCCAGATAGCTCAGATCTGAGCGCACATTATTACTGAATGGCGCTCAGAGCACACACATACAGTTCAATTGCCATGGAGCCAAAGTCTTTCCCATAGTCTTTCATTATACGAATGGGCTCCATGGCATAGCTATCTGGGGTATCACTGCTCAAACAGGGCAAGCACCAAATGACCCGGCTTTCTTGTCTTTGCAGGGGAAAATCAAGCCTTTTAACATGGGGCCATAATCCAAAGGAACCAGGCGAGCAACCAGGCTTCTCCAATGCAATGTGGCGAGATTGCTCTCGTCACAGTTATATTACACATTACACAATGTATAATTTAAGAAAATGCTAGGCATCATACCAATTACACCATGGCTGAGCCCTTTGTAGTGATATACTGTTAGGAGAGCATTCCATATTGGCACTGGTTCTCAATGTAAGTGGTCAAACTATTGCAAAAATGTTTTTTAATTTACCTGGGTTCTGCTCATAGCCGAATACTGGACAGGCATGCAAGGAGCGTTAACTCTCCTGAGCTAAGCCCTGCAGTGTAGACACAGCATGCTCATTGGCTGACAGTATCACCTAATGCGTGTTCTCTCGCACTGCAAGGCTTAGCACAGTGTTGCAGTTTCTAAGCTTCACAATATGAGGTGACTAGTGCCTAACAGACCCAGGTAAGTTATGCCTCATTTCCACTGAGCGGTATGGTTTGGGTCGGTATGGTTTGGAAGGGTTAGAATGGTCCAGCCTATTAAGGTGAGTATTTCCACTGCAAGTTGGACAGCCAGGGGGCATGCAGGGTTTAGACTAAATGCCTGGCGTGTTGTTGTGAGCATTGATGTTTTCTTGTCCACCAAACAATGGATTGTATAGTATTATGATAGTAGCTCCGCCCTTATAGTAACATACTATTTCCTATGGACCTACATCTGAAGGGGGCACAGAAATGGTGCTGTTTGATTCAGTTGTATGTTGTATGGGCCACTTTCATAATAGAAACACTCACAATAGCATACCAGACCGTACCGAACCGAACCAAACCACTCAGTGGAAACGGGGCATTAGAGGAACACTGAAAGCACCATAACCAATATGGCACACTCTAAGGTTGATTATGGTGTCAGTAGTACCCTCTGGGGTGGCCCCACAATAGGAGTCAAACGGCTTTACAATGTTTTGACTTCTTGTTCTTACTTGAGGTCTGCCAGGCACAGTTCCTCTTCTCCACTATGGAGATCTCAAAGCATTCAGTGACTATGCTGGTGCATGAGAGCCTTGTTCATTGACTGAAAGTGATGATCACCAGATGCTACTCGAAGCTAATGAGCTAGCCCTGCACTGGAAGGTTTACTTTGGAAAAGCTAGTGAGAACTTAAGCAGGAGCACCCAACTGTCTGGCTAAGATGGTGAAGACAGGGAATGGGGTCCAGTTGTCTGCAGGTAAGAAAGAGGTCAATTCTAAACCATTGGTGGTTTTACAATAGTTTCTTACAATGGGGAGGCAGGAGATTAACAATTTCCTTTTTGGCATCATAAGAACTACTGTGAACTGTAGTAGTTACAGTGCTGCTTTGTCTACTTAAACTGATGGAAAAGTGGAAAAATCTAAATTATTGGACTAAAATTCAAAAGAACTGAACTACTCAATGGCCAAAATTTGGTTGAAGTGTTTTGCAAATTCAGAAGAGCCAATTTGGACAAACTAAATTTCTTGCCTGTGCACAAATTAGCACTGCCTTGTGTAACAAATTGTAGGGACACATAGAAGCATTACCAAATAAATCTTTGAATTTCTCCTGGCTTGCTTTAATAGTAGAGGCCTTTGTATGGTGTGGGAAGCAGATTAAAACCACTTGTGTCTAATTAAACATAATTTGAATACAATAGAGCATCTGCACATAATAGCACATCTTTTTAAGTTTACCACTATTTATTTTCAAAAAAAGATGCATCCAGCAGGAGATGGCATCTTGACAAAAATTTAATTATCTGTTATACTCATGAACAGAAGGGGAAATTGAGTTTACTTCATTGGTCCCGATTTCAAACCTATCGAAAGCTTTTGAGCAAAAGGTTTATAGCACAAACGTATGCCACATATATAAAATCAAATACATAATACTATTGAGTCAGCACGGACCTTTTTTTTTCTGAAATGGCCAGCCAATACAGTGTTCTAGTCCGTTAGTGCACTCATCTAAAGCTTAATACAGTTTTATTCATTTTTTGATGCTGGATAGATAAATGTTTCAATTTTTAAATGGTTAATAGAATGAGTAATTCTAAAGCCTTTTCTGTCTTTGATTAGAATTAGAATGTTAGTCATAACGTGAAGAAGCTATAATATTGTATGGATAAAATACGCCCTCCTCCTTCGGCAATCTGCTGGAAATTTATGGATGTGTTCAAATGACATTGAAAAAGATTAATAAACACTTTATGTCATTGAGAGTGATTAGTAAACACAATTCTGCCACTCCTCACATGTTTCTATTGTTTATAGTCAGGCATTCTCATATCATTTATTATATTCAATCAAGCCACACAATGTAATAGACAAAATAAAAATATATCATACAACAATTCTAAATTGAAAACAAAGACCTTCTGGCTGCCAAGGGCATTTGTTGGAAAAATATGAGTACAAAATATTTCAGCACACAAACTATTAATTCACTCCTTCCAGAAGTTGAAATTAGTATGGGGAACTTTAGGCACTAAAACCACTGTAGTTTATTCAGCTGGGCCAATGATTGTTTGTTAAGATTTGTATGCTTCTCCGGTTTGGTGGTTGTGGTGTCTGGAGTTGGAGTCCTCAGGAAGCGCTAGGAGCATCCTTCAATGGAGGTACCCAGTTGGGGTGTCAGGTGATCCGTTACAATAACAACCCCTTCTGTGAGGGCTCTCACATAAACCTATCCCCTGATCACTGCCACAGATGATATTAACAGGTCTGGAAGGGCTTACAATTAATGTATAACTGTAAGGGGTTGTTAAAACACCCTTATCTCAATTCCGCTGGGAGCGGATGAGTTTTTGAAATTTACCGCTTCCAAATTAGAAATTCCCGACAGGTTACAACCTGCGCTTGGCAAAGAGTAGCCTTTCTGTCACTCACCCCTGAGTGGTGCACCCAACATAAAAAAAGGAAACTTTACAAGATAGTACTTACTCAACTTACCCATCATTCCCAACATAGCACCGACTCCTTATCAATTAGTTATATAGTGTTTTTTAGTTCATGTTTAACACCACTGTTTATTATGTTTCTGTTGTATAAGAAATGTTTATATTTTATGATCTGCTTTAACTTGATGGAACGGGAGACAGAGAAAATGAGACGCCACAGGGACAACTATCCTATACTGACCTCAAATGGAGACACTCGCAGTACTGTCCCATAATGTAAAGTGACTAAACCATCCAGAAAAGAGGGCTATGGTTATGAGAGAGTTAGGTAAAATGGGAGCAGATGTAATCTTTCTTCAAGAGACACATTTGAGAGGTAGCTCAGCCCCAAAGTTATTCCACAAATAATACAGTACTATCCACTACAGCAATTATTTCTCCAGTAAAACCAGAGGGGTAACTATCCTGATAGGCTCAACCGTTCCCTTCAATCTAACTCAGAAATATGCAGACGACTCTGGCCAATACCTGATACACACAAGCCTCATTGGTAACACACCCTTCTCCCTAGTGAACATATACCTGCCTAAAAGGCACCAATGAACTTCCCTGAGGCATATTCTGAATTTGGTCCATAAACACTCGGTCGGAGATCTGACACTTTAACCTCCCACTGGATGGAGATAGGGATAGCACAGCTATAAACCCCAGACACCTAACATATGTAAGACTACAAATGCACAACCTTTTATCCCAACATCGTCTAGTCGACTGCTGGAGGATACTAAATCCTTCCGCAAAAGATTACACCTTTTTCTCTTAACCTAACAACACATACACATGATGTTCATGTCTCACCATTCTCTTAGTTTACTCCGATCTGCGAAAATTGGCAATATTACATGGTCCGACCATGCTCCTATCTTCATAGACATTACGATTCCGACTATCCCTAAAAGACAAACCCAGTAGAGATTGAATCCCCACATCCTACAGAAAGATGAAGTAAAATAAGCTATCTTCCATCACATTCAGCAATATTTTAGAGAAAATAACACACCCGGCATCGACCCATACATGCAATGGGAAGCTCATAAGTCAGTGATCAGAGGTGAACTCATAAAATGGGTTAAAATAGAACGTTCTAGGAAAAGAGACACCCCCATGGATGAAATTCATTAATTAAACTAGAGACTAGACGTAAATTGTCCTTAGCAGACGATGACTATAAAAAATGTATATCTTTACGTTCGGACCTTCAAATATTATTCAATTATGGAGCTAAAAAAGCAATACTCTGGACCAAACATACATTTTATGTCCAAGGTAACACATGCAGTAAAATGTTAGCCAGAGCACTAAAACAAAAAAACTACTTATATACCTAAAATTAAGACGAAACTAAATAAGCTGGTCCATACCACTGAATACATTGGGGAAGCATTCTGTGACTATTATCAAGCCCTATACAATCTAACATCCACCACCTCAAATACACAAGACAAATTTAACCATCTGACAGACAAATTTGATACAGCACTGACACGAACCATAGCAAAATCTCTAGATGAACCCTTTACTGATGAACAACTGACCCAGGCCATATTATCCACACCAACAGACAAACGCCCGGGCCCTGACGGTTACTCTGAATTTTACTTTAGATCCTTTATGGCCAAGCTAAAACCACACTTCCTCAGAGCCATAGGCCAGTTTTGTTTATATATATGTATATGTATTAAGGCCATTTGGCCTGTAATTGTGGGAGGGGCTTAAATTAAATAACATCCCTTATATAAGGTACACCCCTTACCTGATTCCATACCGATCAAGGTCAGCATCTGAATGATTACTTTCCTTCCCACACTTCCAACATGACAACTATAGACTGTCCTTGGATGGGCATGCCATGGCAAATCTGCACATGTGGAAAGAATTCTTGACCACCTGGAATGGTAAAAGCTTGCTCCTCACAGGATTGTCTGACATATCTCCGTCTACCACGGGTTTTGCAGCAATCTTTGGGAACGAATGGCTTTGGGGTAAGTGGCTTGAAGAAGTCTATGACTTAAAAGGCTTTTTTACAACCTCAGCTCTTTTTGAGATTTACCCCATTGTAGCAGCTGCCGTGGCGTGGGGACATTTATGGTCAGGCTTGTCAGTCCGTTGCCACACAGACAACCAAGCCACATGTAACATCATTAACAAAGGCTGTTCATTATCCCTAACAATCATGAGATTTCTCAGGAAACTAACGTTGTTAGCAGCATGTCACAATTTCTACTTGGTCTGCTTTTATGTAGGCCAGGCATTAGTAACATAACAGCTGACAGTCTGTAGCGTTTCAACTTTCAGGCTTTTCGGCAAGCACTCCCGTCAGCAGCACAAGCAGCCACAGCCGCCCCTCCGTTCCAACAGCTAACCATGGACTAGACTTAATCATGCAACATAGCAGGGATCTGTCCAAATTAGCACTATCATCCAAAACTCACAAAACATACAACAAAGCCGTCACACTTTTCACAAGATTTCTATCAGACCACGACATATCCCAATCTTTTGTCATGACATCTATCATAGCCTTCACTTCTTTTTGCCACCTTAAACTAAACTTATCTTACAACACCATCAAATTATATCTTACAGGCATTCAACACCACATGTTAACACTACAACCTAATACACATAGCTTCATGTCATCTTATCAGATAAAGAACATACTCAGAGGTATTCAGAGATCTATTCCTCCACGTCCCCTGCAGAAATTACCTATAGACAACAATTTTCCAGTCATTATCCAACCTATTAGACTCCAAACCTTTTCACTCTACCACCAACACAGTCATCAAAGCTGCCATATACATATCATTCTACAGGTTCCTCAGGCAAAGAGAATTCACTACTATCACCACCACGCAGACAGACAGATGTCTTCTACGCACACACCTACGCAAACACATGAATCACTACATACTATCTATACCCCAGTCAAAAACAAGTCAGCACACACCTCCAGTGGGGTTTACTTATTTCCCTAACCAAAACAAAAGGTGTCCAATGGCGGCTCTAGATTCCTACCTTCCTACCACATCACCACCATCACAACACCTATTCACACTACAAGGCTCTGTACTCACTACCACTACTTTCATGAAATACATCCGATCCCTGTTAACCATGCTAGGTTTTAACCCTTCTCACTACTCAGGTCACTCCTTCCACATAGGGGCTGCATCCACAGCTTCCAGCGCTAACATACCGGTGCACATCATTAAATCACTGGGACGTTGGAAGTCATCCGCATATACGATATACCCAAACCTACACAAGAATTAAGAAATGCTTTTAAAGAAATGTCTGGATAATTGTATATATTTGTTGACTGTATTAAATCTTTGGTTATTCACTTTTTGCCCTCTTTATTCAGAGGCCTACCGTATCGTCGGTCTCGGCACACCACAACCGACTTTGCTCTTTTATACTATCCTACTTTCTTACTTGAACCTTACTCCATATACGGCTATTTGCCCCTTACACAAGTATTAAGGCTGTTTGGCCTGTAATTGTGGGAGGGGGTTAAATTAAATCACCCCCCTAAATAAGATACACCCCTTACCTGACTCCATACCGATCAAGGTCAGTGTCTGAATGACCCTCCCACCCACTCCTCATTCTCAACACTTTTTTCCTTCTATTGCTTTACTTTACTTTCATTACTCCTTGGTGGGCCCTCTTTATTTACAGGCCTACCGTATCGTTGGTCTCGGCACACCACAACCAACTTTGCTCTTTTATACTATCCTACGTTCTTACTTGAACCATACTCTATATATGGCTATTTGCTCCTTACACAAATATATATAAATATACATATATATTATGCAATACATAAATGGCCAAGATGTATGCAGCCCACCACTGCGCCAAAGTACTCCAATTACAGTGGGTCCTAACTGCCTAGATATGCATGACTAAATAAACAACAATAAAACACACACAGTACTTACCTGCAAAAAAGAGCAGAGGAAATGAGACCACTGCTTGCAGGAACAGACTGAAACAAAAAAGGATTAAGGGCAAAGGAATGGGTGTGGCAAAAAAAACAAACATTTAAAGGAATCCAGAAGACTGAGAATTCCAGGAACGGAATAAAGGAATGAACCCAGAATACCCAGCATAAAGAAAACCAGACATAGAATAGAAAACCTGAAAAAACAAGAAAAACTAAAAAAGAATTGTAAAAAGAGTAATGGATTCCAAAAGCCAAGGTCAGACATCTGTGCAGAACGGAACAGGACGTGACAACACTTAACCTTTCAGACCTTTATGCTCACAATTTTCCCAA
Source organism: Pelobates cultripes (assembly GCA_933207985.1). Classification (NCBI taxonomy): domain Eukaryota; kingdom Metazoa; phylum Chordata; class Amphibia; order Anura; family Pelobatidae; genus Pelobates; species Pelobates cultripes. The sequence goes on from OW240912.1 coordinate 59,446,136, forward strand.
ACTATTACCTAATATCTCAAAAGACCTCACAAGGTGGAATTAATCCAACTTTAGATGAATGGGAATGGTGAATATTATTTCCATGAATATACTCCCTAGGATCCTATATCTCCTAAACGCATCACGATAACTCAGGTTTTTTTTTTAAGCAAATACAATCCATATTCACATAACTTATTTGGGCCAATGGGAAACCACAAATAGCCTACAATATACTACCTAGACCACGGAACAGAGGAGGGGTGGGACTCCCAAACATACACTTATATCGTTACGGAACACACCTGAGCCACATAGTAGACTGGCCCACTAAAGGCCCATTGAAACCATGGCTAGCATTGGAACAATAATTTACCGACATACCACTGCAAGCCCTTCCCTGGCTCTACACACAAACCTCATTGTTAACCGTACCCTCACACCCCACAATAACAGCCACTCTCCACACGTGGAAGAAAATAGCACACTACTCCGATCTCTTACCAACTATCTCACCCAAATACCCTATTTCTCACAACCCATTGTTCCCAGTGGGCCTGGAAGGCTTCCCCTTTAGAGACTCACCACATTTACAACCTGGAGCGATTCTCAGGTTATCACAAATACTTAAAATCTCAGAGCTAAAACCGATAGACGAAATCCTAAAGGGAGGCCCCTTGACCATGATACAAACATCACTATTCCCAACTAGGACACTTCCTAAAAACTCTCCAACTACCACCCTCGGGCATCAGAGAGGCAACCAAATTTGAACAACTATGCACAGGAACTAAACCTATCCCAAAACTCCTATCCACCTGCTACAAACTTCTTCAACCTCTGATCCACCCAAAACTCTTCCAGTTAAATATCCAATGGAATGACCACATTTCCCCACCCTTAAAAGAGGGATGGTGGTACAAATTGTTCTTTAGAACCTTCTACACACACTCTAGCACACTACTGGCATAAGTCAACTATAAGTTACTGGCACGCTGGTAAACAACACCGGTAGACATCAACCGATATGTACCGACTGAACCAGCAATTTGTTGGTGCTGTAAACAGGCAAGAGGTGATCTCCAACATATAGCCCAAGACTTACGCCTATCCTCTATCCCCACCTCTGATGCTCGCCTTCAAGACTTCTCCAAGGTTGCACCTATTCTTTGGAACTCCCTTCCCTCCTCAATCAGACTTTCACCCAGCCTCCACTCCTTAAAAAAAATCTTTGAAAACTCACTTCTTCATTAAAGCGTATCAATTAAACTGTCAGCAGGTTTCTCATCCCCAACCCCATGACTCCTTTCCTGCAACTGTCAAAAATGACCTACCAAGCACTCAATAAACCCTTCTCTAACAAACTATGTAATTCCCCTACTTTAACCCTTTGTGTCACTATACCCCACTCCCTCTAGCATGTAAACTCATCGAGCAGGGCCCTCAACCCCCTCTGTTCCTGTATGTCCAGTGGTCTGATCTCAATTATGTGTCTGTTAGTCCATCCATTGTACAGCGCTACGGAATTTGTTGGCGCTATATAAATAATAAAAAATTAATAATAATAATAATAATAATAATAATAATAATAATAATAATAATAATAATATTATAAGGTGGTCGTGCACACAAATACAACAGTTCTGGAGGGATGTTGTTTCTATGATCCGGGAGGTCGTGGGAATGAAACTAGACCTAAACATACCTACTTTACTTTTTCATAAGATAGATATTTCCCACAACAAATAGAAATCCTCCATAATTTACTTTATCCTCATGGCAACTAACTGATTCCAACAACTCTATGGCGATCCACTTTGCCACCTGCTTCTAGACCCCTGATGAACAAAGTAGAACACTTCCGCACATTGGAAGAACTGAAGTGGTCTTTGATGGGTAAACACACCAGTTACAAGGCTATCTGGCACCCATGGACGAAATATATGACAACAAATTAGCAAACCGATTAAGGACGGGCCTTCATCTGTACACAATGGGTTCATGACCCATGGATACTAACCTACACGGGACATCCCTAGGGCCAGTTCAACTGACTCATTAATATGAGTACATCCAATACACCCCATATCACAAATGCAACTACGATAAAGATCATTAAAGTACTGCACTGATACTACGGGACAATAATTACATTGTAAAACTATCTATAACAACTATATTGATGTTTTTTTATGTACATGTGAATGTGATGTATTTGATTATTTGACTATTTGACTATTGACTCATTTAATGTATATCTAATGATTTGTTTTCACAATTGAAAACAATAAAAATATAATTTAAAAAAAAATGTCCTGAAGAATGTTTTACAACATGAAACATCAGTTAGTAATCTAGAGTCTGCTAAAACTGTGACAGTACATTTTTCAAGTGTCATTTCATATATGATGATATATCATATAACAGAGAGATCTGTGCATTAAAGAAACAAAACTCACAGATCCTTTCTGCTGTACAGAACACCAGTGATTGTACATTTTTAGACGTCTTCCTTCTAAGTGTAAAGAAATAAGATTAAGGGACAAGTAATAAGAGAACCCAAAATAATGCAAGGACCACTCCACTCTTCAAACCCCCACAGTTTAGTAGATATACCCCCAATGAATACAAGCATGCATATTTTTAAGTATATATTAATTAGGGTATAATCTAAAAGAGCTTACAAAAGCTGCAGTTCTTATGACCGCAGCCTTTGTAAGCCAACCTCTTTTCCCAGAAGAGACTTTGAGACTTTCACTCTCTTCACAGGGAAATAACCAATCAGAGGCTTCTCATTGAGAACCCTCTGACTTTGTCCCCACGTGCATGCGCATCCGGTACTTTTATAAACTGGGGTTAAATGAGGGTAGCTAAACTGCTTTTGGGGTGTGTTGTGGTTCTTTAAACTCCATTCACAAAGACTACTGATGAGTGTTATAAAACCCTGACTCCAAACAAACCTAACCATCAACTGAAAAAAATAACAAGAAAAAATAAGTCAGGAAGTCACATGCGCAAGAATTAAAAGTGGATGATAACGGCAAAATGCAATTGGAAACAAAGTATGCCATTTTTATCAAAATATGGCAAGAGTTACAATAATTTAGGTATATAATATACAATGAATTAACTGCTAAGTAGCATGGTAACTGAGGCATTATGAATATTAAAAGAGGCAATAATAAGGACAATTGCTAAACAAATAAGTTATTATATAATAATTATTTTATTATTAGATTAGCAATCAGATCTAAAAAAACTGTAGCTATCCATAAACATGTTTCCATTTTTCTTACATGATAAGGCACACTAAGGAGCTTATGCAAACAGTGAGACATTTTTGACAATTTGATTAATAACATAGAAAAATCTTGCATTTCTACTGTAAAAAGAAAAATGAACCATTGAAATAGCAGCTTCAACCACTTAATGTGTAACTTTTTTTTTTCAAATTCAGTCAAACATGTAAATAAATAAAAATATTTATCGGAGCTAACTGCTGTGAATTTGGAATTTAAATGCTTACTAATAAATAAGTTGAATGTATAACAGTCTATTGAATGATTATTGTGAACGATTTGAAATGTCTTTAAAATATTTTTATTTTTTTGCAACAATAACTTGCCTTCCCAGGGTTCATATCTCTTTCAGTTTTTCAACATTATGTACTACGTTATCATATAGTTGTATTCTTAGGTTACTTTGTCTGATATCTGGTTGCCATGGTTATGTCACAAAAGTATAGAAAAGCACTCAATTGGTATAAAAGTCAGAAAGACCTATACCTTGAAAAAACACATAATCTGTATTTTAAATATAATGGTAGAAAAAAGGACAGATCGTCCAAGCTGGCAGAAGGCTGAGAGTAGTGAAAAAACAAATAAAATAGTCCTTAATAACGGAACCATATGATACAAATGTCAAACATATAGCACACACTAAGTGAAAATTAAACAATGATAATTCTGAAAACTTGGACACTGGTCTCTCAAAGTCGCCTAGCCCCCAATTGGGAACTTCTAATAGCTTATGAAATAATATGCCGATAAGTGGTATAGAGAGGGGAGCCTAAAGAAATAAGAAAAAGAGGTCCTGATATATAGCTTCCAGATAGATAATGAGGTTATGTTACAAATGTACTCAGGAGGTAAAAATATTGAAAGAGTTTGTCACCCTATAGTGGTGTAATAGTATAATATACCACCTGTAATAAGTGGGGGGACTGATTAACAGTCAAGATGTATGCCAATGAAGTGTTATTGTATTCTAACACAGGGATTCAAGGCCCATTCTACCCTTAGGCAATAATGGAGTCCTCTGTGAGCACATGGCATTTCACGAGGCAAAACCAGTTGGGTTGTTGATAAACTCCTCCTCCATTCCCATCCAGTGCAATCCCTTTCCCCCCAGGAGTCACTCTGGTTCTGTTAGATCCGGAGGTATTGGCTGAGGGAGGTGTGTCCAAAAGAAGGAAGGGCTATCCTGATAAAAACCCTGTGAATACCACAATCTCTTTCTTATCTTACTCTCAGCCGATGATTAATGGAGTGGTAACTTTATCACGTGTCTATGCCTGTTTCACTATGTAAAGTAAGCTTACTTTAATCAATGACTAGTTTTGGTAGAAACATTTACTAGCCTATTTTAAATGTATAGGTATTGTTTATTTGTTTGATTAGCCTCTTAGTAACTATTATTGAATTGCCGAAAGCAAGGAGTTTGGATGCTGATTTTGCACTCAGTTTTTAAGTTATTATTTTTTTAGTGACCCACACTAGTCAGACTACCAAAATGGAAATGACTCACACAGGAGGAACATGTGGAAGAGCCTAATGTGGGGAATCATGCAGGAGTTAAGGGAAGACCTCAATGCTACAGAAAACTTTTAGTGACCTGGGGGAATGCACGGACAAACTAGAATCCAAAATGGACGACATAATCAAATCACACAATACTCTAGCTGATTCTCATATTAGTGTTGCAAAAGAAGTAGCAGCTCTGCAAATCAAACTTGGGGACATTGAAGATCGCTTGCACCGCAATAATGTCATAATCAGGGGTATATGGGACTCAGTACCTGCTGCAGGCCTGGATGAATACTTCAAGGCCTACCTATCCAGCATATTAAGAGACCTACCTGCCTCAGAAGTCATCATTGATCGGATCTACAGACTCCCTAACGGTCACAATGCACCACAAGACGCCCCTAAAGATGCTATAGCACACATTCATATCTACAATCATAAAGTGCAAATCTTATAAACGTATAGACCACAGAGAAGCTTACCAGATAAATACAAAGCTATGCAGCTGTTTCCAGATCTATCTGTATTCACCATGAACAAGCGCAAGGAATTCCAGCATGTCATACAGACGCTGACGGACGGCAACATACCCTACAGATGGGGATTCCCAGTAAAGCTAATTATCACCAGGAATGGAAATACCAAGGAATTCGACCAGCTACACTGGGATTTATTGTTTCTCATCTTGGAGAAATACAGACTGCCTGGGAGGTTCATACAGGCCATCAGGGCTTCGTACCCAAATATCATGGCGGCAGTTCTCCTCTCAGGACATTCATCTGAGCCCTTCCACATCAGCAACAACTTCCGGCAGGGTTGCCAGCTGTTCCTCCTATTATACATCCTGGCCCCTGGAGCCACTGGCGAGTGCAGTTAGAGACAACCTTAACATCACAGACATTGACATCAACACTATGGTTACCGCAGAAAATCGCACTTTTTGCGGATGACATATTCCTTGCGGTATCTGACCCTATCCGATCCTTCCCACACGTCATGACGACATTAGCCACATATGCAGTTTCTGTTACGCTACTTGGGTGATTTGGATTGGAACTCAACTGCAGCTTGTAAAACTCCCTAATTAAAATTGTGAAGAAACTGAGAATCTTTAAAGTATCAATACTGTAGCTTTAAGAAAAGAGAGGATTGCTGGTAACTTGATTCAAACAAAGTTTTAATAAGTGTTAAACTTAAATGAATTGCATTTAGGCAATAATCCAATAAGAAGAAGTGCAAGTAATCAACAACACAAAGTTCATTAATAAGTATTTCCTCAGAGATGCATTAAGTAACATTCTTTAGGTTAATGAGAATAATCTTCAATAGAAACAAGTAGCTGAGAATATTTGCAAAGCAGGAACAGTTGATAGTGAATAAGCATGATGGGAGTTGTCCTCTATATAATTAGTAGCTTGAAGCAATGAGTGTATTTGCAAAGCAAGAAACAGTTCATAGTGAATAAGCATGATGGGAGTTGTCCTCCATATAATTAGTAGCTTGAAGCAATGAGTGTATTTGCAAAGCAAGAAACAGTTCATAGTGAATAAGCATGATGGGATTTGTCCTCCATATAATTAGTAGCTTGAAGCAATGAGTGTATTTGCAAAGCAAGAAACAGTTCATAGTGAATAAACATGATGGGAGTTGTCCTCCATATAATTAGTAGCTTGAAGCAGTGAAGATTTGAGTAAGCAAGCATTAGTTCATTATTAAATGATATTGTAGACAAATAGCTGAAAGATATACTTAAGGTTAATATGCATAGTCCTCCAATAATTCATGGATATGGTCCACTTGTAAAGTAGCAAAGTATCCATTCTCCAGTAATCCTTTATGGCATGCAGCAATCCTTGCATTGGCTCAAAGGCTGGGACGGTTTGTCAGAGCTTGTGGAGAGGTAAGTCTGGTGGAAGTAGCTCTCAGTATCATCAAACACCCTCTCTCTGGCACAGTCTCCCTAAATAACTAAATAACGTCAGAGCTGTGTCAGAGGGGGGCGGGGTCCGGCTCCGCCCAGCGGAGTGCCGAACCCAGAAGTGTTACCGCATGACAGTTTCCTACCACAAAATAAACTCTGCCAAGTCCAAGGCCCTTTCCCTCAATATTCCCGAACCTCACTTAAGCCACCATAGGACAACCTACAAATTTGACTAGAGACCAGACTACATTAAATACCCAAGCATCAATCTTTACACATATATTCACTCTCTTACAACACTAAACTTAAAAGTGCTATGGGGGCAGATCCATCAAGACTTGGAGATGTGGGGAAGATTTGAGATCTCTTGGATGGTACACATAGCCTCACAGAAAATGATGGCTTTGCCAAATCTCATTTATCTGTTTCGGACCTTACCCCTCCCATTCCCACAATCAGAACTGAGGCTTATCCAACAGTGCCTCAGCAAATTTATACACGCAAACAAGAAGCACAGATTACAACAGGAGGGAGGGATGGGGGTCCTAAACATCAGACACTACTGTTCAGCCTCAGTACTGGCGCAAACACTGCAATACTGTGAACCCAAGAATCTAATGTTCTGGGTAAATATTGAGGAGGCAGGATATCATAACAACTATGGTCCCTGGTGAGGATGACCTCAGTCCCTAACCCTCTACCCACGGTTAAGCATAGCTTGCAAACCTTGTGCAGACTACAGACCCGAATACCACTGCTACAACCGGTATCACAACTACTTTTGCTCACAAACATCCTAGACATATCCCAATGGGAACAACGGGGTATCCCAATGGGAACAACAGGGCTTAATGTCCATTGCACACTTAATGAATGGAACAACTATTACATCCTTTTCTGAGCTGAAGTCCCAATTCCAAATTCCCAATAGGGACTTTTACAAATATTTACAAATGAGACACTGCCTGTCCTCCCTCCCTTTGGAGGAGGGACTTTGGAAGGGGAATTCCCTAGCTAACTTAATCAGATTCTGAGCAAACCAAGGGCGTATCGATATGTTACCAAACAATAATCTCTGCCGTAAACTCTGCAGAACCCACATTTAAGGCACACTAGGAAAGGGACCTGGTTAGGAAAATTAAGGAGGAGGACTGGAATTCAATCCTGAGATTCTCTGCCTCTGTTTCATGGTGCAGAAACCACATTGAGCTCACATATAAAATCTTGACTTGGTGGTACCTGACACCAGTCAGACTACACCACATATACCCTGGAGTTCTCAAAGAATGTTGGCGGGCATGTGGGGAGGAGGAGACCTTGGTTCACATATAGTGGGAATGCCCTCGATACAACCAATATGGACCCAGCTTCATGCATACTTAGAAACCATAATTTCCATTTGGCTTCTGCCCATTCTAGAGGTGGTAATACTATCTAACTACCATGAATCTATCCCAGCCTTTTCCAGGCAACTATCAATTGACTGAGGTCTGATTATTGAACCACTAGGGGGTACAGGGTCACACTGGGAGAGGACCCAGTGGTGAAAGCAACAAGTACGTTGGACGAGGGCAAAGTGACCACCACTGTGAAATTTTGGGAAGCCCGATCTCCACTATAGATGAAGGTGGAAATCTGGGTGTAGGCCAGTTTTGCATACAATTCCCCATTCTCAATTCTCACAGTGCACTGACAGGTGTTATGGTACTAGTCAGACTACCAAAATGGAAACGACTCCCACAGGACACAGTTTATTAATTTAGTTTTTCACTTTCTATCTCAGTTCTTAAAATACAGCCCTTATATATATAGGTTTACTTTCTTCCCCCTTTCTCAACTGTTTTTCCCTTGTAAAGATGTAAAGATCTCCAAGGACCAGCCTAAAAACACAATATCACACTCTACCAATAGAACAACTGACACACGACCTCGAGGGGCAATAATGAGATTGATTTATCTTTATAACAGGTTTGAAGATACCAACATATCTTTACAGTTTATTAATTGTTGAAACAGCAAAGGTGCTGCAGTCTTGTTACATACTATCTATGTAAATGCATGTGTTATGTACACTGTAGAAAACATTGTGAATCGTTCTTCTGACATTGCTGTAATCTATGTCGTTATGAATTACCTACCCTTCTTTTTCTGTATGTGAACTTGACCTTATATAGTCAAAATAATAATATAAGTTATAAAAAAAAAAAAATACCCATATCCTCAGAAATTAGAACAGAGTCCTTAGCTAATCCTTATTAAGGATCTTCAGAAAAATCATAACATCGAGTACTAAAATTATTCCATAGTGTAATTTACAAACACTTTCCTTGTATTCACAGGGGACATATATACTGGGAAGTAATCATGGATCTAAAGGTTTTTTAGTTGATTAGTTGATCTATTCTAAACATTACGAGAGGTGGATTTTTGTCAAGATTCCAGGTTTCCAGTGACCAATAATTTGAAAAATGGAATGATGATCACTATTATATTCTGTACAATATATACACCAAACTTGCATTACATCATTTGTTGAGTCTGTGGAGTATAAAACAACTAGTTCATTCATAATAGACCACTCCATCAAATTAAAGGGACACTCCAGGCACCCAGACCACTTCTGCCCATTGGAGTGGCCTGGGCGCCAACTCCCACTACACTTACTCCTGCAGCTGTAATTATTGCAGTCTTCATAAACTGCAATAATTACATTGCAGGGTTAACTCCTCCTCTAGTGACTGTCTACTAGACAGCCACTAAAGGGCACTTCCTGGTTTCTAGCACGCTATGTGAGGACCTCCAGCATCGCTCAATTTCCCATAGGCATTTTCAATGCTTTCCTATGGAGAGGTCTCGTACACGCGCGTGGCATTGCCGCTCATGCGCATTAGGTCTCCGCCGCTGGCGGTCACGCATGCGCGATCAGTCTCCCCTGCCGGATGATGTCGGCGGGGGAAGAGCGTGGGCGGACCCAAAACCACCGCCGAGGGACAATTTGTTTTCCTGGCACTGGAGTGTTGCTTTAAGTAAGATCATATGTACAGCAATATTTTTGTCATCATCCGATTTTGAGTCATTCATTCTGGCTCCCCTCTCTTTAAACCATCAAGTGCTTCTTCAATTAGGAAATCAATTTATTTTCACCCCATATTTTTGTATTTCGTATATCTCATAATTCTGTTTAGAATCTACATTCTTTATTTTTAACTAGTAATATACACATTTTGTACACAGTGCATAACTTATTAACCAGAGCCATATTTTTCTTTTCTTTTTTTCTGTGGTTGTATGGGTGTAGGTAAGTCCTCCATCATGAGTGGGCATTTGTCTAGTGGTACAACCAAGCCCTTTCTTTTTAAAACTCAAAAAAAATCACACTATGCAAAGAAACTCCTTACAAAGTTCTAAAGTATTTTATAATTCTTGTCACTTAACCCTCTTTTAATCTGAAATAGTATAAACAAGTGCAAGTAAACATAGTCTTTATCAGTTGATTTTAACACGTTTACATTGGTCAATGTGTACAGTCATTCTTTAGTAGTGGTTCTTTCTTTGAATGATTCATGTGCTTCGCCATCCCAATGTGGTGAGGATTGTAGGTACATAAATATTTAGCAAAATTCCTGGGTAACTTATCTTATAAAGTGGGAACCATATCAGATTCAATATTTCCAGGAAACCACCACAAGCTAAATATAGAAACATAGAATGTCACTACAGATAAGAACCATTCGGCCCTTCCAGCCTGTCCAATTTTCTAAATATTTCATTGTCCATTGCCTTATCGTATCTAGGATAGCCTTATGCCAATCCCATGCATGCTTAAACTCCCTTACTGTGTTAACCTCTACCACTTCGGCTGGAAAGCTACTCCATGCATGACTCCACACTCTCAGTAAAGTATATTATTTTTAAACCTTTAACACTGTAATTTTAGACTATGTCCTTGTGTTGTGGTAATAATGTAAATACATTAGTCTAAAAGCCCCTTGTCTATATATTAGCCACTGCCATTGGTAATAAAAGATATCAGACCATTTTCTAAAGAAATCAATTATTACCAGACCAAATTGATATCCTCCGGGAGATAAACAAGGAGGGGATTGATAAAGTCTAGTTGTATTGAGAAGGATTTTTGGCCTTCATGTATTGAGGTATTCTGCGTACAAATTAAACATTCCTGACTTATTTTTTTCACACAATTTTATTTTTCTCTTAATGATTTTAAACAGGTTGTCCTTTCCCAGATAGCCTAATGATTAAACTAAATAAATTATCTCATTATATCCAAAGGCATGTTTGATAGAAAACTGCTTCTTGTCTGATCTCAGACTCCACAAATGCCAAAATCAGTGTTAAATTATTATTTCTAGCATTTATAAATCACCAAGATTTCCCGCAGCACTGTACAATTGGGGAAATAGACAGTTCAATTTACACAGAACAATACAAAAAGTAAAGACGTCCCTGCCTATTATCTGAGATCTAGCCACTGAAGCTCTTTCATACAAAGTAATTAGCTAGACAGATCCTGAGTTTATAATCTAAAGGTAAATCTAAATCTTACAATCTAAATGCCAGTCCCATTTGAGTCATTATTCCCCGTGTATCCCCTGGTATTAAAAAGGCTTTTTTCCCTCGCATTCTTGAATTCCTTTCTGATTTAGAAAGTTTTTAAGGGAACAACCTGAGGAGTCTGGGTTTGTACTGCGCTTATTTTGGGATCAAAGTGGTTAAGATGTCCTATAAAGACAGCATTCCTTGTGGCTTTGTCAACCCTTATATTGGCTGATGGATTTTTACTTTAAGAATGCTGCATCGTTTGCATGTTCAGTGTGGCTAAGGCAATACCTTTCATATTCAAGATTGGTAAGATTGACATGAATGCTTTACACACTTAAGCACTGTCAGTGGACATATTACATTGTTTTCAACACAGTGTTTTCAACTGCAGTTTTTTTCCTGCCTCCAATTCCATTTTGTGATAAGATATATATCCTGGAAGAAAGGAGTGGTTCGTGTTCTTTAATCATTGCAGAATAGCCTGTAAGTTGGGCACCATCTTCAAAAATAACTGGCAAATATATTTAGCAAACTAAATGCAAATCTATATCTGCTTTCTGGAGAAAGATATCCAGACATAAAATAATAGACTATAAATGTCTGGAGTGGTTGCAACTAGAACAGGGGCTGGTGGTGTGTTATTATTAACCACTCAGTGGTCCACTACCAGTCACCAAAAGTTGTGCATTTGTTTTGTTAAAGGCCCATGTCTGGTGAAAGAATTCCCTCAGTCCTTGAATTAATTAAATTCCGTCCTTCCAATTGAATGTAATTCTTTCCTTTAATGCTCTGAATTATGGCTATACTGAAGGATAAATGTAACTGAGTATTAGATTGTATCTACCATAAGCTCTTGGCATGTAGATAAACCACAACATGTCCTTGCCTCGTGACATCTATGGTCAATATATTTTGGATCTGTTCACCTATTTTTCCCCTACTCTCCACATATATAAAGTGAGACTGGTACTGTTGTGTCCACTAGTATGCGAAATGTATTTCTTGTTTCTTTGGGTTATACCCTTGTGCCAATCAAATCCATTTCTTGAACTGTATATTCCAAACTATCAGAATAATCACAAATTAGGTTAACAACAGCACTCGCCTCAACCAACAAGGGATATGTTTTAATTATGGAGTCACCCTCCAAAGCATTCAAAACCCCAAAAGTCCATCTCCAGAATACAAAGAAAATAAGAAATAGAACCAAAGAACAGATAAAGCTCTAAAGCAAAAAGCTGCCACCCTCTAGGTACACTCTAAAAACCTATAATAAACATAAATGGAAAAAGAAAGGAAGGTGGAATAAAATCCCACCTAATGGGGGCGCTAAGCGCTAGAGAAAATGATAGTCTAATGGAGGACTATAAATGTAAAAGAGTAAATACTCTACGGAGACTTCGAAAAATAGATAGTGTAAAAATACAATTTATTTTGCATCACAGTGCAATAAATATATAAAAAAGGGAGTAAATAGTGAAGTGCATAAACATCCAATGTAAATATGGTAACAGTATATTGCAAGTATCTTTCAGCCCTGGAAGTCGCGACCAAGGGCTGTTCAGTTCATCTTTTTACCTATTACTGTTTTGTTTAGTGGTTGATGCCGGGTTTTTGTTCCCAGGTCTCATAATAGGACTGTATACTGTTACCATATTTACATTGGATGTTTATGCACTTCACTATTTACTCCCTTTTTTATATATTTATTGCACTGTGATGCAAAATAAATTGTATTTTTACACTATCTATTTTTCGAAGTCTCCGTAGAGTATTTACTCTTTTACATTTATAGTCCTCCATTAGACTATCATTTTCTCTAGCGCTTAGCGCCCCCATTAGGTGGGATTTTATTCCACCTTCCTTTCTTTTTCCATCTCCAGAATATGCAAGGAATATTACAAATTCCAATTTGGTATTAATGTAGGCAATCTCTACAAAAATTGGCTCTCTGGGAGCATCATGCCTTCATTGGAGAAGATTCATATTTTCCTCACTCTCTTCCACTTGATCTCTAATCTCTTGGATTAAAACTGTACACTCAGCATAGGGAGAAGGCGTAACCTGAATGTCTGTCATGTCTTCATTTTAAAGAGAAACAGCAGAAACTCAAATGTTCACAGTCTCAAGAGACCTCACTCAAGAAGTCCAGAAAAGATCTGAAAGGATGGATTCTAAAAGCTCATTTATGTCAGTATTTGTCTTCTGTTTGCAATTTTGTAATGTTTAAAATGTAAGAACATATCACAAGATACAATATGATCAGTGTTCTCCCTTTTATGTCTATACAAATTATTAGATTTATCTTTCATGTTAGATTTAATATTTTAAATCTCACCTTGATCACAGTTGTTACACTTGGTCAATAAAACACTTTTCGTCCTCATCAGTTAGGAGTAGCTGGTTATATTCCATTTTATCTCGGAGCTTCGTAAAACTGCCTAACATATCACTTCTAGGTTTTATGAAAGAATCTAATGCACCACTGAAAAGATCTTGTTCTAAATCATTCCTCTGTTTTTAGGGGCTTATCAGGAAAGGTCTGTTAGATCCTTCTTTACCAGTCGTTTTGTGTCTATTAATTACCCTTGCTACATTTTTACTAAAAATGTATACATGACGGTATTCATCTATTTTTTTATATAGGTTTCCAAGACTAGCATACCTTTACAAACTGATCTAATTTTCAACTTATGTGATGGTATAGCATCAGAGACCACTCACCTAGGACAAAGATGTGTTGTCAGGGGCTATGGGATGCATGCATTCATTTATTACAGTTCTAATAGGAGCACTGCTCAGACACATCATCCTTCTCAGAAGTGACCCCTCAGCAAGTACTTCTAAGTAGTAACCACTTGACAAGTTCTTCTCAGAAGCAACTCCTTAGCCTCCACCACATTTTCATTGTTGCTAATTGTTTGACATTATCTAAGGAGTAGGATTTATTTGGAGCTCTAATTCTCAAATCGCAGGGACGAGCTCAGACACTTAAGGCAAGTCATGATACTTGTCAGTCCATATCAGTCCATATTTTAAAAATGTTATTAGATCCTGCATGTCTTATGTCTTAAATATAGATGGGTGGTGGAATAAAGCACGTGCAAGCAGGCTGGCAATATTATATTGGCCTTGTCTGGCTGCTAGACCCGATCCACAAAATAGTTGTCCAAGGACGTCATCCTCTACATAGAAGGTGGATTGGGATTGTCATGCAAAGACTGGTGTCACATTTTATTGACTATTTAAGTTAGCATTATAGCAGTGTATGGTGACAGATTATCTCTTGGTGTAGTAGAAAGTAGTTTAAGCATATCAATGCTAAATCACAGCTCTATTAAAATTGTTAATTAAACTGTATATTATTATTAATTTGCTATGTTGTGCATCTCATTCGTTCATTTGTTAAATGGTATAACATAACACTCATGAATACATGTAATAACACAAATACATTCTGCATTTAGTATTATCAAAAGATAAGTTTTAATAGAGAAAGATCACAACAAATATATGTTTACTATTCAGATACTGAGAAACCCTTCCCATCTCCTAATTCATGTGTGTGCTAGTGCTAGAACTATTTCAATTTTAAATGAACATGATGCCTCAAACTCCACAGCATATTCAAAATAAGGCCTTATCAAAGATCTAAAGATAAAGAGTCCATTTTTTTTATTTAATGTTATCTCCCTGGAAATCAGTACCCTCTGTTTGCTGGTTTCCAAACTACTTATTATTTATTACAAAGATCATTTCTGGAGCACTCAATCAACAGGGCTGTATAACATGTTGATAAAATAAAAAATATAGTGGCAAGCAAAAGTGTACACAAATTAATGGACTAGGACTACATCTTTCTTTCTAAGCATGATTACATGTCACCCTATAAACAACCAAGGTAGCATTTTAGGTGTTGGGGTCATTGTTGCATGCAGAGAACCTGGGTTATTATGATGATAGTGGGAGTATTAATTATTTGTTGAAAACAGAGCAAAAAAAGCCAGTTAATGGTACACAAGTATAAGGAGGGTAACCCCAAGTGTAATCTGTTGGGGTCATTGTTGCATGCAGAGAACCTGGGTTATCATGATGATAGTGAGAGTATTAATTATTTGTTATCGACAGGTGGAGTAAGTGTAACTAACTCCCTCTTATTTGGCTCATTTTGTGCTACCTTGGAGTGGAATGAAATAGCAAAGGCAGCAGGGATGTGAAAGACCTGGACAGCCACAGTTATTGTTAAATAATAAAAAAAAAAAAAAACAATATAGTACATAACATGGAAAATAAGCTATTTATATTCTAATTAATGCAGAATTTACATTGAAGATGTTTTGTCCATCGTTCTCAAATTATGCTAAATATACATGTTAATAGGTGCTAATAATTAAAAATGTAATAGTAGCTAATAACTAACAATGTTTACGTGACCGAGATGCTTACAGTTAGTGTTATATCATTAAAAAAATAATATAGTACATAACATGGAAAAGAAGCAATGTTTGTACTTATTAACACAGAATATACATCGAGGAAGAATTTTGTTAAATATACATGTTGGTAATAGGTGCTAATAATTAACAAGATACAAAAATTACGATCCCTAAGGTCAAAACTATTTTGTATGTTTGTATGCTACAGTGGTCACATTTGTGAACAATAAATACAGAGACAATTATAACATAAAACAAAATACTTTATTTCCATCAAAGCAAAAACCAAACAGAAAATATGAGAACATAGTTTATCCTTTTGGTTGGTCTCTGAAATTCTTGTTGTGCATTCTAAGTATGGAAGAATATTTTTAAATGTTTTTATAACAACTACAGAAATTAAATGCAAAATAAAAATGTACATTGCTACCAAAGGTTACTCACAGATGGTATGTGTCTCATTCCCCCGGAGAACCTGGTGGTCTCTGCAGCCAACGTAGGTAAAGGAAAAAGCTGACTTCTCTGCTACATGCTATCTTAGTCCAAAACTGTGATCTGATTTTACCCCAAAGCTATGATCTGATCTTACCCCAACCCATACTGCTCCTTTTATTCTAAGTGGGAAGAATATGCCATGTAATTTACATAATTAGGAAGTTTTAGAGACCCAGTTTGCTTCCTCTGAACAAAGAAACTTACACATTCTTTGTTCAAAGGAAGCCATGCTTTTTCAAACATGGTTTTGCTGGAAGAAATTCTGACTTTACTGTACGGCCAGGTATTAGTACATACTGCAAAAACAAATAGAGTTGAGCTCTTAAAATAATCCTGTTATTCAGTAGCAGCAACAGCCTTCCAATGTTTCCTCTTCCTGACTTGAAAAATGGTAGTTTGTTACAGTATATTAGTTGTTCCGCTTCAAATGGGTGAGGATGAAACAGAAAAAAGAGATCCAATGGTGGAGTAAATTCGAAACCTTGGATAACGTAAATGTTGAAAACCACTTACATTTATTAGACCATCTAGCCAGCTCTAGAATTTGAGTTTGGGTGGAACAATCATTGCCTGTGGATATATGGACACTTCTCTAATCAGGTATAGATCATCAACTAAGTATTTTTATGAAATATAAAACAGAAGACAGGAACAATATAGTATGTAAGTAAATGTATTAGTATAACATACTGCCCCAACGGCTTACACTAGGCCAGTATACCATGATTTGACTTTCATTGATGTTATTGGAATGTCATGGATCATTCTGTTATTGATTATATCTCAAAACAGAAGTATTTACACCTACTGACTTAATTAACAACATCCATGCTATTATTTTTATATATGAAATATTATTAGCCCATTTCAAATCATAATGATCTTTTCTAAAATGAGTCAACACAGAATCTAGCTATTTTTTTTTTTATCTGTAATCAAATTTAACAGATACAGTGAATAATGTATTCAAATTTCAATGTTGAATATGCTGTCATTGAATGTGGATTAATTTACAGACTGTTTCTATAGCAACAAGAGACAAACAACAAACTTACAAGCATACAATAAGTGTCACATAGGCAGAAATAAATTAAATACGTTATATATATTTATATGTAAGAATTAACTACACTATATTTATATATAATTAAATACTAAGAGCTGCCAAGAATGGGGTACATTGACATTGTGGCAGGCTTATGCAATGTATGACCATATACTGTAAATAAACCCCCATTATTTTTTGCCTAGGTGAGGTGTAATGGATAATTTCCTTCCACGCTATTACAATTTTAAGAATTTTATCAATTACTTTTTTCTAAAAATATAAACACAGCTGGATAAAATATTGGAATATAATACTTAAAATTCCTTCTTTTATTTTTTTTCAATATATAATCTTTATTGTTTTATAAAGAGGTAACAATAGAAGAGCCAAATTTCACATACAACACAATACAGTATAGTACAAAATATATGGTGATAACATGTGCAGTAGCATTATTGTCTCGGTGCGCGTTATACATGACTTTATACAAATATACACCTTCGTGAAAGAAGAAGCCGTCTGATGCATTAAATACATATAGTGATACTCAGGTAGAAATATTACTATTGAGATAGCCTTGAAAGCTAGACAGTTGTCACGATGTTTTAGACACGACTGAACTGATCCGCACTCCACTTCTACATCAGTAGATATCTGCATGGTACACGAACCAAGTACACAGTAACAGGAGAGCAGGTATGAAAGCATAAAATTAAAAGAAAAAATCAAAACTGTGGAAGTAACGCGGGGACATCTCGTCCGGTATAGGTAGAGTGCGCAGTGTCGCCATCATTGTTAAATAGTAGTCAAGGTGACCTTGCCAGGTGTTGTGGTATTGTGAGAAGGCTATAGATATTTAAACCAAGGTTAAAGCGGTGTTCCTGAGTTTCCATGACTGAGGGTGTGGTCAGAACATTCTTATCCCTCTTGCTACTCTGTAGTAATTAGCTGTACACCATATACTTAGCATGGATAAGAACATAACAATGTAAACAGTTACATATATATACATAAAATAACCATAATAAAGGAAAGGGGAGGAATGGTGGGTGGGAAGGGTACAGTTGGATATAGCGTGTCGTGTGTTATAATACATTATATTATAGTAGAATATTTTATAGTAGTAGTATGATTGTGGTCTAGTAGTCTAGTAAAGTATAGTAGGATAATATATCATAGTATCGTATAGTAGGCCTTATGCCGTATGGGATACCTTATTCAGTCTAGGTTGCGGGTTTACAGCCCTCGATGTCCTATACAGTACAGATAGGGGAATGGTAAGGACCAGAGGGGAACATGTAGCTAGTGCAGCTCGTTACAGTGTAGCATGAGATTCTGTAAAAGACTCCCAATTTTTCCATCTATCCAGAAGGTGTGATCTGTTTCCTCCTTTTGCCCACTCATATTCATGGTGGTATGTAACCTCTACCCTACGTAGAACCTCCTTCAAGGAAGGGGTCGTGGTGTCTTTCCAATGGGATGCAATGCTAATTTTTGCTGCCACTAGTATGTTTAATACAGCGTCTCTGGATGGTACATCACGTAGGTTTGGGATAATGTGGAGCAAATAGATTTCTGGAGCTAGTGGGAAAGTAATCTTACAGATTGCATGGGTGGTTGTTTGTACGGCCTTCCAAAAATGTTGCAGGTTAGGACAGTGCCAAAATATATGTTCTATAGATCCTAAACCAGAGTTGCAGCGCCAGCATGTTGAGGGAGATTTGGGATAAATTTTGTGAATCCTGCTCGGGACCAAGTACCATCTCATTAACATTTTAAAGTAGGCTTCCCAGAGTGTGACACATTTCGAAGATTGTTTAGTGTAAGTGATGGCTTGTTCCCATTCTATGAATGTTGGGGTTACCCCTAATGATGTCTCCCACTGCTTCATATAAGGTAGTTTGGAGGATCCGTGAATATCAGATAATGTCATATAACATAGGGAAAGAAGTTTGCAAGAAGGACGAATCAATTTGGCATGGTAACATTGTGCACCTATATTACTAAGTGAGATCGGTCAATGAACTCAATCGATTGTGATATTAAGATATGTTTAACACGTAAATACATGAAAATATCTCTCGATGGCAGTTTGTACCGTTCCTGCAGTGGGTGCCATCTTTACCAAACAGTTTGTGTACATGTGTGACACCTAAGGATGACCATTTAGACGTTTGGAGGTCGGGAGATAAGGTAGAGAGGGCTGACAATGGTGCGAGGTACAGTAACTCTGCCTTTGGCCACAATGCTGTATTCCACGAAGACCATGATTTTGTAAGATATTGTGATGTTGGAAGCGTGGAGTGTGTTGCTAAGGGGGTGGATGACCATAGGGCATCATAGAGGGAGTGTGAACCCCACAAGCGGATTCTAGGTCTACCCATACTGGTTTGTGTGTGCCCATCATGACATTGAGGCTTTGCGACATCAGGGTTGTTTTGTAGTAGAGCATGATGTTGGGAACGTTAAGACCGCCTTTCTTGAATGGGCACCATAGGGAGTGGAAAGAGATTCTTGGGGGTTTTTTCTTCCAAATATGAGCGTTAATTGCCCTTTGGAACCGTTGAAGGAGCGAATTAGGTAAGGCGATAGGTAATGACCTAAACAGGTAGAGTATATGTGGCAGAATCATCATCTTGATAGAATTTATTCTTCCAAACCATGATGTATAGAGATTGCTCCAAGAGTCCATCTGTTTGGAAATATTGGACAGGACTGCGATGCGATTTTCCTTTATAGTTAGGGATTTAGAGTGCGTTAATTTGATACCTAGGTATGAAATTGCGTTAGTTTGCCATGCAAATTGGTATGTATTTTTCAGTTCGTTCACCAATTGCTTATCAAGTCTTATGGGGAGTATCTGGGTTTTATTAACTTTATTTTTATAATAGGAGATATCTCCATATGTGGTCAGTGTGTGTAATAGGTGAGGGATGGATTCAGATGGGTTGGCTAGAAAGAGGATCACATCATCGGCAAAGAGTGCCAACTTTTTTTCTCCAGCCGGAGTATCTATGCCGGGTAACGCCGCATCAAGCTTGATCGTTCTAACTAGAGGTTCCAAACATAAGATGAAGATCAAGGGTGACAAGGGACACCCTTGCCTCGTGCCATTAGTTATGCGAAAGTTCCTTGAGGTGAAGCCGGAACTAAATACCTTAGCAGATGGAGCAGAGCATAGGGCCATGATATTGGTAATGAAAGCATTGGAGAAACCAAAGGCCGACAAAGTTTCGGACATATAATCCCAATTTAGGCGGTCGAATGCCTTTTCCGCGTCTAATGCCAACAAGGCACCTGATTTATTTTTAAAGTTGGCCCAATCAATTAAGTCCATACAATATCTGGTGTTATCCCCAACTTGCCTGCCAGGAACAAAGCCCGCTTGATCCTCTGAGACTAACGTGGACAACAAGGGACGAATTCTGTTGGCAAGCAGTTTGGCGTACAACTTAACATAGGCATTAAGTAGTGAAATCGGCCTGAGGTTGCTGCAAAGTGTTGGTGGTTTATTTGACTTAGGCAATGTGATAATGTAGGCTTCCAGCATTTCTTGTGGGAATTTACCTGCCATTCTAATTTTGTTAAATAATGTTGTAAGGTGTGGTGTTAGTCGCGATGACAATTTTAAATAATAATAGTTGGAGAGACCATTAGGCCCAGGTGCTTTATGTTTTGGCAAGGATTTAATCGTGTTAGCCACTTCAGTATCCGTAAAGGGGCATCTAAAAGGTTATTGTGCTGCGTCGATAGTTGAGGGAGTGTGATTCGAGAGAGATATTGTGTTATGTCTAGTGATATACAGCATTGCCCAGTCTGGATGCATGGAAGCCAAGATGCTATTGGGAACACTCTCAATATTCCCTTTGTAGTGGATACTCTCAGATTGTCACATATTCATCCGCTTATAGAAATGTGGTAAATGACATTTACTGTCCACACAGGAAAAGTTGCGCCGAGCAGCAACCTAATCCACAGAAGGGTTAATGCTGAGCAGTAATTGTGCAAATGAAACCTGGTGTCATGTATTCATCCGCTTAGAGAAAAGTGATTAATGACATTTACTGTCCACACAGGAAAAGTTGTGCCGAGCAGCAACCTAATCCACAGAAGGGTTAATGCTGAGCAGCAATTATGCAAATGAGACCTGGTAACTGACTTCGGGGTCAAAGGCCGGTTACAGCCTATCAGAACTAAAGGAGGGGTATTTAGGCCCAGTTCTCAGCCTGCTCAGTGCCCTGTCGTGGTTTCCCTTGTGGTTGTCCGAGAGCGCGTTCCTGTTTATAGTTTTGGACCTGGTTTTTGACTTTGGCTTTGTTTATTGACTTCTCTATATTCAGGTATCCTGACCTCTGGCTTTCCTCATCGCTGCGTCCCTTTCTGTGTTCCCTGGCCTCGGCTAGTATTTTTGACTATTCTATGTACGTTAAATCTGGCCATTCTAAGGACCGGTACTTATTTGTCATCCGTGCTATACAGTTCTACGTGCTGGATCAAACAGTAATCCTGACATTACGACATGGCCAAAGATCCTGTAGAACTGTGTCAGCACATAGCTGCTTGCGAGAGGAAATTAGAGGAGAATGATCACCGTTTGGATCAATTTGCTCAGGCTTTCAGTACGCTTCTCTCTAGAACGGCACATCTGCAGCCTGCAGCGTCTCCTCCTATAGCACCTCTACCCTGTGTATCTCCACCCACTGTTAATAGGACTCTTAGCATCTCCTTATCACCATCCCTACAGTTTGATGGCAATATCCAGGAATGCAGGGGTTTTCTTAATCAGGTTGTTATAAACTCACTGCTTTTGAGGCCTCACCAGGGTCGTTCCCAACGGACAGAGCAAAAATTAGTTATCTAATGAATCAATAAAAGGGCAAGGCCCTTGCCTGGGCATATCCATTGTGGGAGAGTAATCGGAGCATAGCTCAAAATTACCAGGAATTCCTTGCCGAATTCAAGCTCATGTTTGAGCCATTGGGTAGAGAGGATGATGCCTCCACTGCCCTAATGCACATCAGACAAGGTAACCGGTCTATCTCGGATTATGCTATTGAATTCCATACCTTAGCTTCCGAGGTAGACTGGACTAACAATGGGTTAATCTCA
Source organism: Pelobates cultripes (assembly GCA_933207985.1). Taxonomy (NCBI): domain Eukaryota; kingdom Metazoa; phylum Chordata; class Amphibia; order Anura; family Pelobatidae; genus Pelobates; species Pelobates cultripes. The sequence goes on from OW240912.1 coordinate 59,468,492, forward strand.
GCATTCAAAAAAGGTCTCTCAGAGACTATACTAGATGAGATAGCCGCTAAAGAATTACCTAAGAGTCTTAACGAATTTATTACATTTGTCATGCATATTGATAATAGGTTAAGACTCAGAGAAGTCACCAGAAGCAAGACCAGACGTACGGCTATATCCCTAGCACCTCAATTCTCTAAACCTGTTTTGTCTAACCTCCCTGTACAGTCTGAACCCGAACCTATGCAGTTGGGGGTCACTAGACTGTCAGAGGCTGAAAAACAGTATAGGAGAAGGGAGAGGTTATGCCTATATTGCGGTAGAAAGGGACATATGATAACTAATTGTCCAGTGCGTCCGGAAAACTTCCGCACCTAAGAACCTTAAGGGGACAGATCTTAGGTGTGATGGAGCTGTCCTCTAACAAAAACAAAAGTAGATTCCTCCTTGAGGTATCTATTTCCCTTGATAACAAGAAGTTTTCTTGCAGTGCCCTAATGGACTCAGGTGCTGCTGGAAATTTTATTGATGTCCAGCTTATTAGGGGTAATGAGATACCGGTCAGGGAGAGACCTACGCCGCTAGCTGTAGAGGCTATTGATGGTAGACCACTCACACAACCGCTTATAACCCACGAAACTGTCCCTATTACGATCTCCATTGGGGCCTCCCATAGGGAGGAGATGACGTTTCAGGTTATTACTTCTCCATCATGTCCCATCATATTAGGGTTTCCGTGGCTGAGTAAGCACAATCCCTATATTGACTGGGCTAATGGGGAGATATTATAATGGGGTAAAAAGTGTATGGGGAGATGTATAAAACCAGTACTAAAGAGATTGGATACTATTGACCTTCCCACTACCACTCCCCAAACTCCTGGAGTTCCCATACAATACCAAGAACTTCAGGAGGTGTTTAACAAGGCTCAATCCGATGTATTGCCTCCCCACAGAGCATATGACTGTGCCATTAACCTGTTTCCAGGCGCTATGCCACCTAAGGGGGCAGTTTATGCCCTATCTCCCCAGGAGAGTAAAATAATGGAGGAATACATCAAAGAATCCTTGAGCAAAGGGCACATAAGAAAGTCATCCTCACCAGCTGGTGCAGGATTCTTTTTTGTTGAGAAAAAGGGTGGTGAGTTATGCCCTTGCATAGACTACAGGGCACTTAATAAAATCACTGTAAAAAATGTATACCCTATTCCACTCATTTCCGAATTGTTCGATAGACTTCAGGGAGCTAAAGTATTTACTAAGCTTGACCTTAGGAGCGCTTACAATTTGGTTAGAATTAAAGAGAATCATGAGTGGAAGACGGCATTTAATACCCGTAGTGAACACTATGAATATCTGGTAATGCCATTTGTGTTATGCCACGCCCCGGCCGTATTCCAAGACTTTATAAATGATGTACTCAGGGAATTCATTTACTCATTTGTCTTGGTTTATTTGGACGATATTTTGGTGTATTCCCCTGATCTTCAAACTCACCACTCCCATGTGAAACAGGTTCTGCAGACGTTGTTGAAAATTAAACTTTATTGTAAATTAGAAAAGTGCATATTTGACCAGCCTGAAGTCCACTTTTTGGGTTACAACATCTCTGCATCGGGATTTCTAATGGATCCTAAAAAACTAGAGGCTGTACTACACTGGCCATTACCCTCTGGTTTAAAAGCCATTCAAAGGTTTATTGGTTTTGCTAACTATTACAGAAGATTCATCAAGGGATTTTCTTCTGTAATAGCCCCAATCACAAATATGACTCGCAAAGGGGTTAGTAGCACGGTATGGTCCAAAGAGGCTGTGAATGCTTTTAAGACTCTTAAACAAAGATTTGCCTCTGCGGACATACTAAAACATCCTGACACCAGTAAACCTTTTATATTGGAGGTTGATGCATCCGAGACAGGGGTAGGGGCTGTTCTCTCGCAGAGAGAAAGCCAGGGAACACCATTGCATCCTTGTGGCTACTTCTCCAGAAAGATGTCTCCTGCTGAGCGCAACTACGATATTGGCAATAGAGAACTGTTGGCTATTATTCTTGCCCTCAAGGAGTGGCAACATCTTTTGGAGGGTTCCAAGGACCCCCTGTTGATCATAACCGACCACAAAAATCTGGCATATATAGGGGATGCCAAATGTTTGTCTTCCAGACAGGCTAGATGGTCACTGTTCCTTTCACGTTTTAACTTTCTCATTACTTATAGACCTGGTTCTAAAAATACCAAGGCTGATGCCTTGTCCAGGCAATTTGATAATGAGTCAGCTCCGGAACAGATGACATCTACTATTATTCCAGCAGAGTGTATTATTGCTACTACTGTCCTCTCACTGTCTTCTCCACTGCTTGGCACCATACTGGAGGCCCAGCCTCAGGCGCCCAGTGGTAAACCGTGTGATAAACTGTTCGCTCCCCTATGTGAAAGGGTTAATATCATGAAAGTGTTCCATGACAATATAACTGCTGGACACCCGGGCATCAATAAGTCCACTGCCGCGATCACTAGATCATTTTGGTGGGATTCACTCAGGAAAGATGTAAAGGAGTATGTGCAGGCATGTTCTGTGTGTGCAGTTTCTAAGGTGATTCATGCACTTCCTTGTGGCCTGTTGCAGCCTCTTCCTGTTCCTGAGATTCCATGGTCCCACCTATCCATGGACTTTATTGTTGAGCTTCCTAGCTCTGCTGGGTTCACTACTATTCTCATGGTTGTAGACCCATTTTCTAAGATGGCTCACTTCATTCCTCTCAAGAAGTTGCCATCTTCGCAAGATTTGGTCCTAATTTTCATACGTGAAATTGTCCGTTTGCATGGCATCCCCCACAATATTGTGTCTGATAGGGGCTCTCAGTTTGTGTCCAGGTTCTTGAGGGCGTTCAGTAAACAATTGGGGATTGATCTCTCCTTCTCCTCCTCCTACCATCCTAAGACCAATGGTACAGCTGAGAGGGCTAACCAGTCATTAGAAGTTTATTTGCGTTGTTTTATTATTAGCACACAAGACAATTGGTCCGAACTACTCCCGTGGGCCGAGTTCGCTAGAAACAATGCTGTTCATGACTCCTCTGGGCACAGTCCATTTTTTGTCAATAATGGTAGGCATCCTACGGTTCTCCCTGCGGTATTTTCTGATACTGCCATTCCTGCTCTGGATGAGCGTCTGGCCTCCATTCGGGATACCTGGGTTAAGGTTCAAACTGCTCTAGGGGCTGCTGCTGAACGCTTCAAACATTTTGTTGATAAGCGTAGGAGTGCCAACCCGGTGTACCAAGTGGGGGACCGGGTTTGGTTGTCATCTCGCAACATCAAGCTTAAGGTCCCTAGCATGAAGTTTGCCCCCAGATTCCTTGGTCCCTATAAAGTGCTTCGTAGGATCAATCCAGTGTCTTACTCTCTGGCTCTTCCTGCATCTTTGGGGGTTCCCAATACTTTTCATGTGTCCTTACTCAAACCTCTTGTCTGCAATAGATATACTGTTCCTTGTGTTCCTCCCCCTTCGGTGGTGGTGGGTGGTCAGGAGGAGTTTGAGGTATCTTCTATCGTGGATTCTAGGTTTTCTCTGGGCACTTTACAGTACTTGATTGTTTTGAAAGGTTACGGTCCTGCTGATCGTTCTTGGGTTTCGGCTCCTGACTTGCATGCAGGCCGTCAGATCCACGCTTTTCAAGCCAAATTTCCTCTCAAGCCTGGTCCTGCTCTTCAGGTGGGGTTAATGTCACGTGTTCATCCGCTTATAAAAATGTTGCTAATTGGTGTGTTTCTTCCGAATTCAAATTCATATGCCACCAAATGTCATTGTAAAGTTCATTGTTGCAGAATATTGTTCCAGGATGGTTTTGTCATGTATTCATCCGCATATAAAAATGTGGTTAATGACATTTACTGTCCACACAGGAAAAGTTGTGCCGAGCAGCAACCTAATCCACAGAAGGGTTAATGCTGAGCAGCAATTATGCAAATGAAACCTGGTAACTGACTTTGGGGTCAAAGTCCGGTTACAGCCTATCAGAACTAAAGGAGGGGTATTTAGGCCCAGTTCTCAGCCTGCTCAGTGCCCTGTCGTGGTTTCCCTTGTGGTTGTCTGAGAGCGCGTTCCTGTTTATAGTTTTCTACCTGTTTTTGACTTTGGCTTTGTTTATTGACTTCTCTATATTCTGGTATCCTGACTCCTGGCTTTCCTCATCGCTGTGTCCCTTTCTGTGTTCCCTGACCTCGGCTAGTATTTTTGACTATTCTTTGTACGTTAAATCCGGCCATTCTAAGGACCGGTAATACGTTACTTATTTGTCATCCGTGCTGTACAGTTCTACGTGCTGGATCAAACAGTAATCCTGACACAGATATCATGGAATGGTCTGGTACGGTGTGGACATAAAGGCCTAATCGTGAAATTGGAAGGGGAGGGGGAGGGGAAGGGAAAAAAACAAAAAAAACAGAGGGAAACAAACAATAACAATAACACAGGTATATACAAAGGAAACCCTTGATGGGTTTCACATAAACCGCCATCCGTAGGATATGCAGGGACATATCCCATGACGACCTAGGGAAGTCTTGTGGGCTCCTCCCAACCAATGTCACATAAAAGTATCTTCATAGTATGAATACATTGTTTTGTCTATCTTAATGTATGCTATAGAGCCATCCCTTGCAATATAACGGGTAATGCCATGGTCCAAACCACAGTAGTAGAGAATTCTAGATACTACACAAGGTGTGGCAAACAGATGCATAAGTTATGCTGTCACACCTAGTGGCATTATCATAGGTTGGGCATTGTTATGACTGGTTGCCATTTATAGTATGGCTACTCGCCCTGAATACGTACGCCCATGTCGGTTAAGCTTGTTTGCAGCCTAAGAAAATAGATCAAACCCCAGAACTGGAGCCCTAGTACCAGAGGCGAAATACTGTTATGAACTACAATATACAGACGTACAAGGAATACATAGCGCCGCCCTAGATGGGATGAAACACAATAGGCATGCTACCATACGTTGCATAAAGCACTCATAATATTTGTAAATCATGTGGGCTATTACTTTTCTACAGAGCAAGTTATACATATGACCCGATCATCCAGATCAATTTTTAAATTAGGATTGAGATAGGTGTACTGGAAAATCGGTATGGACGAAGCTATATGCAGGATATATATATCGCGTTCCTTCTATAAGGTGGGACATTGAAGGGCACCCAGATCATCAGTCTGCATAGCGCTATACTAGTGAACCATATAGTATCATATTCCCTTCCGTGAACATAGATATAATATATTGGCAGTATTGCTGTATATAATGTACGCAGCAATTTAAACTAGCTATGTGATTTCGACCTTGACGCCAGATGATTAATTTGGTGGGATAACCCCATTTGTAAGCCCCGTTGTTGTTCCGTAACGTTTTAGTTACTGTTATAAATCCCCTTCTTTTTTCCATTGTAGCTGCTGATAAATCGGCATAAAGTGCGATCCGTTGATGAGGTTCTGGAAGTGATGGGGCTTTCCTCGCCGCTGCCAGCAGGGTTTCTTTATGTGCAAAGTAATGAAATCTTACAATAACGTCCTTAGGGACTTCATTTGATAGACGAGCAGGCCGTGGGAGTCTGTTCATGCGATCATATGCCCATGCGGAGTCAGGTAGGCCCGGGACCAGGGTGTTGCATATGGACAGAATGTGAGCTGGTAGTGCCTCTTGCGTAACATCATCCGGTATGCCCCTGAATCTTATATTTTGCCTTCTTGACCTGTCTTCCACGTCGCCATCTTGGATTTCTTTGCGGCAGTCCGCTCTTTGTCATATCCGACAGCTTTAGCTGCTTGGGAGGAGGCATTGTAGGGTGCTGTAATATTCCTGTAAGTTCAGGGTAGAGGGTAGCGATGATTTGGTCGCTGAATGCCGTTCAATTAGTCGCTCAAGGTCGGGGTAACGGCGGAGCTCCTATGCCATGCGTCCTCTCTCCCCGGAAGTCGGACACGCCCCCATTCCTTCTTTTATTAATATAATAATTTGTATTTTGCTCTTTAATATTTATTAGCTTTACCTATCAAACAACATGACTGGAAACCCATTACTCACAATTCCCTGTTACTCTAACCCCACCACAATATTTAACCCCTTAAGGACTCATGATGGAAATATTCTGTCATGAGTCCCTTTTATTTCTGAAGTTGTGCCCTTAAGGGGTTAAATAGCTACAAATTCATATTGTGTAGGGAAATGGCCACAGCTTTATTGTTTAACATTATGGCTGCCAAATTTCATAATGTGCTGTCAGCTGTTGGAACATGAATCAATAGACAGAAAACCATTTTTCATCTTCACCCAAAAACAGAGTGTGACTCCACAAGCCCAATATGGGGAGTGACTAACTGCAATGCCCTTGTGAAGAGAATAACAATATACAACAATAAATCATGAACATTTGCAGAAGGGCAAAAACACAGCTGGGATCTGTCCAGCTGGTAAGATTTCAAATCACTCCCTGATGACAACAGTCATGCACTCCCATCTTTCTAACATAATTGGGAGATGTTTTCAGAGGAATGTCTGGAAACAGTTATTTGTGTTGTGTTGTCATTGTTGTGCTAATGTGTCACCTTCCTGGGCTTATTGGGTATTCCCACACAGTAAAAGTTAACAAGGTGATTCTTAAAGAAAAAAACATATTTATAGACCCATAGCCCTCTTGAAATGTCTCACACAATAGATTTCAAGGTAGGTAAATTTACATTCAGTTATTATGAAGAATTAAAGTATCAATGTAGTGGTCTGGGTGCAATGGCACTGTCGTTTTTACTCTGCAATGTAAACCATTGCAGTTTTATGGGGGCACCTCTTGTGCAGCAACTGAGTAAAACCTGATCATGTAATCTTCATCCATGATGACTTCAGCATTATCAAAAGTTGCTCATGTGACAGCATTGAATTAAATGCTTTCCTATGAGAAGCATTTGATTGGATGGATGCATGCACAGCACTCACCATGCATGTGCATCACATCCCCAATGCTCCTCTATTAAGAGCATTGGTTAGTCCATAACTTTGAAAGCAATACCTCCAGGATGATGTCACAAGAGGAGGAGCAAGTACCAATGCCACTGGAAAAAGGTAAGTAAAATGCCTTATTTCAGTTTTTTACTGCAAATGAGGTTTGTATTCCTAATGCCCTTTTATTTCACATACTAGCAGGTTAGAGCAGCGGGCTTAGAACTGGAAAGCCAGGATCGAATTCCAGTCAATTGTAAGTTCATTTACGCAGGGCCTTCTTCGTGGAATATGTTTGTCACTCTTAAAATTCTCTCCTATATGTAAAGTCCATTAAGCAAGCTTTACAAATGTAATAGAAACCATATTTAGTCGTTAATTATGGGACTTTATGTCTTTAAAAAATATACGTCCATTCTCCGTACACATATTACACACGCTATGCATGGTAAGCACATCGATAGGTAGCACTAGTGACACAGTATCTTGTCTCAAAAATGCCAAATATTACTAAGTAAATAAATAACAGATTTAACACCACTTGTGTGATTAATATATCTAGTTGGGAATAGTTTAAACACAGTGATTAAAATCAGCAATTAAATAGAATATTAGAGAACCATTACAAAAAAAGAGTGAGAAAGTGGTCCAACTCTGCAGCTGAGTTTAAAAATATTAATTACTAGCTTTCTGGCAGTCCTCTCCAATTCAAGTTACAAATCATTAACCTCTTTTTTAAGCCAAAAGCACATTTTGTAAAATAATTGTGAAAGTCACCTATAAATATAACGATAATTAATCATTAGAAATATGAAATTGCACTAATGAGGCAGCTTGGACAACAGAATTTGTCAATCCATAAAAGAAAAAAAAAAGATCTAGTGGGACCAAGCATAATATATTTAAAACATGTTTCAACTGTCAAATTTAATTTAGAATTGGAGGATAAATTAACTTAGATATTCCAGTTTGCAGATTTTAGGTAAAAATGGCCAGTAGGTATGTACCTCGAACTCTGTTATTTTCCATCTTGGCTAGAATAGCCAAATAAGTCATTAGTCAATTCACTACCCACTTCTCCAGAATAATTTCTGTCTACAATATACAATCCCCTTGTCTGTTATCAACAATACTTGACTAAGTGAATAAACTTTATGTTATGATCCATACAGTTTTGCTATGAAGCGTGTAAGGGGATGTTATTTTAGCTGATCAGTGCATGATGAGATGGCATTAATGTAGAGCACCACTGAGTATTCACACTCTGTAGAGATGTCTTTTTTGGAGGTCTGCAAAATTTGCTAACACACAGGTTGAAAGGCTGCACTGCTTTGGCTGGTGCTGTCAAGTATCCCTGTAAAACACATCACTTACATGCTAATATTTGCATGTGAAGGTATGTGAGAGGTTCACGTTGAACCCATGGGAGGCTTGTGGAGCATAGTTTGTGAACTGGAGAAGTCAAATTGATAAAGATAAATGGATTCAGAGAAAGGCTGCTGTGCTAGCAGAATGTTTCATATATAAATGAGGAGTAAAAGAAAAATGCTTTTATAGATTACAGATTGAATACAGAGAGGAGGATCTGAAACTTTTAGATTGGGGCATTAATATTGGTTATTACAGTGCAGAGGAAAAACCTGACTTTGCAACACGATCAGTGACATAAACTTGGAATCACTGAATGATGCAAGATGCATCCAGAAGATTTACATAAACCCTAGTTTGGTTGGTGGCCTGACTTGGTGGCCACTTTTAAAGCGCCAACTCCTACAAAGTATCAGAAACACCAATAGAAAACTCTGGAGAAAAGGAATGGTTCAAAAATAACCCCTAAGCCCAAAGTTTAAAATTAAATTACCATGATTTAACCATTAGAGTAACATAAGCCAAATGGAAGATCTGAAATAAAATGGTAGACTGGTTACAATACCCAACAAAAACCTTGAAAATGAAATATATACTGACATAGATTAGACATCCTTAGCATCATGGAAATTTCCGCCACGTGCCAAATCATGTCATTTTGACTCTTAAACACAAACTTTGCTGACTTACTAAAGAAGGGATCAGGAAAGAAAATAAGTGAATAAAAAGATCTCGCAAGTACACACTTGCCCGCTTCCCAAGCTCAATCAATCCCACCAACAGTAATCATATTTTCTTCTCCCTACCTCTTATATTCAAAACACAAGGAAAATAGGAAAATGGGTATCTGATATAAACTAATTTTATACTTTCAAACGGTTGCTACTCTATTCTATTGTCAAAACTTTGACAACAATATGAAAGTTTCATATGGAGAATCATACAGCTTCTCAACAGCACCATAGATAGACATAAATAAAAATAAAAATGCAGTTTTAAGCCGATTGTTGATAGGGGTTAGGCTACTAAACTACTATATAGCTCTTCACTTTTTCACTTTATTTTTTAGTTTATTTATTCACTAATATTGAATTTCTGCATAAATAAATCTTTTTCCCGGAACCCCCAAACCAGAACATTCTAAAAAGAAAGGATGTGTTAATAAAAACTTGTCGGAGAAACTATTGTAAATCCATTATCATTTCAAGCAAGGGTTAAGATGAACTCCACATTTTGAGTTTGAATGACGTCTGCCAATCACAAGAGGAATAAAACAACTGCAATTTAAAAAATACATCTCCACCAAAGTTTATTTACATCTATCTCTATTACAGTACTGATATTAATAGTCATGCAAAGAGGAAGACACACCTAATTTGTTCTCAACATAATTGTTTACAGATAAGGAAATTCCCAGTACACTCCATTGTTTAGGCAGAATCAATAAAAGTGGCTAAATCACAAAAGAGATGTAAATGACTATATACAGACATTGGAGATAAAAAAATAGACGCTTAGTTGAGCAAAAGTGCTTTCAGACTGCAAGTGTTGGGCTATTGCTGTTGAGGTACCATCATGTTTTTTTATCTCTGTTCCTTCATCCCATGTGGCCAAAATAAGCAATATTTACCTTTCTACCTTTTATTTCATTTGTTTATATATTTAATGAACAGGAACCATTTTCATTTTTTTGCAATCTATGTGACGCATTTTTGTCTTGACTGGAGTGCAAGTGTTAACATATATAAATAGTAAGCAAGCAGGAAGATATGTTTGGAGAATCACTCAAGATGATAGAATGACAAAACTCTCCATTATTGTTTCTTGGTTATCACACAATTGTATAGAAAAAAATGACATAATACAGAAGCCGTGTGATATACAAATGACTAACGAATGTGTTTGGCACTCTTATTATGCTCTCCTATGTGTAAAGTCCATTAAGTGAGCATTACAAATGTTATAGAAACCATATTTAGCCAACAATTATGGGAATCTATGTCTTAAAAAAAAGACATATTATATTATAAAATATAAAGAGTATACTGAGAGTGCATATAAAAAGTGCATGAGAAAATTACTTAAAGTCACGTTATTTAAAGCATCATATGTACTATGTTATATAAACAATGCATCCTAAGAGATTAAACACATTTTTTAAGTATTTAAAAATATGCTAGTCATCACTTCTACTAAAAAACGTAATTGTGCAAATACATCATTATTCAAACAGCATTGATGTCTGTGTATTTTAAAAGGAGTACAAACTGTTATATTAATACCAGTGGCTTCAGGTCGTCAGGGGAAAAGCTACTTAAAATTTAAAGCATGCAGACATGGTCAAGAGGAGTTATTGTTGCTTGACCGTAGGTAAGAATGAGAAAGTACATACTCAACAAAATGACTCACCGTGGTAGATGGAGCAATAAACAAACACTTTGCTATTTAGAATGGACAGAGACAATAGTGGTTTGAAGAAGGCCATTTCCGTATCCACAATTCATTGTACCTTGACAATAATGAACTGTTGCTACAGAAGACCATGCCAAATTCTACATCTATTAATACATGAGTCTGCAATAGGTATATTTTCACCAAAACTAAAAGAATGAATATAGGAAGCACGTTTTTATTTCTTCTGGGACATGCACATAATAGGATTCAAATTTGGTATAGACTTCTCAATTTACTGGTCTCAATCTACTAGTCGCTATGTTCTAATGTAGAAATGGTAAAATAGTACACATGAGGTTCCTCAACATAAACGGAATACCATTGCTTGTAAATACAGTAATACTTGATTAATGCAAGTTAGTTTACATGGACCATGACCCACGTATCCCAGAAGGTATTTTTCTTGTTGAATCATCTCGGTTTATAATTCAGGATTTTCTGTTGAGAAACAAAATAGCTAACTGCTACTAAATAGGTTAAACTAATGAAGTCAATATATTTAAGGATGTTCTTTAATATTACTGTGAAATTATCCCATTTATTTTATGTGTTCAAGAACTATTTCTACTTGTCTACATTTCATTTATAGTCTGGTCAATTATAATTTCCTGTAATACAAGCCACTCAATGTGCCACTCACATTGCTTTAAATGTATTGATATATCTGACAAAGGGGTAATTTAATGAAATACAGATTTTTTATTTTGACAGCTATTGTAAGATTTCAAAGATCTCTAATAGAACAGGAGTTCGAAAGGTGGGGTTTCCAGTGAGACAGGGTAGAATTAAATTCTGTTAGTGGAGTCAAGGAACCCCACCTTCTTAAAACCTGACCAACTGCCACTATTATCTATAGCACAGATATTTATATGTGAAGAGCAATAATTGTTTTAAGCTCATTTATTATGTCTCTGCATTCCAGAATTTTTTTTTTATAAATCTGTGATCAATTAATTACTGTCCCACCAGCGAACATTAAAACTATGAGTGTATGAAGAATGTGCATGAAACAGTGCTGTCATTATTGATCTACCTGTGCAAAATCTAGTCTTTTAAGTGCAATAATGGCAAAATTGGGTCTATAAGTCTTTACTGCTGAATTACAGGGATGTGTATACTGTATACTACGTACAGAGAGTAATTCAAATTCTCAATTTCCATTTAGCTGAAAGATTGACTAATGGAGCTATAAATGAACATCTTATTAGCCTAATTCTCCATGGGAAAGTACTATAACTAGCTATTTGCTCAACCGATATCATTTAAACAACTCCATCCATCTTCAAAGCGGATCCCTGGGTTTAATTAACCAAGGCCACAACAAGGCAGGTAGATGGTATAAATATATAGTGTTGCCATGCAATTTATTTATTCATAGCAATAAACAGAATTACATGTCAACTAATGGTGGATTGTATATCAACAGAACACAGATAAACAGAAACACACACATTAATAATAGTAATTATATATATATATATATATATATATATATAAAACATACACATCCAGCACACTCACTCATTCACTAAACAGTGATTTCAGGTCTCACAGAATGTAATAATTTTAATTAAAAACACCTCACCTAAGCAAAAAATAATGGGGGTTTAGTTACAGTATAGGATCATACATTGCATAAGCCTGCCACAACATCAATGTACACCATTCTTGGCAGGTCCTACTCTAGCAGCCTAATGCCTGCTTTTATGAGATTAATCCACTCACTTGGGAAATACTTCCTCCTGGGACTCTCTGCAGGTCAAGGCTAAATAGGGTCCTGGAATGAGGCACCTGTGACAAGGAGGGGTGCAAAACCAAGGAGTTGGCCTGGACTACCAATGTTCAGGTAAGTGCAGCCCTCTTGGTTTTATATGTATATATATATATATATATATATATATATATATATATATATATATGTAGTTGGCCTGGACTACCAATGTTCAGGTAAGTGCAGCCCTCTTGGTAAAACCAAGAGGGCTGCACTTACCTGAACATTGGTAGCCCAGGCCAACTCCTTGGTTTTTGCACAAATGTTCAGGTAAGTGCAGCCCTCTTGGAATGGGAGGTCCAACATGCTCATATAAATGTGATGGTCAGATGTCCACGTATTTTTGACCATATAGTGTATATATTTACACCATCAAATCACGGTTTAATTTACATTTCACTTATTTCACAAACATTTTCTAAAAAATGTTATGTATGCCATGCATGCTATGAATTATACAATGCAATATTCAATTTGAAAAAGCAAAGTGGCAAAGTGGGTTTTGTTCAAATTAAATATATTGAACGCTAAGGTCCTATGTATACATACCAGCTAACACAATGCATTCATGTTTTGCTAAGAGTTGTATAACAACTTTCAGAAATATTCACACTATTAATACCTATAGCATACACAGACAAACCCTTAAGAAATTCAGTGTGTCACCTGCACTACTGAGTTGTTTTTTCTAATTAAGTAATATTCATTTGATGTGTAAAAAGTTTATGATATTATATAAAATATATTATCATGCAATATTTTAGACAGGATTTGAGAGACTTAAAAAAAAAAAAAAATATTTTCAAAAAAATAAAAAAAATTCTCTGTACAAATGGTTTCTTGATACAACTGGGATAGTACACAGTTCAAGGCACACACAAAAAAGCAACAACAAAAAGATACAAAATAAGGATAAGTAAACATGGTATTAAAAAATAAAAAGAGAAAATCAAACAAGTGCTCAAAAAATAGAAAAAGGATATATGTTTATACTTACCAACACTAGTTTATTCAGAGCATAACTAGAAGCCACCAGGCAATGATACAAAAATTGTCCTTGGGCAACACTATTTGTCTCATTCTCCCCCAGCCCCTCCATATGGCTCATTATGGCTCCATATAGCTCATTCTTCCCGCTTAGCTTGTCCACGTATCTCATTCCTGAACCCCCAAAGCCCATTGATGTGTCTCTCCCAGCTACTCCATATGTCTCTTCCAACCCCTCCATGTGTCTCTCCAACCCCCCAGCCCCTCCATGTGTCTCTTCCATCCCCATGACACATAATGTCAATTAAAATGTATTTGTATGAGATACATAAATAACTCATTTGTTCAAATGTACAATACTGTTTTCGTGCACTATATAATTTTGAAGATTTATGTGAATGTGTAATGTATAGAAAAAAAAAAGAGGATTTGAGAACTCTGAAAATGAGCAAAAGTTTAGAGGAGCTTGCTTTTCAATTAGTCCCCACTCAGATCTCAAAAATATTTTTGCTCACTTTTGCCTTTACAAAGTGATCCTTTACAATTTGCATATCAGACTGATCCCACCAAGAAGGGCCATCAGATTTGAAACACAGGTAAGTTCCTTCTGCATGAGAGATACAACTACCCTGCATGATCATTCATAACGGCACAAGTGAGCAAAAATATTTTTAAGGTGGACCTCAAGCACACTTTGCCTAGAAGGCAAAAACAATCATCCGGAGTTGCTATATCTCTTGTGCAAAGAGAACTTGTCGGCATTTCGGTTCTTGACTGCCCTTAAGGGTAGGATCAATCTTATATACAAGTATTACAGGTTCTCTTTGCAATGGCACAAGTGAGCAAAATATTTTTAGAGTCCTGAGCAGAGATCAACTGAAGGGTAAGCTACTGAGTTTTTCTAAGAATTTAATAACCTACAAATTCTTCAGTTTTTCTTTGGTCTTGGTTTTTGTTTAATTTGTGCAATACTGTGATAAAAAGCCAAGGGCTAAACCTATAATGCAATATGTCTGTTAAGCTTAGAACCTGACCAAGCTAGACATATTCAATAATCTTGTCTGCCCTTAAAATCCAAATTAAACTATCCAGAATTATATTTTTTGGTTTTGGACCATGACATTTAACCTATCTCTTTATTTCACAGCATGCTTAGAATTATTAAGCTAAATGCTGAAATTACTATGTATGTAACTATGTGTAATCCCCTTTTAAATCGTTTTTATACTTTTCTTATTTAGTCTCAAAGCTGTTTAATTTATTTGAATGAAAGTAAAGAGAAAACAGAGACAAATATGTTTACATTAAAGATTGTGTGTTTACCCTTTGTCCTTGTAAAATGTCCTTCCAGGCAATGTATTCTGACTTTCAAATCAATATTTGATTGGAACAATATTTATTTTGATGGAAAAGAGGCCGTCAAAATGTGAGCAAAATGATTGCAACGGCCTCAAACTGAAATGAAAAGAAATTCTTCCAATTTCCATCCAAGAAAAACAGTCTCTCAGCAATAAAAGCAATCATAGGCCTAAATTATTAGTAAAACAGAGACTCCATTACAGACAGAGGACAGAAGATAAATTGATCAATCGTATTGCATTTCAGTTTATACAATTGGTAATGTTGCAGTGTGGGTTATGTTTTGGATGCTGTGTTTAATAAAGTTTATTTTTTTGCTTCAATTGTATAACTTTCTAGAGAATATGCATAATGTGTGATATTTATGCTGACAATTAGAGCCAGAGAATAAAATCTGCATGATTACTGTAGCTCATTGAGATAATACCGATTGGACTTTGTAGGGATGATCTGAGTTAAATAACAGAGAACATGCTGAGAGAGAGGATTTCACTTTTGAAAAGAAGTTAATTCATTTTTTTTTTTTTTTTTATCATTATCCAACATTTGACTATATAAGAATAATAATTATGATTGAGAAATATGACGTATCTTTGAAGTTGCATGAGACTGGCTTCCCAATGAGGAAATGATTGCACCATGCAATTCCTCCAGGTTAATTCATCATATGAATGCTCTGGGACAGCTTCATCACATAATGAATTACTTTAGAATCAGACTAACAGATCTAGAACAAATATCAGAATTGTGCAGTTTTCAGTTTAGCATGAAGACATGACCCACAGTTTTCTATGCAAATACAAAAATAGCTTATCTGTAAATAAATCAAGTTACAAAAAAATAAAACACAATTCTGATTGTAGTAAATACAAGTCTTTCATACCCAGTCCATAACCACCAGTGGTGCATAATAATCTTGAAATAGGCATTGAAAGCCATGTTTCAGTGTTTGCAGATGACACAAAACTTTGTAAAATAGTAAAATGTGAGCACGATATTGCTTTGCTGCAGAGGGATTTGGATAGATTGGGGGACTGGGCACTAAAATGGCAGATGAAATTTAACATAGAGAAATGCAAAGTTATGCACTTCGGGGTTAAGAATGCACAAGTAACTTACACCCTAAATGGTAGTAAATTAGGGATAACCACACATGAGAAGGATTTGGGAATTGTTATAGACAACAAATTAGGCAGCAATATGCAATGTCAATCTGCAGTTGCTAAGACCAGTAAAGTTTTGTCATGTATAAATAGGGGCATAAATTCTCGGGATAAAAATATAATTTCGCCTCTTTATAAATCGCTGAATATGCTGTGCAATTTTGGGGACCTGTTCTAAAGAAGGATATCATGGCACAAGAAAAAATGCAGAGATGAGCTACAAAATTGATAAAAGGAATGGAGCATTTTAGTTGCGAAGAAAGGTTAAAAAATTTAAATCTCTTTAGTTTGGAAAAACAAGCAGCGGGAATATGATAACATTACACAAATATATTTGGGGCCAGTACAAACCATTATCTGGAAATCTATTCATAAACAGGGCTATACAGAGGACACGAGGTCACACATTTAGGCTGGAAGAAAGGAGATTTCATATAAGGCAAAGAAAAGTTTTTATAGTAAGAGTAATAGGGATATGGAATTCTCTGCCTGAAGAATCCATACAGATGTTTAAACTGCAATTGGATAAATACTTGCAAAAACAGAACATACAGGGATATAATTTCTAATTAGTGGGGTAATAACTGCTTGATGCAAGGAGACATCTGACTGCTATTTTGGGGTCAAGAAGGAATTTTTTCCTAGTTTGTTGCAAAATTGGAAGTGCTTCAGACTGGGTTTTTTGCCTTCTTTTGGATCAACAGCAAAAACATATCTGAGGAAGGCTGAACTTGATGGATGCAAGTCTCTTTTCAGCTATGTAACTATGTAATAATCAAAAAATTGTTCCAGGAGGAACATCTGGGTTACACTGTCGTAATTAGTGCTTTCCTCATCAGGCACTGCTTGATAGGCGTCATCACACACTTAGATGTACAACGTCAGTACGGGCTCATACGGAGTTTGTATTCCAGGAAGTAGTATACAGTAGTGTGCCAGCTGCCCGAGGACTGCAAGTGCTAGCCGCGAGTCAGAGGGACTGTGGACACACAAGGGAAGGACTCAGCAAGTGAAAGAACTTGTGTTGCATTGTATTGTTATGTTACTTGTGTCCAGTTGCCATTCAGCTTGTCACATCGAGGTCCTCATTATAGGATACCTGAGCTGTTATAGTCTGAGCACACTTTCACTGCTCTCCTCTTGTAAGTTGCCTGATTCTCTTAGTCATTTTCAATTTGTCTCACAGAGTTACACTATTATTCTTTCTCTTTTGTATATCTGTTTTATGTACCCTTTGGCACTACTCATATCTGGAAAGGTATAATAAACAGCTCCTTTCCTCAAGCTAGAAGCGAGTAAGTGCTCTGTGTCTAATAACTTTATCACAAAGTGCACTGTTTGGATTTTGCACAATTATTTTTGTAACAGAATTATATGTATTGCACTATGTATAGCACTTTAGATTGCACTTCCATTGCATTATTTTGCACAGTATATATATATATTTATATGTTGCATAGTATTTTAAAGGTATAGCGCACTTTTTATTCTGTGGTTTTTTGAGCTATTTTCACTTTTAAATGTGCAGCTTCCCTTTGGAAGACTTATATTTTAAAAAGTTTTATTCTCAAAATGTTATCACTATTGTTCACATAGCACCTTTCTTAACTTGATTTTTTTGTATTTGTGAACTGCTTGGTAGGCATCAGAAGCTCGCCCTGATATCTTGCCTGCCTGGATAGAGACTCAGCCTGCCTTGTCCACATGGTGTAGAGGACTGCCTCTCAAAGTGTCTTAGGTATCTGTGAATGTCTCAATGTCATCTTCTGATTTTTGAAAATGACTCAAATGGTAGCTGTTTTGTCTGCTGACTTCCTCCCAGACCCACAGTTTTCTATGCCAGCCAGAGTTGTCTCTCAATGGCTGCTATGGCTTCTCTGAGATCTGCATCTGAGGGGTTGGCCCTGTACAGAGTTAGCCTCTCAAATACTCTCATGTGAAAAGCTTGCTCCTCGGTCTCAACGACACTATCATCATGGTTCTGGTCCTCCTACATTAGCTCTGCTACAAAGACTGCTTTGGATTTGTTCCTGGCCACCTGGCCCTCTACCTTTAGTAGATCCTTTAGCGTGCTCCTTTTCAGGCTCTTATAGCATTGCTCCATCCATTGGGCTGTAGCTAAGGGACTTGATTCTGTCTGTCAAAGTCACAGACATAAGGAAGCATCCCACCACTGGCTACCAGTTGTAATGGGAACTGATATACTCCAGTTGAGTACCTCCATTGTGTCAGGCCCCTCACTGCTGGCAAGGCACGCTGAAACACTTCAGACCCAGTAGCTGTAGCTGGACTGATGGTCTTGGGATATCTCTACACTGGATAGGGCTACAATCCAGTGTAGAGATATCCCATCTATCTGACCCCTGATCAATCGGGCTTTCACCAGAATCACTCCACTACAACTGCCCTCTTAAAAGTTTGCAATGACATCCAAACTGGCATGGAACAAGGAGCCCTAACTGGAGCTATTTTCCTTGATTTTGCTAAGGCCTTTGACACAGTTAACCACGACATTCTATTGCACAAACTCAAAAACTCAGGTATTGATGATCGTTCGCTAACCTGGTTTCGATCATATGTATCGGATCGCTCGCAATATGTGTCCATTTCTGACAGCGACTCCCTCCCTCTCCCAGTCACGTGTGGTGTTCCCCAGGGTTCCATTCTCGGCCCCCTACTATTTACATTATTTATAAATGATCTGTCTAGTGTCTGCAAATCCTCAAATGTACACATGTACGCAGATGACACGGTATTCTATGCGAGCAAATCCAATCTACCGCAACTTGAGGCTGTGCTCCAAGACCAGTTTACAGAGGTAGAAAGGTGAATTGCAAAAAAACAAACTCTTCCTGAACACTGACAAAACTGTCACAATGATCTTTGGAACAGTACCTAAATTACACAAATTACACAATTCCCACCTATCCATCAAAACAAATTCAAATGGCACACTGACCGCAGTCCACTCTTTCAAATACTTGGGTATGATATTAGACCCCAATCTATCTTTTGGCCTGCACATAGAAAAGCTTGCATCTAAACTTTATCCAAAACTAGGTGCCCTGTACAGAAACAAATCCTGCCTAAGCCTTACAGTAAAGGAAAAGATTGTACAACAAATGCTGATGCCAATCATTGATTATGGGGATGTAGTATATGCATCTGCATCGCAATCTCACATTAATAAACTGAATACATTGTATAACTCATTCTGCCGATTTGTGCTACAATGTAATTACAGGACCCACCATTGTGACATGCTAAAAGAATTAAACTGGCTGTCGCTGGAATCCAGACGCACCCTTCATCTTTCCAGCCTTGTGTTTAAGAGCTTTTCTGGGAAACTCCCACCCTACCTGAACAAAATGCTTTCCCCGGCTGTTCCCATTTCCTATAAGCTCCGATCCAGTACCCACACTTTACTTAGTCTACCTCAATACAAAAAGAAAACGTCCCGATCCTCCTTCTCCTACAGAGCACCGCAATTGTGGAACGACCTCCCGCACAATTTAAAATCATCCCTAAGCCTAAAGTCCTTTAAGAGATCCCTCTCTACATACCTCAAAAAAGAATCCACCTGTCATGGTTGATTATATATTTCCTACCTGTTCTATGTTAAATTTTGTATTTATTGTGTATTAATATTGCTTTTGTATTTTATTGTACCCTAATGTAACAACGCAATGATTTGTGGACCCAGGACATACTTGAAAACGAGAGAAATCTCAAAGTATCTTTCCTGGTAAAATATTTTATAAATAAATAAATACTGTGGTTATAGCTCTTTGCAGTGGTCCTTGCTCCTGCAGTGGTTATAGCTCCTAACAGTGTTAATAGCTCTTTGCAGAGATTATAGCTCTGGAGACTTTTGCCCCTATGAAGCAGTGATTATAGATTTCCCCATACATTAGTCAAGACTGAATGTAGGGGTGTAGAATGCAGCTTTATTGTACACAACATAGGTATTTCTACAGAGACACCAGGGGGTCCTACATGCAATGCAATGGCCCTTACAATAGTCCAACCCCAGTTCCATTCTGTCTGGGGTCTTGATTGTAACATCCCCAGCTAACAAGAAAGACTAACTGCTGCGCTTCTCCAGACATAGAGGTAATATATTCAAAATGTCCCTCAAAACACCCTTTACCTGGAAAGCACCCCACAATGTTAACTAAGCATCGTTACCAAATTTCAACCTTATCGTACAATCTGTGCCTGAGTTAGAGCGTGTTATATTTTGACCAGGTCATAGCCATTCTCTGATCCGGCTCAGAGTTTCACTTTGAACACTGCACATATGGAGCTAAACCTCTTCGCTGCTGGAGGTGGAATTACATCATTAGCCAGCCCAGATTAAAGTTATGTGCTGATGAATGTAAATATTGTGCAAAATGGCACAGCATGACAATAATGGCACTTCCCTTCCCCTTTTTGCCTTTCCTGTCTTTTTCTCTGCCCATTCTCTGTGACTGCTCTCACACTCTGGCAATGGAGGGGTGACATTAGGCAGGGAGGATCAGGCTGAGGGACAGCTTGGCTTTGGTGAGGGAAAAGAGGCGCTTTAGCTTTTTTTTATTATTTTGGTCTTGCTAGGGTGAATTGCACAGGATGGGGTTTTATGAAAACACTGTTTTTGGGTTGGATTGACTCTTCAACTAACACATCTAAAACACAATACCAAAGCAAATATTTATTACCATAAAATCTTTCTGGGAATATCTTCCTACTTCATGTATACATTCGAATGATGGACAATAACAAGGAAATATATTTCATGGTTTTTTTTTTAGATTAGTACAGTTATAGTATACAATCCACTCTTAAAATAAGTTCCCTCAAAACCTTCAGTCTGTAGATTGTTGAAAATCTACATGCTGATCTATCAATTAAGCATAGTAAAGACAATTTTGGAAATGGATAAATCTAATTATTGTTGTAGAGTAACATTTTTAGTCTCTTCCAAACTAGACAATAATTATGCATATGATATCAGTTCCTATTATTAAGATGTAGTTTTTTATCTTACTGTCAAGTCTGCAATATTACTTGAAGAAATATTGCAACTCTCACTAGCAGAAAAAGTTTTTCAACAGCTAGAGTCCGTGTATGTTCCTAGTGAAATGCTTTCTGCTACAACCCCAAAGGAGGGGATAATTCTTCTATACTCAGTTGTCTTTATTCTAATTTTTATTTCACTATAAATGCATAATCGCTACAAATCCCATGTTTTAAAATCCTCAAAATAGATGCTCATCTGTGATATTATTTTATCAGAGAAAGAAAATATTTATTTTAAATATGACAGTTTCCAAAAACAATTAATAAACCATTCTTCATAAAAATGTATACCTGTATATACATTTTCTTTTATGAGCTGTTGATACTCATGTCTTCACTTGCATACCAGGGCCACCATGCCTCCTACCCAATTTCTAGCCATGAATGGATTTACTTAGGAACCCTTCCCCATGCAAGGCAACCCTCCCCCCTGATACCAACATGCTGGCTTCACTGCCAGATTATTGGCATCAAAATAGAGTGGAATATTTTTCTCCATTCTTATACTCTTCTAACATATTTAAATAAATTACAGTGTACCTATATAAGTATGTGTTATTCATCTAATATTGTGAGCTCAAGCATTTAAAGCCTGCATGACACCAGAAAATTATACAATACCGTTCTATAAATAACATGCTCTGATAAGGACCAAAAGGTTGAAACACTGTCAGGTCCACGCTCTGTATCATAGATTTTTTTTTTAGAAATACGTAACGTATTGGGGTTTTATTTCTACTTTTATGTAACGCTTATTGTAGCTATATTTTGTGCAAGTCACAATGACAAGAAATATATATGTGGTGATAAATATTAAAATAATATTTTCATAAAAATTATCAAAAATTAATTTACTAATTTTTTTATTAAATAATTTTTTTTATATATTGGCACTGTTCCCCTAATTATTTTAAACCTAAGAGCTACCCACTATTTATAACTCTTACAGACCCAGGAGTACATTTTATTAGAGGATGTGTATTTCACACATTATCACAAACTAATTATAAAAATACAATTTATTGTGACAATAAATAATTATAATAATATGTAACATGCGTGACAATAATCAGTGAATAATCAGGTATAACATAAGTAGACTATATGGCAGTTTAACACAGTTTCCGATAGTTTAATAGCAACCTTTATATCCACATAGATGCAATTTCAACAAGATTTATGACAGGACACTTTCTTTAAAATCAGCTATGCAATTCTTAACACAGAACACAGCATCTCCCAGCACAGCTTACGGCAATAAAAACTTTGCTGTTAGTTTGACTCACACTGATTGCTGGCTACAATTCTCACAGGCAAAATACCTTTTATATTGAAATTACAAAATACAATAGTTCACATACCAGATCAGTTAACCATTCCTTCTCATCCAATAACCAATAATAATAATTCAACCAGATACGTCTGCAGAACTTTAATTTTCCTAATTAAAGATGACTATCCTTAAAGCCAGATAAGTCAGTATCTCGGGGTAATAGCTAATATGCTAACTTGGCAAATTACCAGTAAATATATTGTTATTTATTTCTTCTACAGTAAGGAACTTGGAACAGTGTATTTCATTAGCTATGATTTCATAATAGTTTCAATCTGACCAGCCTTTTATTCAGGTATATTTCTGTTTTACTAAAACGAATTAATTAAATTTAAATTAAATTAAATAAAACCAGCATAATTAACAGCTTCTTTTTGTAGAATTTATTTTAGGCTTGGAGATATAGCCCAGGAATTGTGAATGCAAGTATGAATTAGAATTGTGGGAAATAGTAACGTTTTCAGATGGAGAGACAAATGTTAGATTTATTTTTTTCAAAGTCCCAAAATTAATTGGAAAAGATACAGAAAGTTAGATGTGTCCAGCTTTGGCTCCAGATGTCAGATCTTCGATCCCTCTCTTCAGCTATCTTCCATTTTTAAAGGAGAAGCTTACTTTTCGTCATTAGTTGACTGTGGCCAATAGAGTAATGCAGGCATGTCTTCCCTATAGGCTATCATCTAGACTTTGGTCAATAGATGGTGTAAGAAAACCACAAAAAATTCTCTTCAGGAATTCCAATTACTACTTTGTGTAAAGAGTTACTGAATTGCGTGATGCATTTGAAGTCATTTTTGGTTATCTTTATGGATAACTGTCCATCAAAATCTGTCAGACCTCAAAGCGTTTTGGCTCTTTTTCTTCAGACAGAGTGTCTACTTTTGGGCCATAAAAAAATGATTTTGACACCACTAAACCCTTGTTCACCTTCTCTAATACAATGAAACTTTGTATCAGATCCTTAATATTTAAAAAGTAAAATTAATTACTTTTAGTGTTATCTGTCATTGGTAATCCTGTGTCTGTTTTTGTTTGAAACTATGTGTGTAACACTTAGTAATATGACATCATGTGATATATATGTATTTACACACATTCAGCTAAATTAGTTAAATAATATGGCATTTCTTCATTCATATTTTATCCATGAATATTCAATATTATTAATATAGGTACTATATATATATATATATATATATATGATTAAATATAACTATAGTTAGTGTATATGTGGATATATAGATATATATACACTGAACAAAATTATAAGCGAAACACTTTTGTTTTTGCCTCCATTTTTCATGAGCTGAACTCAAAGATCTAAGACTTTTTCTATGTACACAAAAGGCCTATTTCTCTCAAATACTGTTCACAAATCTGCCTAAAGTCAGTATTTGGTGTGACCACCATTTGCCTCACACAGTGCAAAACATCTCCTTCGCATAGAATTGATCAGGTTGTTGATTGTGTCCTGTGGAATGTTGATCCACTCCTCTTCAATGGCTGTGCAAAGTTGCTGGATAATAGCAGGACCTGGAACATGCTGTCGTATACGCTGATTCAGAGCATCCCAAACATGCTTAATGGGTGACATGTCCAGTGAGTATGCTGGCCATGCAAGAACTGGGCTGTTTTCATTTTCCAGGAATTGTGTACAGATCCTTGCAACATGGGGCCGTGCATTATCATGCTGCAACGGTGATGGTCGTCACGGTATCTCTGTGCATTGAAAATGCCATCAATAAAATGCACCAGTGTTCATTGTCCATAACATAGGCCTGCCCATACCATAACCCCACCGCCACCATGGGCCACACGATCTACAATGTTGATATTAGCAAACCACTCACCCACACGATGCCATACACGCTATCTGCCATCTGCCCTGTACAGTGAAAACCGTGATTCATCCGTGAAGAGAACACCTCTCCAAAGTGCCAGACATCATCAATTGTGAGCATTTGCCCACTCAAGTCAGTTACGATGACAAACTGCAGTCAGGTCGAGACCCCAATGGGGATGATGAGCATGCAGATGAGCTTCCCTGAGACGGTTTCTGTCAGTTTGTGCAGAAAATTCTTTGGTTATGCAAACAGATTCTTGAAGCAGCTGTCTGGATGGCTGGTCTCAGACAATCTTGGAGGTGAAGATGCTAGATGTTGAGGTCCTGGGCTGGTGTGGTTACACGTGGTCTGCGGTTGTGAGGCCAGTTGGATGTACTGAAAATTCTCTGAAACACCTTTGGAGATGGCTTATGGTAGAGAAATGAACATTCAATTCATGGGTAACAGCTCTGGTGGACATTCCTGCAGTCAACAATCGCACACTCCCTCAAAACGTGCAACATCTGTGGCATTGGTCTATGTGATAAAACTGCACATTTTAGAGTGGCCTTTTTTTGTGGCCAGTGTATGTTTGTGGGCTGTTTTTCTTTCAACCTCCCCTTCATGCAGACATAAGGTCTTTAAGAAAACCTTATCTCTGGCCAGTGTCTACGCTAGCCATTAGCCACATTCCTTTGCTTATCTGAATAGAGTCATAGAGAGAGAAAAAAAAATGTGTCTGTCTTTTTGTATTTTGCACATTTTATTTTTACTTCTCCTCCTTTTTCCCCTCTGTTGTTCACTTTTCACTTGATCTGTGAATAAAATAAACATTTATTGGCTATCTCCTAGGCATCAATCATCCTTAGTTCCCATCAATCACCTATTTTTTTGGCACCATGTGTGGAACAATGAAGCATGAATCCAAACAAACATGCTTGTCATTGACTCATTTTCTTTGGCTACTTTTTGGCTTGGAATTCTAGAATTTGTACAATCACCATATTAAAAAAAAGAGTCGCCACATCTAAACAAACCTTTTCTTCCTGTCACTTGGTTCTCTGCTGATGTGCGCAGTTTTAGAGAATGGATAGATAGGTTAAAATCTATTAGTTCTAATGTAGCCATGATGGCCTCGTTATAACTGAGAAACATTTGCATGTATGTGGGTCAACATATCTGATATGATTACATTGATGAACACCAATGCTAAATTCATTAAGCCTAAAGTAATCAGTAGAGCTTCCACCTCCACTATTTATTGTGGTGAACCACTGTGATTTTGCCCTCATACCAACCTTTTAGTTATTTGTTAATTCTTCTTTTCATTTCTGTTACATTCTCATTCCTTTTTTTTTCTAAAAGAATATCCCTATTAAAAATGTAACATTTTCCATTGGAGTCTGGATATTTGTTTACAATGTGCATAGACCATCAGCCTCTAGGATCTTCTTTGATTTCTATTTATTCTATCTTATTATTCTAAAATATATTTATAAAGAATGTAAATAAAACCATGCATTTGGAGTAAATGAACCGTGTCTTAAAGGAACACTAAAGGAACCTAAATGACTTTATCTAAATAAAGCCGTTTTAATGTATAGATCATTCCCCTGCAATTTCACTGCTCAATTCACTGCCATTTAGGAGTTAAATCACTTTGTTTCTGTTAATGCAGCCCTAGCCACACCTCCCCTGGAGCCTGCAGGAATAAAAACTGGTTTCACTTTCAAATAGATGTAATTTACCTTAAATAATTGTATCTCAATCTCTAAATTGAACTTTAACCACATACAAGAGGCTCTTGCAGGGTCTAGCAAGCTATTAACATAGCAGGGGATAAGAAAATCTTAATTAAACAGAACTTGCAATAAAGAAAGCCTAAATAGGGCTCTCTTTACAGGAAGTGTTTATGGAAGGCTGTGCAAGTCACATGCAGGGAGGTGTGACTAGGGTTCATAAACAAAGGGATTTAACTCCTAAATGGTAGAGGATTGAGCAGTGAGGTTGCAGGGGCATGTTCTATACACCAAAACTGCTTCATTAAGCTAAAGTTGTTCAGGTGACTATAGTGTCCCTTTAACTTTATAGCAAATAAAACAATGATTCTTGTGTTGATAGTACACTACATTTATACGTAGCCCAACAGCGTCTGCCTTTTTGCTTGCTCCATAGCCCAGTCTCTTTGTCTTCAAACACTCAAGTGCACCTTCTGTTTCACCTTGTCTTGAAGGGCATTGTGTGTTTAACCCTGTCCAGCTATAGTGTGCAAGTATTTCATGGTGTGTGAGTATATGTATGTACAGGCTTAATAAAAAATGGCTCATATATTAAAGGTGAAGTGTCACTTCTTTGAAATTTACACTATTGAATGAAACACTGAAAACAATTTGTAACTTATTTTAACCTTTCTCATGAAACACATTCCTGTAAAATGTATATTAAACATTTAGCAAATAACATCATACTCCAGTTCAGACAAGGGGGACACGCATTGCAAACAGACAGAAAACCATTGTTTCATGTCTCCTCTTTGCTGTATGCTTTCTTTATGCTGACTGCCAGGTTCAAATTATAACTGACTGACAGCAAAGCTGGAGGCACCAGATTGCAGGATAAAGATATGTAATTTCTATAGTTAAAGGGACACTATAGGCACCCAGATCAGCTCATTGAAGTGGTGTGGGTGCAGTGTCCCTATTGCACTTAGTGCTGCAATGTTAAATATTGCTGTTCCAGAGAAACTGAAATGTTTATACTGCAGCACTAAGTCTGCCTCCAGTGACTGTCTACCAGAAGGCCACTGGAGGCTTATCCTGCATCTTAACTTACCTTTGGTCC
Source organism: Pelobates cultripes (assembly GCA_933207985.1). NCBI lineage: Eukaryota > Metazoa > Chordata > Amphibia > Anura > Pelobatidae > Pelobates > Pelobates cultripes. The sequence continues at coordinate 59,495,627 of OW240912.1, forward strand.
TGTAAATGATGTTGTGAGGACATCCAGTATCAGATTTTTTCCCTTACGAAAGCGTTGATTCAATGGCGAGGTCTAATAAGCGTGCAACATTTACCGAACATGCGCATTAGCGCCCACTATTCGCAGGAATGGAGGATGAGGCGAAGTCATGACCCAGAGCCAAGGATTTTAACCTTTTATTCATGTCTTTGGGGGAGGGGAACACGAGGGAGGGGGGACGGAGAGAGGCTATAGTGCCAGGAATACAGCTTTGTATTCCTGGCACATATAGTGTCCCTTTAATTTTATTTTTCACACTTTACAAATGCATATTTATTTTTGTTGTCTTATAAGTGGTAAATGTGCTTTGATGCTTTAAGTATGAAGTTTAGATTAGATGATATCACTACTCCATCAATACATACAAGCTAGTTTTTATTGTGGAAAGGCTTCTGTTCTCAAGCTTACAGAGGTTTAGGCCACCTGTTTAATTTGTTATCAGAACATAGGTAGCGCAAGTCACAGATAGTAATACAGCATACATTATCTAAGGTTGTATGAATTACGAAGGAGCAAATGATAAATCATCTGCTATTTTATCACACTCTGCATGCGACAGCAGGTTGCCCTACATCTCTACAGTGTTGGCATATCGATAAAAACAATTACTGTGGCGATTACATTTTACTGTCTACCTGAAAAGAAACTTGTCATCCTCATATTTGTGGATGAAATGTCAGTTTAAGGTGAGGAATTACCTGACTTGTAAAAAAAACAAATAAAGTTATTTTCTGAAATGTATTTCTTCAGAAAATGTACTGACAAAAATGAAACTTTTATATACTTTTTCATATACTTTAAATTATACCTTTTACTTTTATCTTGATTGATATTTCAACAACTAAGTAAACCAAGCAGAAGAAATGTGTTTAAGTTCATACATTTGTGATAAATGTTTGAATTTTTAAAATTCTTGTAAAAAAACTAGAAAAGGTTTAGAATATATTTACAATGTAAAGTAGTAAGTCTACAGCCTATATAACAGTGTAAATTTGCTGTCCCTTCAAAATAACTCAATACAACTCAATACACAGCCATTAATGTCTAAACCATTGGAAACAAAAGTGAGTACACCCCTAAGTGGAAACGTACAAATTAGGCCCAATTAGCCATTCTCCTTCCCTGGTGTCGATAGGCTAGGCTTGTTAGTGTTACAAGGTCTCAAGTGTTAATGGGGAGCAGGTGTGTTAAATTTGGTGTTATCGCTCTCACACTCTCTCATACTGGTCACTGGAATTTCAACATTGCACCTCATGGTAAAGAACTCACTGACGATCTGAAAAAAAAGAATTGTTGCTCTACATAAAGATGCCCTAGGCTATAAGAAAATTGCCAAGACCCTGAAACTGAGCTGCAGCAAGGTGGGCAAGACCATACAGAACAGGTTCCACTCAGAAGAGGCCTTGTCACGATCAAAGAAGTTGAGTGCACAAGTGCACATGCTCAGCATCATATCCAGAGGTTGTCTTTGTGAAATAGACGTATAAGTGCTGCAAGCATTGCTGCAGAGGTTGAAGGAATGGGGGGTCAACATGTCAGTGCTCAGACCATACGCCGCACACTGCATCAAAATGGCCTGCATGGCTGTCATCCCAGAAGGAAGCCTCTTCTAAAGATGATGCGCAAGAAAGCCCACAAACAGTTTGCTGAAGACAAGCAGACTAAGGACATGGACTACTGGAACCATATACTGTGGTCCAATGAGACCAAGATAAACTTATTTGGTTCAGATGGTGTCAAGTGTGTGTGGCGGCAACCAGGTGAGGAGTACAAAGACAAGTGTGTCTTGCTTACAGTCAAGCATGGTGGTGAGAGTGTCATGGTCTGGGTCTGGGTCTGGATGAGTGCTGCCGGCACTGGGAAGCTACAGTTCATTGACGGAACCATGAATGCCACTATGTACTGTGACATACTGAAGCAGAGCATGATCCTCTCCCTTCGGAGACAGGACTGCAGGGCAATAATAATGATGGCCACACAAAATATTGACACTTTGGGCCCAATTTGGACACTTTTTCACTTAGGGATGTACTCATTTTTGTTGCCAACGGTTTAGACATTAATGGCTGTGTGTTGAGTTATTTTGAGGGGACAGCAAATTTGCACTGTTATACAGGCTGTACACTTACTACTTTACATTGTAGTAGCAGAGTGTAATTTCTTCAGTATTGTCACAGAAAAGATAAAATATTTACAAAAATGTGAGGGATGTACTTACTTTTGTGAGATACTGTATATATATATATATAAACAAGAAACATGTCCTTGCACTCAGGCTAAAATATTATTTAAAGTGCCGAGTGCCTAACCTTGGGCTTTTGTATCCAAGAAAAAACCAGCCAAATATTGGCTGCACTCACGGTCTTCAATAGAAAGAGTTCCTTTATTCAAACATGTAAATCCATAGATCAATGTTTCAGTCCTCTCAGGGATTTTCTTCAGGATCAAGTTTTACAATACAAATAAAACATTGGCGGAATATATAGCAATAATAATTAGAAAAAGTGACTTACCCCAGATGAATGGTGTTGCTCTCGGCGTAACTATGTACAAACAGCGCAGGCTCCGATATGGCCATGCCCCCTTCGTAATGTTGCGGCAATCACATGATGACGTCACATGCCGCCATAGGCGTGGCGACGCGGCAATCATCTCCGTGGTTACTGCATCTTTAATCTTTTATGTAGTGACCCATGTGCAGTTCTAGAGCCAAAAGCATGTGAAAAGTGATTAAAAGTATTAACTTTAGTGAATTAGCTTCTAGCTGAGCTTATATGTTATAAAAAAAGTAATACGAAAGATTTATATTGTGTTGTGTTATTGTTATAAGTGATTTGATAGCCTATAACTAGATATAATATTAAAGCACATTCCGTGTGCTTAATAATAAAGTGTATACAGGTATATATATATATATATATATATATATAGGTATCCAAGTAAATGGAATGCACTCCAGGGTCTTTGTAATAATGATAAAATATAACTTTTAATTCATATCAAAAATAATAAAATATACATGAAAATTTCGGCTCACATCTGGAGCCTTCTTCAGGATGGCAAATATAACATTACAGACATAAACAGACAATATACAGTATATATTCATAGAAATTAAATGCTCACCATCAAGTGTGTCTTAGACAGTAACCGCCAAAATGCACGAGAAGATAACCAATCAGACAGATCTGCCGATGCTCAGACCGGTTCCCACACTGTCTGTGCTCCATCGTTGCTAAGCAACTGCTGGAACACATAGTGATCCTGCCGATCTGCTGATCGTGCGGTAGAGGATTGTCAGAGCAATCAGCCTCAGCCAGCACTAAGTGAAAAATTTAAGGAAGATTTTAAGATCTATACCATCAGCGGATTAGACTTAAAAAATCTTTGTAATCATCACGCTCACAATTCATACATGATTGCTACTTTGAATATGTTTACAATGTTACACATTTAGAAGCTAAAAATTGTGTTTGTTACGTATGGTTATTATGTAAAGTGATGTTGATTAAGTCCTGAACATGGGTTTTTGTTCGATCTTATTTTTTTCTAGTACGTTTATTTTTCAACACCTCCAGACCTGCTTCGGTCTTTTTTTAGTTTATTCTCACTATACAACATATGTGTGTCATTGGTGGCATAGAGTCTTTCCCAGCAACAGCACTTACTGGCTGAGGCTAATTGCTCGGACAATCCTCTACCGCACGATCAGCAAATCGGCAGGATCGCTATGTGTTCCAGCCGTTGCTTAGCAACGATGGAGAGCTGTCAGCGTGGGAAATGGTCTCAGCATTGGCAGATCTGTCTGATCGGCTATCTTCTCATGCATTTTGGCGGTTACTGTCTAAGACACACTTGGTGAGCATTTAATTTCTATGCATATATATATTGTCTGTTTATGTCTGTAATGTTATATTTGCTATCCTGAAGAAGGCTCCAGATGTGAGCCGAAACGTTGATGTATATTTTATTATTTTTGATATGAATTAAAAGTTATATTTTATCATTATTACAAAGACCCTGGAGTGCATTCCATTTACTTGGATACCTACAAATCTTGCTGGATCTGCACCGGACAATAGAATCACTAAACACCTGGAGTGCAAGCACATTGGATTTCTGTATATAGATAGATAGATAATACACAGAATAGTTATATTACAGCAATGAAAATGTAAATTTTTCTTGCAAGCCCTATTACATAGTAAAGGAAAATCCTTAATTTTCTCACCTTACCATCATAAACCTCTCTAAAAAAATATATTGATTAGGACGCATGTTTAGGGCACTTTCCAATAAGCACTATGAAGGAATGGGGTTTGCCATACCCTTATCACCTGACAGGAAACCACAGTAAAATAAAACTGACATTTTGTAAAGTTAATCTGTTTTTAATGTGGTGATAAGTGATGACCTTGAACTGTTATCTTTTATGCCAAAAACAGGGCCATAAAAAAGTCAAAACATTTAGGTGCCCAAAACATCCATCTCTGGCAGACACAAAATTGCTACCTATACGAAAGAGCAAGGTCATTTAAAAGTTCCTGCATCATTTATTTATTTTTTCCAACCTTTCTATGCTGTTATCATTGTACTTGTCTGGGTTTAGTTTGTTGCTAAATGCTGCATCAAAGTATCTTTAAAGGACCACTCTAGGCACCCAGATCACTTCAGCTTAATGAAGTGGTCTGGATGCCTGGTCCAGCTAGGGTTAACCCATTTTCTTTATAAACATAGCAGTTTCAGAGAAACTGCTATGTTTATAAATAGGTTAATCCAGTCTCTAAAGCCTCTAGTGGCTGTCTCATTGACAGCCGCTAGAGGCGTTTGCATGCTTCTCACTGTGAAAATCACAGTGAGAAGACGAAGCGTTCATAGGAAAGCATTATGAATGCTTTCCTATGAGACTGGCTGAATGCGCGCGCAGCTCCTGCCGCATGCCCATTCAGCCAAGAGGAGGAGAGGAGGCGCTGGAGAAAGGTAAGATTTTTAACCCCTTCCTCTCCCCAGAGCCCGGCGGGAGGGGTCCCTGAGGGTGGGGGCACCCTCAGGGCACTATAGTGCCAGGAAAATGAGTATGTTTTCCTGGCACTATAGTGGTCCTTTAACTTCTCAGCAGTAGTCAATGTACTACTCACACAGGCTGGGAGTTCTGAAAATAAACAAAGTATTTGAACAGCCTGAAAACTGTACTCAATGATTGTTTTTCAAGGTTGAGAGACTATAGTTCTATCTCTATTTTCTTATTCTTTATTTCTATTATATTCGCTCACACCACCTCTGTCAGAAGGCTATTCTAAGCATCTACCACTCTTTGAAGAACAAAGTATTCTGTATTTGTATGTCTTTTCTCATCCTCTGATTTCAAAGTCTAATCTGTTGCTATAGTCACCTTTGAAATGATAGATAATTTCTAAGGAATTATTCATTATTACTCAAGCCCTAAACACCTGACACACATACTTTCCTATTAATACTGTTATGACACTGAGCATTTCACTAGAAAAAGAATCATAAGAAGAATAAAAGAGTTTAGCATAGTCAAAAAAAAGAACATTTTGTGGCTTTTACAGCATCTTAAAACCTAGTATCTTATAATTCAATCTGTCTGGTATAAGCACACGCTTTCTATATAAAGTCACATCACTTCATTCATTCCATACACTATATAAAACAGGTCATCTCTCTTTATACCTGATCATATAAGGCTGGATTGTTTTCTGATTAATGTTATAAATTATCACTGCTTATAAAATAGGAAATGCAATTACTGGGTTTTATAAGTATTTCATGATTTCGCGAAGAGTATATGGCTCAAAAGAAATCAAAGTGATGAATATAGCTGGATTAGATTCCGTTCTGTTTCTTTTTTTATATTTTAGAAATGTTTCTGTAATTTTGCATCACCATTTAAAGTACAACCAATTTACAGATTGTTTTCAAGGATAAACAAATCCTTCGCTACAGATTGACGTGAAACTGTAAAATTGAAGTTAAAGCAGAAGTGAAAGCAAAAATATCTTAATGGATTCATGGGTCCGATCAATATTTTTATTCAATAAGAAATGCAAAATGTAATTTCATTAATGCAGTTATAATCACAATCTCCAGGGCGTGATACAGTATTTATAAGAGAAACACCATCCATTCAAACTGCTACGATTTATGATTCAGCACAGCAGCCGTTTTATAGGCTTCAATGCCATTAGCATGGATAAACTCCAACTTGGAATCAAGCATGCATCCAAATGTTCTGCAGACTGTGTTAAGAGCTGGTTTCTGCATACTAAAACTAAAATTCCATGCAGAAAGAATGCTTCTATATGATTCTCAGAGAGAATCCATAATGTTACATTATAATGTTTCATTATTATTATTGTTGTTTATACCCAATATATTACGCAGCGCTGCTCAGATAGGTGGACTGACTAACACACAATTAATTGCAACAAGACAAACTGGAGTAGGAGGTGCTGTGGACCCTCCTTGAACAAGATTCCATTCTAAAAGGAGTGGAGTATACTCATGCAAGAGGTAAAAGTAAGATGTCTTCAAGTATGAGAAAGTTGGTTGCTAGAAGGTCATGCAAAATATTTTAGATGACACAGTTGGGGGAGATTGAAATTGGTTAGAGCGATGCTAGAAGAGCGATGGAAGTTTGTTAACAGTTTAATTGATATGCCTTCTTAAGGAAGTAGCTGATTACGTTTTTTTGTTTTGTTTTAAGAATAAAGTCTGGGGGAAGTTTGTTAACAGTTTAATTGATATGCCTTCTTAAGGAAGTAGCTGATTACTGATTTTATTTTTATTTTTTTTAAGAATAAAGACCGGGGGAGCAGTTCTATAGGAATGGTGCAGCCTTAGAGAAGTCATAAAGGTGACAATCACAGGTGTGAGTATGAACTAGATAGATGCAAGGTTTTTGGCAGAGCAAGGGACATAAAATATATATATATATATATATATATATATATATATATATATATATATATATACACATATACATATATGCTAAAGTTCTTTATGTTTAATCTTTCATTTGTGTCTAATAAAAGATATAAAAAAAAAAAACTTCAAGCCATTTCAAACTGTGCCCCAAAAAGAGAAGTAGCTGAAGAACCAGCTCTGAAGTGCTCTTAAGGCATTTGTATTTAAACTGGTACTTAAAACTGAAGATCTTCTTAATAAGAAATCAAATCAGAATTAGCTTCACACCATCAAGATTGAAGCCTTGTTGGTGGGATCTCTATATGAGGCACAACTTCACCAACACTATACTAGGAGCAGGATTGTTTTAGGAATACGTTTTATGTTTTATGTTTTACATTTTACGGATTGTTTTGTAATGTTCTGGCTGACCCCTAACTATGTCACTTACATAATGTTTTTCGTGGTAGATATGAGATTACTGGAGAATGTTTAGAAGACCCTTTATTTGTCATTCCGAAGGAGGGAAAGGATCTTTCTGTAAGCTCTAGCTATAGCCCCCTATTTCTGATTAATGTAGATATTAACAGACAGGTTAAGTTTCTTCTAAATATTATTCATCCAGATCAGGTAAGCTTCATTCAGAAAAGGGAAGCTGCAGATGCTATTAAGAGGTGCTTGATCTCATTTTTGATCTTAAAAAATAAGAACACAGCTAATGCTTCTAGGTTGATGCCAAAAAAGCATTTGATAAGGTCAACTAATCTTTCCTCTGAAAGGTTACTGGGCAATTTGAGTTCCCAGGGAGATTTATATCAGTGATTCTAGATTTGTATAGATGTCCAATGTTGATCATGGGGGTTCAGTCATCTCCCCTAGATGTTCTCAATGGCATGAGACAGGGTTGTTTCATGTTTTCTCTAAACAGAGCTCTTAGACCAAGCAATTCAAAAACATCTGGATGTCATAAACAATACACAAAATCCATCCCACTCTCCTACCTACTAAACAGCAACTTCAATGTTGACAGATTTTATTAGTTATTTAAAAAGTTTTTTCTAAAGGTTTTTTTTTTTTTTTAAAACACCTAATCTAGGCAAAAAATTATGGGGATCTAGTTACATTATATGATCATACATGGCATAAGCCTGCCACTACGTCAATGTACCCCATCTTTGGCAGGTCCTACTCTCACAGTCTAATGTCTACTCTTATGTGAAAAACTCACTTACTTGGGGAAGAAATTCCATCTGAGGCTCTCTGCAGTACAAGGCTAAATAGGGATCTGAGATGAGGCACCTGTAACAGGGAGGGGTGCAAAACCAAGGAGTTGGCTAGACTCCCCAAAAAAACTTTCTCACCTGAACATGCTTAAATGGGGTGCTGCTGGGGGCCATATTATACAATAAACAATACACAAAATCCAGTGTACTCTCCTTTCTACTAAACAGCAACTTCAATGTTAACAGATTTTATTTGTTTTTTAAAAAGTTTTTTCTAAAGGTTTTAAAAAAAGAAAAAACACCTAATCTAGGCAAAAAAATAATGGAATTTAGTTACATTATATGATCATACATTGCATAAGCCTGCCACTACGTCAATTTGGCAGGTCCTACTCTCACAGTCTGGATGTCAATTATATGGTATTGCAGATGATATACTCCTGTCTCTTACTCATGCTTGCCTCATCCTATAGACTCCTTCTCTAGAATTTTCCAATTCAAATTAAACCATTCTAAATGTGAGGGCTTAAATGTTTCTATTGATGAACTTAAATTGCACTTTAGGCAACTTTTACAAGCCACTTAATGAGATATTTTTACAGATTGACAGTCCTGCAATTCATTGAGTGGTTAAAGATTTGCAACTACAGTGAAGAAAAAAATAAAAAAATTTGATCCCCTGCTGATTTTGAACCTTTGCCCATTGACAAATAAATGATTAGTCTATAATTTTATTGTTTTACAGTTATAAATGGATTTGCATGTCAATGAGTGAACTAAGTATTTGATCCCCTATCAATCAGCAAGATTTTTGGTACCCAGGTGTCTTTTATACAGGGAATGAGTTCAGATTAGGAGTACTCACTTAAAGGGAGTGCTCCTAATCTCAGCTCGTTACCTGTATAAAATACACCTGTTCATAAAAGCAATCAATCAGATTCAAAACTCTCCACCATGGCCAAGACCAAAGAGCTGACCAAGGATTTCAGGGACAAGACTGTAGACCTACACCAGGCCGGAATGGGCTACAAGACCATCGCCAAGCAGCTTGGTGAGAAGGTGACAACAGTTGGTGCGATTATTCGCAAAAGGAAGAAACACAAAATAACTGTCAGTCTCCCTCGGTCTGGTGCTCCATGAAAGATCTCACCTTGTGGAGTTTCAGTTATCATGAGAATGGTGAGGAATCAGCCCAGAACTACACGGGAGGATCTTGTTAATGATCTCAAATAAGCTGGGACCATAGTCACCAAGAAAACAATTGGTAACACACAGGGCCGGTGCAAGGATTTTTGCCGCCCTAGGCAAAAGAAAGATTTGCCCCCCCACCGGAACATCGCAATGCCCCACCCATATGAACTAATGCCAGTGCTGCACACAGTGTGTGTTTACATTAAAAAGCCTGCAGGGACAAACTATAGACACCAGAACAAATTTATTAAGCTGCAGTGGTTCTGGGGACTATAGTGTCCATTTAATGTGAGGTAAATTAGAGATTAGTGTCGCTAATAATATACTAGATTGCCTACTTACAATCAGATGAGGATGGTGATGGGCTCTGGCTGCAGTCTGGCTCCACTGGTCTGGTGTAGAACAGGATCTCTGGAGGCTGTTTGTAACTGTGGTCACAAAATTCAATGTTCTGGGAGAACAGGAAGCAGCTCCATTTTTGGGGCCTCTTACATAGCTCAAGGTCTGGGCCCCAGGGCCTGACGGTGAGTATACCCATAAAGCCCACCCATAAGTCCACCTACATGTTCCACCCATGAACTCACAGGGAGTAGAGTGTGTAGGGGATGTGTTATGTGTTACTGTAGAGGATCTAATGTGTGTGCTTACGGAATGTAGTGTATAAGGATACCAGTTTGTGTAGGTGATGCAGTGTGTGTTTGTGTGTAGAGGAAGCAGTGTGTTTTGTGTAAGGGATAGAAAGCAGTGAGTGTTTGTGTATAAGGGGTGTATTGTGTGTTTCTTGTTGTGTGTAAGGGATGCATTGTGTGAATCTGTGTTTGTATGCATAAGGGATGCAAAGTGTGTTTCTGTGTATGTAAGGGACGCAGTGTGTGTGTCTGTAAGGGGTGCGTTGAGTGTGTGTAAGAGATGCATTGTGTTTCTCTGTGTGTGTAAGAGAAGCAGTGTGTGTTTGCATGTGTGTGTAAGGGATGCATTGTGTGTTTCTGTGTATATGTGCAAAGGATGCATTGTCGTTATATGTAAGGGTTGCATTGTGTGTTTCTCTGTGTGTAAGGGAAGCATGTTGTGTTTCTGTGTGTATAGGGATGCATTGTGTGTGTGTGTGTGTGTGTGCGCGTGGTGTGAAAGAGCTCCCTGTCCTATAGAGCTCTCCCTTCCATTCCTTAGAGATCTCCCCTGCCCCTTAGTGGTCTCACCTCTCCCCCCACCCTCCCCTAGTGGTCTACCCCCCTCTTTTAGCGGTCTCTCCTCACACCCCTCCCCTAGTGGTCTCTCCACCGCCCCCTCCCTCCTTTAGTGGTCTCTCCTTCCCCTACGTTCTCATCTCCCACCCCCCATGTTCTCCTCTTATTCCCCCCTTCCACGTGTTCTCCTCTTCTTCTCCCCCCGTCCCTGTAATCTCTTCTTCTTCCCCCCTGTAATCTTCTCTTCTTCTCCCCCCTCCCTCCCTGTAATCATCTTCTTCTCCCTGTGTCTTCTTCTCCCCCCTCCCTCCCTGTAATCATCTCCCTCCCTGTAACCTCCCTCCTCCTGTAACCACTCTCCGCCTCCCTCCTGTAACCTTCTCCACCCATCCTCCTGTGTCTTCTCCCCTCCTGTAACCTTCTCCCGCTCCCCTCCTGAAATGCTTGCCCCCCTCCTCCTGTAATCTCCCCATAATCTTCTCCCCTCATATAATCTTCTCCTCCTCCCCAATAATCTTCTCCCAATAATCTTTCTCCCCTCCCCATCATCTCCCCTATAATCTTCTCCTCCCCCCTCCCCTATAATCATCTTCTCCCACCTCTCCCCCTGTAATCCTCACCTCCCCTTCCCTTTAGCGTGGCCGAGCTCCTATCCGGTCCGCGACCCGGCGGGACTAACAGGAAGTGCACACTCTGTGTGCACTTCCTGTCAGTCCGGCCGGATCGCGGACCGGAAAGGAGCTCGGCAACGCTACAGCAGGGGAGGGGAGGTGAGGCAGTGCGGCAGCCACCTGAGAGCTCTCTATAGAGCGCTCAGGCGGCTGTGGCATTTAAAGGGCCGGCAATAGGGGCGCAGGGTGCCCCCTCCTATATGGCGCCCAAGGCAGCTGCCTAGTTCGCCTTATAGGAAGCGCCGGCCCTGGTCAAGACCCCTCTGGTCCCTGTTCATTAAGAGCTTGGACAATCCCAAAGATTGCAGCAGTACTCAGGCGTAGAGGGATACCATACGGCTAGGAAAGCGGAAATATACAAGATAATGATGACCAGCCCTGACAATCCACAGCCAGGGTCTAGCTCACAAGACCAAATTATTGACACTCTCACAGGGATTCAGATCACTATGGCAGACATGCTCGCGTCTATCAACAGCCTAATCCAGTGTCAGGATGGCGGTCAGGTGCCCGGGACCCAGACACTGTCCGGGTGGCGGTGCGAGTACCGGGACCCAGTATGCCAGATGTTTAGAATAGGAGTCACAGTGTGGAGGTGGATTAGCAGGGTCTGGTGCAGGGTAACTGCACACCCCCTGGTGTGGAGCACCAGCGTTTGTGCAGCCACAAACCAGAACCCTGATTCAGCTTATGCGGATCCCAGGAACTAGGAGCAGGAATTAAGCAGACCTCCCAGAGCTGAATAGGGAGGCTCTGCAGCAAGAATGTTTCCAGTACAGAAACAAGGCAAGACTAGAGATAGGCACCAAACATGAAAACAAGACAGAACTAATAGAACCCAGAACCAGAGAAGGATAGGAAGCTAAACCCAGAACATGTACACAAAACATTAGGGAAACAGACATAACATGGGCAGGACAGGACTATATATGGACTGGGAATACAAACTAAAACAAGACAAGACAAGATATGATAGGCAAAACAAGAGGAGAAATAACCAAGTACTATATATGAAAGTCATGGGGATTTAGTCACATTATATGATCATACATTGCATAAGCCTGCCAACAACGCCAATGTACCCCATATCTGGCAGGTCCTACTCTGCCTAATGCAAGCTAAACCAACCAAAGAAAACACACATAGTACTTACCTGCAAGAAAGGGCAGAAAACTTGAGCAGCTGCCTGCAGGACACTGAAACAAAAGGAATGATGGAAAACAAACGGGTGTGGCAACATAAAACAAACATTTAAAGGAAATCTGGAGACTGGGAATTCCAGGGACGATTACAGAAATTAACCCAGAAAAACCGGCATAAAGAAAACCAGACATAGAATAGAA
>OW240912.1:59508307-59543816 GCA_933207985.1 Pelobates cultripes
AGGGGACAGGACAACTGCACCGCATCAAAGCTACGATGGACAGGGCCATGTACCGTCAAATCTTGGGTAAGAACCTCCTTCCCTCAGCTAGGGCATTGAAAATGGGTCGTGGATAGGTATTCCAGCATGACAATGACCAAAACACAAAGCCAAGGCAACAAAGGAGTGGCTTGAGAAGAAGCGCATTAAGGTCCTGGACTGGCCTAGCCAATCTCCAGACCTTAATCCCATAGAATATCTGTGGAGGGAGCTGAAGGTTCGAGTTGCCAAACCTCAGCCTCGAAACCTTAATGCCTTGGAGAGGATCTGCAAGAGAAGTAGGACAAAATCCCTCCTGAGATGTGTGCAAACCTGGTGGCCAGCTACAAGAAACGTCACTAAGTCAAAGCGGTCAAATACATATTTCACTCATTGACATGCAAATCAATTTATAACTTTTTTGATGGATTTTGTTTGTGTTATTCTGTCTCTCACTGTTAAAATACACCAACCATTAAAATTATAGACTGATCATTTCTATGTCAGTGGACAAACATTCAAAATCAGCAAGGGATCAAATACTTTTTTACTCACTGTATATATTGTGGGTAACAATCTGTGTGAAGACCTGCATTGTAACACACACAGTAATCCTGTTCTTTTTTCTTTTGTATACAGAGCTTTGAGGTGACCTGTAAAAATAAAATAAATACAAGCTCAGAGAGGATATGATAACATTATTCAAAATATTTTTGAGACTAACACAAACCATCGTCTGGAAATCTATTCATAAACAAGAAAATACGTAACACACCAGGTCACCCATCTAGAATGGAAGAAAGGAAGAATTCTATGCATGAAGGAATGGCTTTATCAAAGTCTGTTATAGATGTTTAAATATCAGCAGGATGAATACTTGCAAAAACATAATATTCAGTCATACAAGTTTTAATACATGAGGTAACAACGTATTGTAACAAGGAGAGATCTGACTGCTCTGGGGTCAAGAATGATTATTTTTTCCTATTTTGTTGCAAAATTCTGAAGTGTTCCAAACTGTTTTTTTTGTCTTTGGATCAACAGCAAAAACAAATGTCAGAAAGGCTGGACTTGATGAAGAGATGTATTCTTTCAGCCCAAGTAACTATATAACAATGTAAGAATGCAGGTTATTCTGACAAATGGCTTTATACTAATATACATCAAATGTTTCAAGAACCAGTGACCTATTAGCAGAATGATTGAGAATTGTTTAACCTAGTAAAATCTGTCTACCTTTGTCATATCTGTACTTGCTTTCTAGCCACCAACATTAGTGACATTATTAAGCCCTCCAATGCTAAAACATTAATAACAGACAAAATATATTAGGTGGGCAAAATACCCACTGGCATAGTGCTTTTTTATTTATTTTTTATTTTTGTTATGTGGGTGCATGACACCTAAAACTAGACATTTTGTAGTTTGCAGCTTTTGGTAGCACACGATACCTAACCAGTTAATTTGTTTAATGTAGCATGCACAAACCAACCACTACTTTGATGTATAATGTATTATCTGCAATGCTTCAATAAAAACTTAAAAAAAAAAAAATAATAATAATAATGTGACTGCACTGACTGACTGCTGACGGGATGTCAAATTTCATTTAAGCTCTGATGATCATGCAAACAAATCAGTGCAATTAGAGTTTCCCCAACTGAAAGTGTACTTACATGTAAATAATAAAAAAAAGTACTTGAACAAGTGGTAAGAACAATTATACTAATCACAATTAAAGGACCACTATAGTGCCAGGAAAACATACTTGTTTTCCTGGCACTACAGGGAGTGCAGAATTATTAGGCAAGTTGTATTTTTGAGGATTAATTTTATTATTGAACAACAACCATGTTCTCAATGAACCCAAAAAACTCATTAATATCAAAGCTAAATATTTTTGGAAGTAGTTTTTAGTTTGTTTTTAGTTTTAGCTATGTTAGGGGATATCTGTGTGTGCAGGTGACTATTACTGTGCATAATTATTAGGCAACTTAACAAAAAACAAATATATACCCATTTCAATTATTTATTATTACCAGTGAAACCAATATAACATCTCAACATTCACAAATATACATTTCTGACATTCAAAAACAAAACAAAAACAAATCAGTGACCAATATAGCCACCTTTCTTTGCAAGGACACTCAAAAGCCTGCCATCCATGGATTCTGTCAGTGTTTTGATCTGTTCACCATCAACATTGCGTGCAGCAGCAACCACAGCCTCCCAGACACTGTTCAGAGAGGTGTACTGTTTTCCCTCCTTGTAAATCTCACATTTGATGATGGACCACAGGTTCTCAATGGGGTTCAGATCAGGTGAACAAGGAGGCCATGTCATTAGATTTTCTTCTTTTATACCCTTTCTTGCCAGCCACGCTGTGGAGTACTTGGACGCGTGTGATGGAGCATTGTCCTGCATGAAAATCATGTTTTTCTTGAAGGATGCAGACTTCTTCCTGTACCACTGCTTGAAGAAGGTGTCTTCCAGGAACTGGAAGTAGGACTGGGAGTTGAGCTTGACTCCATCCTCAACCCGAAAAGGCCCCACAAGCTCATCTTTGATGATACCAGCCCAAACCAGTACTCCACCTCCACCTTGCTGGCGTCTGAGTCGGACTGGAGCTCTCTGCCCTTTACCAATCCAGCCACGGGCCCATCCATCTGGCCCATCAAGACTCACTCTCATTTCATCAGTCCATAAAACCTTAGAAAAATCAGTCTTGAGATATTTCTTGGCCCAGTCTTGACGTTTCAGCTTGTGTGTCTTGTTCAGTGGTGGTCGTCTTTCAGCCTTTCTTACCTTGGCCATGTCTCTGAGTATTGCACACCTTGTGCTTTTGGGCACTCCAGTGATGTTGCAGCTCTGAAATATGGCCAAACTGGTGGCAAGTGGCATCGTGGCAGCTGCACGCTTGACTTTTCTCAGTTCATGGGCAGTTATTTTGCGCCTTGGTTTTTCCACACGCTTCTTGCGACCCTGTTGACTATTTTGAATGAAACGCTTGATTGTTCGATGATCACGCTTCAGAAGCTTTGCAATTTTAAGAGTGCTGCATCCCTCTGCAAGATATCTCACTATTTTTGACTTTTCTGAGCCTGTCAAGTCCTTCTTTTGACCCATTTTGCCAAAGGAAAGGAAGTTGCCTAATAATTATGCACACCTGATATAGGGTGTTGATGTCATTAGACCACACCCCTTCTCATTACAGAGATGCACATCACCTAATATGCTTAATTGGTAGTAGGCTTTCGAGCCTATAAAGCTTGGAGTAAGACAACATGCATAAAGAGGATGATGTGGTCAAAATACTCATTTGCCTAATAATTCTGCACTCCCTGTATAAGGTCTCTAGGTTTCTCCCCCCCCCCCCACACCCTCAGGGTCCCCCTCCTTCCAGGCTCTAGGGGGTGGAAGAAGTTAATCCCTTACCTTTTTCACCGCCGGGCTCCCTCGGCGCAGGGAACTCTCCTCCTCCTTTTCGCAGTCATCGGCTTAACCGCGCATGTGCATTCAGCCAGTCCATAGGAAAGCATTCTCAATGCTTTCCTATGTATGCTGTTGTCTTCTCACTGTGAAAATAACAGTAAGAAGCACAGAAGCGCCTCTAGCGGCTGTCAATGAGACAGCCAATATAGGCTGGATTAACCGTAGGTAAACATAGCAGTTTCTCTGAAACTGCTATGTTTACAGCAAAAAGGGTTAAACCTAGATGGACTTGGCACCCAGACCACTTTATTAAACTGAAGTGGTCTGGGTGCCTATAGTGGTCCTTTAAAACAAAAATAAGTTTATATACTTGTATTGCATAATGATAAAACTTGCAGATGTATCCAACCAGCTTATCTTTTCTTTCTGTAATAATAAAGGTTTTATTGCAATTTATAGCCTGTTTTTTTCCTGTGCAATGCTGTTCTGAAAAATATGTTGCCACTCTATATTTAGAGAATAATAATAGCGATAATCATGATTGTAATAGCATCATTACACATTTTTACATCCGGTAGCTGTTTAATAATATTATTTTTTAGTGTTTGATGGGATAACTAAATAGGTTTTTTTTTTGTGTGTGTGAAAGTGATGATAGCTAAACTTTAGCAAGCAACTATTGCTATTATCATCATTTGCGATATCTTAAAAGTGTGTAAAATCACAGGGTTATGATCACATATTCAACTTTCAGCAACTATAGAGGCCAATGACAGTTAGGATAATATTAGAGCATGTTTCTTTCATGCTTTATAGTCCCCCATGGCGATAACTCAAATAAAATACAAATTACTGTCTTCTTTCACATAACTGGCATTCAGTTCTGAAATGGTCCTCTAATCTTTATGTGATTGCTTTCTCTGTGATGGAAATATTGCCTTTGGTACAGTATTTATTGCTGGTTCTTTCAGAAGTATTGACTTTATGTAACAGTTTGACATATATCAAATACTTTTCAGATTTAATAAACCTTCTTTGGTCAGATTTCAATTGTAAACACTGCAAGATTTATGTCTGACTAAGCACCAAGACCCTTTGTCCCTGAAAAAAGGTCACTGTCAAGTTATCTTAGGTTCAAAAAATGTTTTATTAACCTCATGATAAGACTATGGCTGTGTATTCTTAATCTGAACATTCTGTCTCAGTTTGCTGCTTTTTGACTATGCAGTGTATTTGCTACTCTCCAAATTATAGCAAGTTGAAATCAAAATGGCTAAAAATGCTTATTCATATGGATTTTTCAACCCAGATTTGATCACAGCTTGGCTATCTTGACCTAAATATAGCTTTTTTTTTTAACTTTCTTCAATTCAGAGTTTAGTGAATTATCCGCTAATCCATTGTTAATTCTCTCGAAAAGAAAAATAGAAAATCTTCCAAGCTGTTTTGGACATAATTATACCCTTTCACACAGGTATTTTTTTAATTATGAATTTCCATTAACTAAAAGTGAATTAGAAGCAAATTGTAATTTTAAGAAATTCCCTTTGCATTCAGGTACCCCAAACATTCCCAGTTTAATGCATGATCCTGCCAACTTTTAATTCAACACAATATAGTATTTAGTAAACATTTCCCTACAAAATTTTCAATATTACTTTTTAAATAAGAAATTTTAAAAAATCACTTGTGTTTTTTATTTGTTAATTTTGTTTTATTTTTTTCGCCAAGCCATATGATTAGTTGAGTAAGTTCTATTCGGCATAGTAACAATGCCATATATTTAGTCAATATAAAAATGAAGAATTGTGTATTATTCATAAACCATAAATACCCTTTGAAAAGGATTTTTAGTATCTCTTTTTTCTCAATTGGGATTTATTTAACCCCTTAAGGACCAAACTTCTGGAATAAAAGGGAATCATGACATGTCACACATGTCATGTGTCCTTAAGAGTTAAAATGCACCTCCCTTCATAACAGTTCATATAATTCAGCATGTGTGTATAACTGTGGCCGTGTGTCAAAGGGGAATAACTTAGAACTGCAAGGCCTCACTGGCTGGAGCTAAGATAGCCATGTCATATCCATTTTTCATAAGAATCCCGCATAACTGATGAAGTGTAGTCTCTCTAGATTAACACCTTCTAAATAAATGATAATAAATTGTGGAAACTGTACTCTGCATAGTTCATATGTATTCTAGTCTACAGCATTCATACCAAACATGCCTTGCCTAAGAATGAACTAAGTATTGTCAGTTCTTGTTCTGGCAGCCAAAAGTTTTAAACTGCTTTAGAAACACATTACGAACTAGAATGCACATTTATAAAAAATAAATAAAAAAAAAGACATGTAGTATAAGTAAAGGGAAAAAATGGAAATTAATATTTATTAGAACAAAAATAAAAAGGACAGGCTTCTAGACACAGGGTACCCTGCCACATGTTTGGGAGTGACCCTCCAGTGCATGGAATAGGCATAAGGCTATTCTAGTCTTAAGATAAGGCCAAGGACTAATGAAAGTATTTAGAAAATTGGGCAGACTAGATGGGCCGAAAGGTTCTTATCTGCCGTCAAATTTTATGTTTCTATGTTTAGGAGATCACTATAATTCTTGGTTAGTTTGATGCCTTTTGGACCTGTCTTTGCACACTTTTTTTATTGTGGTCCACAGTGTATTGCTATTGGGGATGCTTTTCTTCCTGTTCAATCAATGTTTCGTACACTGAAAATATTAAATACAATTAAAAAAATGAGTAGGAATAAAATATAAAATTTATATACCCAATAAAAATTGCTATCCATCTGCATCTCTGTCAACTGCTATAGACAGACAAATAGACATATCACATAGAGGCATATGACATACTGCCTAATAATCAATTTTCTGCATAAAAATAAAAAAGAGAAAAGGGAAAAAAAAGACATGCAGTAGTTATTTATGCAGAGTACTTTGAGGGAAAGTCATAAAGTGAAAAAGTTACTATCATCAATGAAATTGTAATTACTATACTGTTATAACTCGGAGCCATAAATATTTATTATAAGTAACATCCACTGTCTTTACATGCAACATTCATGGCATTACCCGCCTATATTTCTATTTAGAATGTCTAATTTGGGAAAATAAGCCAATTATAAGTCAATTCTTTTAACACAATTATCCTCACAGAGTTAATATCTTCTGTTTTTCTCCCCAGCGCCTTCTGAGAGAGAAGTCGTTAATAAAGTAGTAGATAGAGTAACTCCAATTAGACCTAAATATTGAAGATTCAGCTTTGTGTATCAGTAAAAAGAAATCCTGAGTGGTTAGAATTCCTCGTGGCTGTCAATTTGTGCCATCAGTTTGTAAAATATTGAGACATTCGTCTATCAGGAAGATAACTTGGGATTGGCATTACATCTAGACAGTAGTTGTTCAGATATTGCTTAAAAGAAAAGTTTTACTTTGCATGAAGTTTCTCGCAATATTTCACAATTTAATATAAAAACTAAAAAAAAAAAAAAAATTGTGTTGCAAGCAGAAAGTGAACATGCTTGATGAAGCCAGACATTTGATATCGCTCTGTTATGGTGCTATTTTAGACGTATTCTATTACAGGAAAACTCTAAAATCAAGCACCCATACATGTAGTAGAGGTGCAGAATCCTATTTCCAATCCAGGAGATGTATTTCTCATGCACATAAGCATGCACACCCCATTTATTTAAGGTGTGTGCACCAATTATTATTTTTTTTTAACACAAAAACATATGAAGGAATACTATCTTGTAATGTAATAATAATTCTTGGAATTTGCCTAAAAGTTAGAGCTGTCATAAGAACATTAAAAATCCTCATGTTTCAAAGATATAATAACATTAACAATTTGAGCAGTTTAGCAAGTGAGTGATCAAGAAGGTCAGACCAGAATGAGACCAGACGCCTTGTTAGGAAACAGTGGCACTGGTTGTTCAACATTGTTACAAAGGATACAGATAGCAAATAATGATTGTTAAGAGAGTAGCCAAAATATCTAATAATCTAATATAGTTAATAGAAGAGATGTCATGAGTAATTTCACATCATTACATTTAAAGATTAAAGTACGATGCATATTACACTAAAGCGAGCGAGTTCGAGTGACAAACAACAAAACTTGGTAAGAGAGGGGCATGGATACTCAGCATTAAATAACTTGCAGTATATTAAGGTTAGTTGGAATCAGAAAGTACTTGATCTGTGCACGCAGGCAAAAAGAGCTCCCTACACAAACCTAGAACATACAAAGATTAGGAGATATAATAAAGCAAATTATATAATATCTGTTTCCATCATTGGGCGTAGATGGCAGGTAATCACTCTATATTTTTCAATATAAGGTAATCTATATAATATCTATTAGCAAATTAAGTCAGATGCTGTAGGTATTTAAACGATTCTTATGATGCAGAGCCATCCTTAATGAATGAACGAGTATCGTGGGACATACACTGATAGCCACAACATTAAAACCATTGACAGGTAAAGTGAATAAAATTGATTATATCATTACAATGGCAACTGTCAAGAGGTGAGATATATTAGGCAGCAAGTGAAAAGAAAGGTGTCAGAGCACACAGTGCATTGCATTTTGTCGGTCAGGGTGCCCATGATGACACCTGTCCACTGCTGTAACCCCATCTAATGGGGACATGAGTTTCACTACTGAACCATGGAGCAATGGAAGAAGGTTGACTGGTCTGATGAATCACGTTTTGTTTTTGATCAGGTTGATGGTGGGTGCATGAGCGTTGTTTACCTGGGGAAGAGATGGCAGCATGATGCACTATGGGAAGAAGGCAGGTAAGGTAGAGGCATTGTTTTGCTCTGGGAAATGTTCTGCTGAGAAACATCACATTCTTGTGGATGATACTTTGAGAGCTACCACCTACCTAGAGATTGTTGCAGACCACGTACACCCCTTCATGGCAATGGTGTTCCCTGATAACTTATGCACGTAGGCCAGTTTACCAATAGTGATGTCCCAAACGGTTCGCCGGCAAATAGTTCCTGACGAACATCGCTTGTTCGCGTTCGCCACGGATGGCGAACAAATGCGCTGTTCGGTCCGCCCCCTATTCGTCATCATTGAGTAAACTTTGACCCTGTACCTCACAGTCAGCAGACACATTCCAGCCAATCAGCAGCAGACCCTCCCTCCCAGACCCTCCCACCTCCTGGACAGCATCCATTTTACATTCATTGTGAAGTTGCATTCTTAGTGAGAGGAGGGACAGTGTAGCAGCTGCTGATTTGATAGGGAAATTGATAGCTAGGCTAGGGTATTCAGTGTCCACTACAGTCCTGAAGGACTCATCTGATCTCTGCTGTAAGGACAGCACCCCAAAAAGCCCTTTTTAAGGCTAGAACATCAGTCTGCTTTTTTTTTCTGTGTAATGTAATTGCAGTTGCCTGCCTGCTAGCCTGTGTGTCAGGCTCACAGCATATACTGTGCCCACTTGCCCAGTGCCACCACTCACTCACTGGTGTCCCTATAGCTTGCATTTAAAAAACACAAAACTTTTTTGACTGTAATATAATAGCAGTCAGTTTCTTTCACTAGTGTGCGTTTCAGGGCCTGCCCAGTGCCACCACTCACTCACTGGTGTCCCAATAGCTTGCATTTAAAAAAAACAAAACTTTTTTGACTGTAATATAATAGCAGTCAGTTTCCTTCATGAGTATGCGTTTCAGGGCCTGCCCAGTGCCAAAACTCACTCACTGGTGTCCCAATAGCTTGCATTTAAAAAAACCACCTTTTGGACTGTAATATAATAGCAGTTAGTTTCCTTCACGCGTGTGCATTTCAGGGCCTGCCAGGACACAGTGTCACACCGGTGCAACTCATATCTGGTGTAACAGTAGTGTACATTTAAAAAAAATACAATTTTGACTGTAATAGATTGAATAGCAGTTAGTTGTCTGCCAGCGTGTGTGTCAGGCTCACAGCGTATACTGTGCCCACTCATATCTGGTGGCACATTAGATTGCACGCGCAGTGCCCCAAATTTGAAGTAGGAGGACCGACCAAGCATCTTTTTCCATCTCCCGGTTCCTAAAATCGATGCCATATACACGTCCCCTGATAGGGGACGTAACAGGGATTAAACTGATAGGAATAGTACTACTTAACACACCTTATAATAATGCAGAGAGAGGCAATGCAGAGAGAGGAGTCTGAAGAAGAGGAGTCAGAGGAAGAAAGTGGCTTTGAGGAGGTGGAAGACCAAACACAGCAGGCGTCCCAGGGGGCTTGTTGTCACCTTTTGGGGACCCTTGGTGTTGTACGTGGCTGGGTGGAGGAAGAGACCTTCAATGACATCAGTGAGGACAAGGAACGGAACATGGCTAGCTTGGTATCCGATCCTGTGCAAATGGGGAGTTTGCGGTTGTGCAAATGGACTGTTTACGGTTGTTTGCGGTGTGTTTAACGGGGAGTTTGGTCTGTCACTGTGAAGCGGGCGTAACCCTTACACTACCTGATCGATACAACATCATACCTGACAATTTAGGAATGTTAGGTGATTAATGCCCTTTATGGATTAAAACCAGACTCTGCATCAACTATGTAATTTTCCATGGGAGTTTTGCCATGGATCCCCCTCCGGCATGCCACAGTCCAGGTGTTAGTCTCCTTGAAACAACTTTTCCATCACTATTGTGGCCAGAAAGAGTCCCTGTGGGTTTTAAAATCCGCCTGCCTATTGAAGTCTGTGATGGTTCGCCCGTTTCGCCCGTTTGCGAACATTTGCGGAAGTTCGCGTTCGCCGTTTGCGAACCGAAAATTTTATGTTCGCGACATCACTATTTACCAACTGTGAACTGGGCTGTGCATAAATTGATAACAGTTGCATTATTGGTGCATAATTGGTATTTGGTACATTACAGTTTGGTACATTTTATTATTAAGAAAGTACTTATTGTTGAGGGATTCGATTATAAGAGGTGAAGAGATGGACAAAAGTGTCCTTGTGAGATGTATTCCTGGAGCTACTGTTCACAGAGACAGGAGACGTATCTTTAATATGGTTAAGCAATCAACGTAGGAGGGGGAATTGGATGTACTTGTCCATCTAGGGACAAATGACTTGGCTTGCAATGAGGTTTCAGAGGTAAAGGAAGTTTTTTGTGTTTTTGCTAATGATATACGGCAGGTTGTTTCCACGCTGTTATTCTCTGAAGTTTTGCCTGTGCATAACACTCAGAATGACAGGCAAATGTGTATTAAGGACTTTAACTTGTGGCTTGGTGAAAGGTGTCGGGAATAAGAATTTGGATTAATTGTTTGGAGTGGAAATGAACTGCACAAAAACAATGGTTTGTATCTTTCTCAAAAGGGAACAAATGTTCTCAGTGATCAGTTCAGAGGTTTTGCTAGGATGTATTTAAACTGGGGGGAGGGGGGCAAAAGGGTGATAAAACATCAATCCAGTTGCCCCCCAAAACAAGGACATAAAGTGCCTGTAGCAAGTGTGTTAAAATATGTTAAACTCAGAGTCATGTCTACAAATGCTCGCAGTTTATGGAATAAGATTCATGTACTTGTGGCAATAATGGCAGCTGATAATGTAGATTTAGTCACTGTTACTGAGACATAGTATAATGAGAAAAATGAATGGGACGTAGCAATATTAGGGTACTCTTTATATGGAAAAGACAGAGAAGGCAAGAAAGGGGAACGGGTGGCACTCTATGTGAAGGATAGCATAAAATCTAACTTAATAAAAGTTAGTGAAGCAAACAGAGTCTGTTTGGGTTATGTTAAAATTTGGTAATCACACAGTAATGCATGTAGGTGGGATTTATAGGCCCCCAGGGCAGATAGAAGAGTTACATAATCTACTAGTTGAGGAATTAGCTAAAGTGACAAAGAACGGGGAGTGATCATCATGGGTGACTTTAATCTTCCTGATGTGAACTGGAAAACCAAAATAGCTGCTTGTGCCAGGAGCACACATATTCTAAACTCTCTACTGGAATTATCTCTAAAACAAGTCATTGAGGAGCCAACTAGTAAGGAGGTCATGTTAGATTTAGTGTTAACAAATAGAGATTTGGTATCAGATATTACTGTAGGTGAAAATGTAGGCTACATTGATCACCAGTCAGTGTGGTTTAAAATAAGAACAGTGACAGAGTCACACCACAGTAAAACTAAAGTTTTAGAAAAACAGACTTTTCTAAAATTAGAATATGTGTAAATGAGTCATTGTCAGTCTGGAGCAGTTTATATGGAGTCCAAGAGAAATGGGATTATTTAAAAGTTGCACTACTGAAGACAACAGAAAATTGAATTACAATAGAAAACAAAACAAAAAAAGAACTTAAATACTTATCAGTTAAACAGAAAAAAACAGCTTCCCACTGAATACCTCCCAAGTAGTGTTACGTCTGAACAAGCCAAGAAATACAATATACGTGGGATTCAGCTGATAGATCTAAAATAAAATAAAACATAGCATAATACAACTTTTGGAAATGTAATATTCCCTGCTATAGATTGCACTCACAGGATGTTGAAATTATATGCGCTCTATTGGTGCCTCCCCTGATGTTTTGGGGGGCTCGTATCTCCCTCTTAGGATCAGGTATCACCCAGTATCAGGAACCATGCAGGACTCAGACAGAAAATTGAATTAAGCTTGTCACTAAGAGTAAAAAATTTAAGAAACCACTCTGGTACTCCGCAGAAGTGACCAAAATAGTAAAAAACTTAAAGTTAGCATTTAGTAATTATAAAAAAACACAGAGTGAGGAAGATAGACAGATCTATAAGATTAGACAGAAAGAGGCTAAGCAAGTTATAAGAGCTTCCAAATCACACACAGAAGAGAAAATAGCACAGTCAGTAAAAAGGGGGGACAAAACATTTTTTAGATACATAAATGAGAAAAGGAAAGTAAAACAAGGCTTAGTTAGATTAAAAACAAAAGATAGAAGGTATATAAAAGAGGATAAATGTCTAACTGACTGCCTCAATGAACATTTTCGTTCAGTATCACTTGGAGTATTGTACACAATACTTGAGACCATATCTGAAGGATATTGATACTTTGGAGAGAGTTCAGAGAATGGCTACAACACTAGCTCATGGATTACAGGATAAAATTTACAAGGAAAGATTAAAGGATAGTAACATGTATAGCTTGGAGGAGAGGCGAGACATGGGGGATATGATAGAAACATTTAAATACATAAGAGGAATCAACACAGTAAAAGAACAAAAAACTACCACATTAAGAGGGCATAGTCTTAAATTAGAGGGGCAAAGGTTTAAAAGTAATATCAGGAAGTATTACTTTACTGAGAAGGTAGTGGATGCATGGAATAGCCTTCCAGCTGAAGTGGTAGAGGTTAACACAGTGAAGGATTTTAAGCATGCGTGGAATAGGCATAAGACTATCCTAAGTATAAGATAAGGTCAGGGACTAATGAGAGTATTTAGAAAATTGGGCAGACTAGATGGGCCGAATGGTTCTTATCTGCTGTCACATTCTATGTTTCTATGTTTAGGTACCGGTATAGTGCTCACCTTTGTCACAGCCTTAAGGTCCTACTTCTGAGGTATGATAGTGTTGTGCCAGTTTAGTGGGGATGGCACTACCCCTATAAAGATTCAGAAGACTCCAATGGACTTTAAAAAAATTTATAAAATGTTTGGAAAAATTAAATTAAAAACAATATAGTAAGAACATTAATAACAATATAAAAATACAAATATAAAGTCCTGTAAAATGTGTTTTACTCTTATAGAGCTTCTTCAGTCAGCTGTAGTTGTGGTCCTGCGAATCTTCAATATTTTTAAAGTTTTTTTTGCATATTTTGAATGCACTATTTTTACAATGTATTGACATGGAGCTTCACTTTTTAAATAAAATGCCTCTGCAAGCATATTTTATTAAAAATGGAGAATATAAGTTTCTATTTAATAAAATTCAGGATTTATCAGTTAGTGATAAAAGTTGCAACTAATAATGGCACAGTTATGTGTCTGATGATGCACACGTGGATTTTATGTATGTATAGTGTGTTCTCATGTATGTCATACAGACGGTATATTAACCAGAGGTATTGTACACTGTACATAAATCTTTTAACTTCCTCCTTCAGGAATTAGATTGATGACAAGGTCAACAACCAAATTCTGACAACAAGACTACAGAAAATATTGGCTCAACTTCACACTAAACTGGGTTGTTACTAGCTCTGTAATCAACAGAAAAAAAAATTAAAAACAACTTTTTTGCTGTATAATATAGCAAATGTCAAACAAATTATTAAAATCAAGGCATTTTAACACAGGATATTTAGATTAGACAATATTTCCATTCTTCATTTTCTGACTCTGTAATTACTTACCTTTTACATTCTTAGCCTGAAAGCCAGAATTTAGTTTCTTTGAATGGCATACTCTACACTTTTTAAATTTTAGCTTCTTTTCAAAATTTTAGGTCAAAACATGTAGGCATATACATCATATACGTTTACTTGAGATTAACAGAAAATAACATTGAGGTAGAACATCTACTGTAAATGCAAACTGAATGCAAATTGATTGTGAAAAGAATCTAGTTTAAATGCAATCAGTGAAAACTTTAAAAAAAATCGAAGTGCTGAAAAAGAAAAAAGATTTGCTGTTATTCATAATATGAATGGATTTCAACTTCACCAGAACAGTTGTAATTGAAAAACTGATAAATGAGCAAGAAAAAATAAAAGAATTGCCTATAACAAGCTTTTTTCTTCATTCCATTGATTATTATTTCTACTGTATTCAATTGAAATGAAAAGGACAGGTCATTAGTAGGGAAGTGAAAAATATGTTTTCATGTGTGTTTGTCTCTCTCTAATTATATCTTATAAAATAAATAAAATAAATAAATAAATAAAATGAGAGTGAGCATGCTAAAACAATGCTAAAAGGTGATGAAACTATGAAAATAAATAAAGATAATGAAAATGTCCTGCATTCAAAAACAATATGTACTGTGGTCAGTTCATCAAATTAGTAGTAGTAATAATAATAATAATAATAATAATAATAAAGTGGTATACAAATATGTAGCAATGCCCAAACCGTCTGATTACATAAATGAAAGCAGAGAAAACAAATAAGAGCAACAATAGTGCAGTATATTCTCACATTATAGGGGAATCTGCAATATAGGAAAAAGGTGCACAAATATATGCAGAGAGAAAAAAATAGCAGCAATAGTGCAGTATGTCCTCACTTCATAGGGGGATCTTTGCAATATAGGAAAAAGGTACACTAACAATAGGAGAGCAGAATGAGTGCTGCTCTCACATGAAAGACCTCACTATGTGCTCAGATAATGGCAATCTCCATCAATCTCCTGTACACAAAGATTGTTCATAAACCCTTGCAAAGTCAATGTCAACTTTGTGGACCCATCAAAATCCACAATCCTAGTATTTACATAGCATTTACAAAAAATAAAAATAAGAGTGAAACAAGGTTGAAAAGCTCATTCTGGAGACATTACATGATTCATGTATAAACACCATTTGGAAAACCACCTTGCTTATATTTATATATTTATAAACTTTTATTGTCAAACTGTTTTTATTGAGGCATACGTATAACTGGTATAGACAGTACAATAGTGACATTCGCAAATCAAAATAAGTCACCTCAAATGTATAGTCACAAACATCAACAGAAGAACAAGCCAGGTTTGAAGAAAATGCAAACAGAACCAGACAGTGTAGCAGGTGATGTCACAAACTGAGCGGTTAAGCCCATGTTTCCTTAATAGAGATTAAAAATGTGTAAAATATAATGCCTGTGCCTCTTAGAGTAGTATAAAGAGACTAGTGGTCCGCAGTCTCAGAATGAGCATCGGTATTTGAGAAGCTAAAACAAAGTTAACTAACAGGTAATAAATCAACCATTCACGTCAACCAGCACAAGTAGCGAGTTTATACGGACAAGCCAAAGAGATTTGTGGAATACTAGCCATATCTAAGCAGGTCTGAGACATGGATAATATATTAAATCCCTACAAATGGTATAGTAGTAAGTTCCTGATTTTGTTATATTTATAATGAATTGACACACTATGGCTATCATAAGCATTTGAAATGTCATAAATGTGCTCATTAGACCTGACGGGCACCCAGAGGGGAAAATGCCCTGGACAGGGGTGTGGCAAAGGACCGGTGGCAGGGGAAATGTTCACAGAGAGTATGCAAGGTCTCTCCCCCGCTCCCATTTTTTTCTGTTTTCTTTCTTCTTCTTCTTCATCCAACCGCTCTCATCCCCCCTTACCTCTCTCGCATACCAACAACCCTCTCCCCTCTACCACGATCACCCACAATACCTCGCCTCCAAATAATGTGAGGAAACCTACTCTGTACTACTAGGGGGAGGTGGGGAGCAACTGGCTCGGAGAGGGCCGTAATTCACCATCCACAATATTTTCAGGCCTACACTTAGCCAAGTAATGAGGGAAGCATTTTGGATTATGGAATTGGATACATTATCATCAAAAGGGCTCTACCAAGAATATGATTTGTCACCCTTAATCTGAATATTTTGTTTTTATCAATTGATTTGTTTTTACTTAATACCATACTAATCATGAATCATCCTTTATTTTTTCAGGCTACTCTTTGGCCTTGCCGGTTTGGGTTATTTTCTTCTCTCGCCCTCTCAAGAGACCTTCTTTTGAGTGCCTGAGATCTTTTTCATTACTACACTTAGCCAATCATGGCACACACCAATACCCATAACCCGAAAGACACCAATACCCAAACACATGTGAATGACCACATCCCAGAGGTTCTTAAATGCTAAATAAACATGTTAACCACCACAATCAACAAGGCAGAACATGCCTAACCCAACCTTACCCTGAAGTAATAAGCGTCAAACGCGCCCTTGAGTAGGACCCCGACTGCATTACTACCTAAAACAAATACTAACTGACTTAGCATACCCTCTCAATGGAACTCCTGCAGCAAGGAGCACAGCCCAATGTAACACTAACATAGGCACGCTGGGCTCAATGACCCAACACGTTTATCTTGTTCAGAGCTTTGATGTTTAAGCCACTGTAAATGTTTCTATTTTATGCCAATAATGTTTGTAATGTTGGTAGTATACCGCACTTGTTATTGAAATTTGTAATATGAAAAAAAAAATCAGTCTGCATGCTTGAGAATGTACAAAACTTGGATAAAAAAAAATGATTTAGAAATAAAGATTGTCAAAAAAATAAATGCGCTCATTAATCATTTTAGAAAGTGGATGTAGAGTGCGGGTGATGGGGGCAGTCAGTGTGTGTATGAGGGGTGTAGTGTATGGGTGGGGTGTAGTGTGTGTTTGTGTGTGAAGGGTGCATAGGGTCTATACCAACCTGCTCGCAGGAGGAACACAGAGCCTCCCAGGCCCTTCCCTCCCTTTGCTGGAACTAAGTGCCAGCATGCTGGTGAGGGAGATCTTTGATCTCTTCAGCAGCCCGAGAGGACTTACAGCAAGGCTGGCTCTGTTTAAGCCACTGTAAATGTTTCTATTTTATGCCAATAATGTTTGTAATGTTGGTACTATACTGCACTCGTTATTGAAATTTGTAATATGAATAAAAATCAGTCTGCATGCTTGAGAATGTACAAAACTTGCATAAAAAAAATGATATAGAAATAAAGATTGTCAAAAAAATAAATATGTTCATTAATCATTTTAGAAAGTGGACGTAGAGTGCGGGTGAGATAATGAAGAGCCACACAGTCATGTAAGTAAATATATTATATTATTGTGTGTGATTTAATTCTATTTTATTGACTACTTGGTTTTTAGGTGATAAGGGATTACAACTTTTTTCACACCCACTCACTAATTCTTTTCAAACATTTGAAGCGCCTACACAACAATTTGTATTACTTGTATATTATATTATTTGTTTAGCCCAGGGGGATTCAACCTTTAATACGTACTGCCCAGTTTTGTATCTTTGTTGATGGTAAAATTTCCTTATCACCAGTACCGCAGTAACTAATTTTATAGCGCAAGTGCTATTTTATTTTTTTTAGAAAGGAGGTTTTAAAAAAAAAAAATATGTACTTAAATTAATATTTTTTTTTATTTTCTACACTACTTTTTTCTATATATGTCTGTGAGGTGCTATGTATGTGAAGGGTGCTGTGTGTGTGTGTGAGGGTTGCTGTGTGTGTGTATGTGTGTGAGGGGGCAGTGAGTGTGTAAAGGGTGGAGTGCATGTGAGGGGTCGAGTGCGTGTGAGGGGTTGAGTGTGTATGAGGCGGGCCGTCTGTATGTATGTGTGATGGGGGCAGTCAGTGTGTATATGAGGGGTGTAGTGTGTAGGAGGGGTGTAGTGTGTGAAGGGTGTGAAGGGTGCATAGGGTCTTTGCCGTGTGTAGGTGGGCAAGATGTGAAAATCTTTCTCAATGTCTCCCCCTCCCTTCTTCTTATCTTTTACCAGGGAGGGGTAAAAGATAATAATGCTACAAGCCCTGGTGATCCAGTGGTGGCATGTTCACTTTAGTCTGCAGCTCCTCCAGCTGCAGGCTGACTCTCTTGTCCTCATGTGAGCACAGCACTGTATTGTGGCATTGTCATGGTAATGTATGGCAAGGCTCTGAACAACCTGCTCGCAGGAGGAACACAGAGCCTCCCAGGCCCTTCCCTCCCTTTGCTGGAGCTAAACACCAGCAGGCTGGTGAGGGAGATATTTGATCTCCTCAGCAGCTCGAGAGGACTTACAGCAAGGCTGGCTCTGCATTAGCTGGCAGGGGAGATGAAAGGATCCACGGCCATCAAAGCCCACTGGGCATTTTCTGCAGAACCTACCACTGCCCACCTGAAATCCCAAACCAGGTTGACTGCCCCTGGTCTAGCATATGAGAACATCCTTAATTTGAAACTCTTTATTCTTATTTTTGGACACAAACAATGTTATGCTTTTGAGGCCAAATTCCCATTAAATTGTCAACCTTGAAAAAAATGTTTATCTAATAAAATAGTTTATAAACTTGGTACCTACCAAACATAAGCAATCTAATTCTTGGAAGGACATAACACAAATCTCTGTCCTAATAGTATCTGCCAGAGTTAGTCTATGTTATTTTAATACTTAATTTGTTAGTATTAACCCCTTAAGGACACAACTTAAAAAATAAAAGGGAATCATGACGGAATATTTCCGTCATGTGTCCTTAAGGGGTTAAAATAAAAAAACAATAGGAACTGCTCATATTACTATTACTTACATCCTTTTTTAAAACCTTTTTTATTTAATCAGCTTTGCTCATTCTGTGATCTTCTCTATAAGTGTTTTCTTTCAAAGGCTATTAGGATATTTTTTTATCTTTTAACTTTAGCATTATTTTTGTGCTTGTTTTATAGTGTTCTAACACTATGTTCAATACAAAATGGACGTTTAGGAATGTTACTGAGACTGCGCATATAATGCCCACAACTAAACAGCATATAACAATTAGCATTAGAGTTTTTAAAAGCGATTATTGGACTTCAGAATGTCCTTCCTCACATGAATTTCCATGTCTAGAAAAATAACCTATTCCTGTCTGGAATGGTGGGTAATCTACTCCCCCCAAAAAAAAAAAAAATTATTACTTAGATGTGTTGTGATTCAATAATATAAATACAAATAATCAGCGTATTTGTGATAGGCGAACAGAGAAGCCACCTAGATATGCCAAGTGACTATAAAGTCATTTAAATAGATTTCAGTTCCACTAGAACACTTGGAAATGAAAAACTGATAAATGAGCAGGACAAATTAAAGGAATTGCCCATTAGCATGCTATTTTCCACATCATGGCTCCAATTCATTGATCATTATTTCTACTTAATTCAGTAGAAATGGAAAGGATTTTTCAGACAATTATAAGAATAAAACATGTGTTTTTATGCTTTGTATACCTCTAATTCTCTCATATGATGTATAGTATGTATGCAGGGAAAGGACATTGAAACACTTGATTTGAATCTTGTGTTGTAGTCATTCTTTTAAGAGTTGTCTAATAATCAGTTATGCAAATTCAAAGCTTCAGAGCCACCAATATTATTTACTATAATAATAATTGCAGTAACATACCTCATCCCACATATTAAAATAAGAAAAAAACAGAACTGAAAAACAGAACAAACACTATGAAAATCACCTCTGATCATTAGTAAAAGCAATCCAAAGGACTGGAAAGTTGCTAGACTGATAAAGAGATCACCTGGCATTCTGACCATTTGTGTGCTGGGTATCTATCCAGTGTGCAGGGTGTTAAAAAGGTGTCATTAAACACACCTTCTGGATAATCATTTTTTAAAATTCCTTATCCAATGCATGCTTCTAAGCTCTGTTGGGTTTAATATTGGGGTCTCATAGCCTCATTATTATTTTTTATTTCTTTTACTGTCAGCATTACGATCACAGACAGCAATTAATTTCCTTTGCATACATAACATATTAATTACACCATGTTTTTTCCTTATTTTGTTTCACTCCATCACTTATTCCAAAAAAACAAAAGTGATGAGTTTGGTGCATGACTGTGAGCCATGCCAAAAAAATATATAGAAAGAAGAGTTTAGTAGAAATCATTTGAGGTTTATAAAGGACACATCGTGTCAAATGAACTTAATTGCATTGTAAGGGAGAAAAGTAATAAAATCGTCTTATCACTTACCAGATTCCAGTGCTGATGTCCCTTGGTACTGGGTCAGTCTCCGCCTCCCCTCCTCATCCCCCTATGTCAGCTGATGCCGTGGACCTAATGCACATGCGCGGAGAGTGCCTTAATTGCCTTAAGGACACCGCATAGGAAATTATTGAATCAGTGCTTTCCTATGGAGTTTTAGCTGATGCTGGATGTCCTAATGCAAAGTGTGAGGATGTCCAGTGTTACAATAACAATGATAATAATAAATCAAACTGACTGTGCCTTATGTATTAATGTAATAAATTCTATACAGTGAATATTACATGATTTGATACTGCTATATATTCACATCTCTCAATATTCACCTTTATAGAATGTATCACATAATGTAAGAGACATAACTGATTTGGGTGTCCTTTTATTGTTTTAGTATTGTTTTTTATTGGAGAGAGAGCAAACAGAAGTGAGCTAGCATAACGTGGAGAAAAAGGAAACAGGTCTAAAAGGAAGCATTGATAAAAGGGAAAGAAGTGAAAAGAACATATAAAAGTTGAACACACTTAAAGGCATATAAGAAACAAAATTCGTAATACATACCCAGATATTTTTTAGGACATACCTCCTGGGTGGTGTCATTGTAATTATAGGGTGCACAATTAAAGGAATAATATATATATATATATATATATATATATATATATATATATATATGTGCCACTGTTAATATTCAACACTCAAGGAAGGCTTCACAGCTATAGTATAAACAAAGTAAAGGCTGATCTCTACAAACCATTGTGTATGCTTAAATAAATAAATCATATTATGGGATTTATCAAGACAAAAACATGCAACGTCTATCAACGTTTAGCATTATGCCCCAGAATAGTTCGGGTTTTGTCTTGATAAATTGCCTCTTATGTATTGCAACTAAAATCTTAATAATGATTGCATAATAAGTGAATTATTAAATATTTAACTATTATTTCAGTATCTATCTACCAGAATGTTAGGTTATTTATTTATATGATTATCAAATTTAATTCTTATTATTACCAAATTACCCAAATTATTACCAAATTTTTTTTACAACTTTATATTTATGGAGTGTACAATTTAACATGCATCTAAATATGTTTCACATATATTCTTCTAAACTTTATAAGGTTCCAAATATTTTTCAATGCATTAACTCTCAGTGGAACTGGAGGGAGCATACCATATGTTTCTTATTAGTTAAGTCATTTCCTACTAGATTAGTAACAGCAGTCTAAAGCACCCATTTACAGAATTATTCAGTGCATTCTAATCAAATTATGTTGAACTAATAAGAAATGTGTTTAATTGTCAGCTGCATAATTAGCTACATTTTAATACTGTCTCATCAGCCCAACATGATTTAAATCTGTTTTTTTTAAAGCAGATGTTTACAATTAGTACTTTTCCCATTTGTCCATGTGATAATGAAGTCCAACGGATGTTACTACTGGAACTGATTAGCCCTTTTTTTTCAATCCAGTAATAATGCATAGATTTTTCAAAGTAAATATTCATTTTGGCTTCAAATCAAACAAACTCACCTGTCTGCTATATACTTGCCTTGCTACCACTTCCTAGCTACTCATCGTTGCTCTTTTCGTAGTTGAATTACCAGTATAATATTCTCTGGGAATGTGTCATACTGATCCATTGTCCTTTTCTAATTTTGGTGTTCACAGTGAATTTTTTGGGGTTAGCCAAAATAATTTTCCAACAAGAATGTGTAGTCTCCGTGTTTTATAAATCAAAATCTAATAGAGTCGCATATTTTTAAAGTCTGGTTTTAAAATTAATAACTGAATAATGACAATAATGTTAGGAATATAACATAACTTGTAACTGACCACATTATTTGTTGCACTATTCACAATTTCAGGGTTTCTGTTACTGAGTTCTGACTATGCATGTACATTCTATATTTGAGAAGTAATGAACAGTTTAAGTCATTTTTGCAGTTGTGTGTATTTACTACAAATATTGCCAATTTGGGTGTACATTTCAAGTATGCCAGTTGTTGTACTATGCACAGATATAATTAATAAATTTAAACCACTGACTGTTCAAGCTGCTATTAGAAAAAGCATTAAAACCTTTTAAAATTTATTTAGAAAACAGAGGTTAAATGATCAATGGGCACCTTGATATAGCCAGTGATAGCCATCTCCATTAACTGTGGTGTGTTTGGTGTTTTCTTTTTATTTATTTCATTCCTATCCATGGTCAAAAGAGATGTATGATTGTTATTCTT
Source organism: Pelobates cultripes (assembly GCA_933207985.1). NCBI lineage: Eukaryota > Metazoa > Chordata > Amphibia > Anura > Pelobatidae > Pelobates > Pelobates cultripes. The sequence continues at coordinate 59,530,729 of OW240912.1, forward strand.
TTAACAGGAGAAGCCCAGGTAGCAGTACTAATCCAAAGTGAGGTACTATAAAGGCATAAGCATAAGCGTAATCAGGGAAAGGCAAAGGTCAGGACAGGCAGCACAGGTTCATAAAAGATGTAACAGGCAGAGAGTCAGATACCAAGTATGCAAATAACGCAGGACAGGCACACTGAAGTGAACACCACAGTAGCACAGTAGAACTGAGCACAGGAGACATGGTTAGCTGTGAATATGTGGGAGAGAGCCACAGCTTCCCCACACCATTAGTAATACTGTTTCCAATTGTAGAAATTAACCGGCTGTAACGCTTTGGTTTACTCTCGGTCTAGTGCAGTACCTCACAGTGCCACTACCTGTCTGTGATGCTATTCCAGGCTTCTTCACCCAGATTGAAATATCTATCTGTTCCCAGCTGGCCTTACTTTGTAATTAAATTCTCCCTATTTAGCTGAGACTCGCCCCTTCTTTTTTGCCTGTTCATTCATGTTAATAATGTTGTTGATCTGAGTTCCTGTGCTATCTGCCTGCCTATCCAGTGTTCCTGAGCTGGCTGCTTTCCTGTATCCTGAGCTGGCTGATTTCCTGTGTTCCTGAGCTGGCTGCTTTCCTGTATCCTGAGCTGGCTGATTTCCTGTGTTCCTGAGCTGGCTGATTTCCTGTATCCCGAGCTGGCTGCTTTCCTGTATCCTGAGCAGGCTGATTTCCTGTATCCTGAGCTGGCTGCTTTCTTGTATCCTGAGCTGGCTGATTTCCTGTATCCTGAGCTGGCTGATTTCCTGTGTTCTTGAGCTCACTGTTTTCCCGTGTTCCTGAGCTGGCTGCATCCCTGTATCCAGAGGCCCTTGCTTTCCTGTATTAAGAGGTCCTTCTTTTACATTCAGATATCTGTGCTTGTATTTTATTTTACTTTTTTCCTTATAAATAGTGTAAAAGTGTATCGATCTATTGTTTGCCTTGATTTCTGTGTTTATTGGTTTCTTTGCATTCTGGGTTCCCCCCTATAGAGGTTGCTGCATTGGTCAGCACCCCTCCCTGACCCGACCCTTGACACCGGCCTCCTGTCCCTTTAAGCGGCTGTACTCTAGGCATGCGCGCCTATTGAATATGTATTATGTAGGGATTTCCTCTTTATTGAAGGCGACAGAGTGTGCTAAAAAGGGTTTGAGGAGTGAGGTTTGGCGTGAAAATTGCAACCCAATGAGCCGGGGCTCTTGATAATGATTTACACCAGAATTATAATAGTTTTATGCATATACGTTCCATAAGTCTATCTAGTATATGTGAAATGGTAGCACAATATAGGTACTTTTCAAAGGAATTTTCTAGCAATTGTAGTGTTCCTTTTTCTGGCATGGCATCTCGGACATGTAAACCAGCAAGCAGCATTTTGGCATAACTTTGCTGCAATGCTAATTTTTTCTCTCTGTCTTTTTTTATTTTTTCCTTTTGGCGACAAGCTCTAGTAAAGCGACCTCATTATCTTTAAATAGACAGACACATTGATTGATAGATGTATTTTCAAAAAAGAAATAGAAAACTTGTGTAAGACTCCAGAATTGTGTAGCATCTTCAATCTCTGCCAAGTGTATAGTACAGAGCAATCATTTTTGTCTAAGTCAGCTCTTACTGTAAAAAGCTGAAGGGTACCAGGGCACATATGAAAACTAAAAAGTGTTACTAAGCCTAGAGAAGATTAAAAAAATAACATTAAGTAAAATAAATAAAAAGAGAATTAAGGAAAATAAAAGAAAGGAGCAAAGTAATGTTAAAACTAAAAGTGAAGTAAAAAAAAATCAAACTGTCAGAGTTATTTATTAAAGTGAGAATTGTTAGGAATTCTAGGTTAAGGACAGAATAGATAATCTCTAAACATTGTCTAATTCAGCTTTGCTTTCATCGCAGCTACTTTGACCTTAAATTTGAAATCCAGTTTGAATTCACTTGGAATTAATAACAATTTTACCCACACTGCAGCCACTAAAACCACACACACTCTGCATCTATTGTACACATTCTCTTCATGCACTACACACACATCGCATCCTTTACACATACACTGCATCCACTACACACACACACTCTCTGCATCTATTATACACACACACTGCAACCACTACACACACTCTCTGCATCTATTATACACACACTCTTCATGCACTACACACACATTGCATCCACTACACACAAATACTATGCATCTACTACACACACACTGCATCCATTACACACACACACACTGCATCCACTACACACACATTTTCTGCATCTATTATACACACATTCTTCATGCACTACACACACACTCTGCATCTATTATACGCACACTCCTCATGCACTACACACACACACTCTGCTCTGCATCTACTACACACTCACTGCATCCACTACACACACTCACTGCATCCACTACACACATGCTCACTCTCTGTATTCACTATACATACACACTCTACATCTACTGTAAACACACTACATCCACTACACACACACTCTGCATCCTGTCTACATACACTACATCCTTGTGGGTGAACTTGGGGGCAGGCCCATAGTCATACTCTTTGGTGGTCCAATGGCTTTGCGCAGGCTACCAGCTGCTATTTACTGAAGAGGGGGCACAGCACATGCTATACGGATACACAGATAGTGAAGATAGCACGTCCTTGGCCCCACTTCACTATATATGATGCATCCTGTGACCCGAGGGACCACAGCGACACATATATATTGCTAATCACTATATATATATATATTTAGCCATTCCCCCCGGTGTCACGTGACTCGTTAGTGTCCCAAGGTCTCAGGTGTGAATGGGGAGTAGGTGTGTTAAATTTGGTGTTTTTGCTCTCACACTCTCTCATACTGGTCACTGGAAGTTCAAAATGGCACCTCATGGCAAAGATCTCTCTGAGAATCTGAAAAAAAAGAATTGTTGCTCTACATAAAGATGGCCTAGGTTAGAGAACATTGCCAAGACCCTGAAACTGAGCTGCCGCACGGTGGGCAAGACCATACCATGGTTTCACAGGGAAGGTTCCACTCAGAACAGGCCTTGCCATGGTCGACCAAAGTAGTTGAGTGCATGTGCTCAGCGTCATATCCAGAGGTTATCTTTGGAAAATAGACATATGAGTGCTGCCCACATTGCTGCAGAGGTTGTAGGGGTTGGGGGGTCAGCCTGTCAGTGCTCAGACCATATCCTGCACACTGCATCAAATTGGTCTGCATGGCTGTCATCCCAGAAGAAAACCTCTTCTAAAGATGATGCACAAGAAAGCACGCAAACAGTTTGCTAAAGACAAGCAGAGTAAAGACATGGATTACTTGAGTCATGTCCTGTGGCCGATGAGACCAAGATAAACTTATTTGGTTCAGATGGTGTCAAGCGTGTGTCGCGGCAACCAGGTGAGGAGTACAAAGACAAGTGTGTCTTGCCTGCAGTCAAGCATGGTGGTGGGAGGGTCTGGGCTTGGATGTGTGCTGCCGGCACTGGGGAGCTACAGTTCATTGAAGGAACCATAAATGCCAACATGTACTGTGACATACTGAAGCAGAGCATGATCCCCTCCCTTCGCAGACTGGGACGCAGAGCAGTATTCAAACATGATAACAACCCCAAACACACCTCCAACATGACCACTGCCTTGCTAAAGAAGCTGAAGGTAAAGGTGATGGACTGACCAAGCATGTCTCCAGACCTAAACCCAATTGATCCACTGTGGGGCATCCTCAAACGGAAGGTGGGGGAGTGCAAGGTCTCTAACATCCAGTGGCAACCTGTTAAGCTTTGGTGAGCTCCATGCCCATGAGGGTTAAGGCAGTGCTGGAAAATAATGGTGGCCACACAAAATATTGACATTTTGGGCCCAATTTGGACATTTCCACTTTGGGGTGTACTCACTTTTGTTGCCAACGATTTTGCCACTTACTACTTTACATTGTAGCAGAGTGTCATTTCTTCAGGGTTGTCACACTGAGAGGGGAACAGCCTTTTATTTTTAATATTATATATTTATTTTTTAATATATTTTAGTTTTCCCCCTTCTTGTTTTTTTTATCTGTATCATGGGAGGGCAGCGGGGTTGGCGGGGTAATGTATTTTCCGTGCTGGTCTCGTAGTGCTGTTGAAACTCTCAGCCTTCCCCTCTGCAAAGACCCAGGAGGGAGATTACTTACCGGGTGTGCATATGTATTCGATCTGGTCCATTGTGGATATAGAGCCTAAACTTGCTGGAACCTCTGTTGCCCCAGGCTCACCAGGCCCCCTGGTGTCATAAGCCCTTTACATGTGTAGGGGTTTCTACCCCCCTGATAGTGGCTCTGTTTGTGCTTACCTTAGTACTGATAGAAAATGGAACTGCAGGAGATTATTATGTAAGGGGCAAAGTGTGGCATAGTGAATACAATTCTAAGGTGTGCCCTTTCATAATTATGAGCATTTTTCAGTTTTCAGTTGGTTTCAGGATTAGTTCTGACCAATAAAGCAGTACTATAATAGTGATATATAAGACTTGTACATGGTGAGAAAATTCAGCTTGTTATGGAATACAGAGTGATGTTTTGGACGCCTAAATTTTGGTCAAATGTCATGTAAGCTCTGCAGAACTTTGGTACTAGAAACATGGTTTGGGAATTGAATCAGCTGAACAAAAATGGGGTAAAAGACCAAGTGAGAAAAATGTAATCAATAGAGAAATTTAACTGATCACCCAATCGGTCCAAATTTGGACAAATTGCAGTTTGGACCAAAACAAGTCTCCTAGGCTACTGACCACAATTTCAGTGGTACTAAAAACCTCTTCATTTCCATAAGCATAGGAATGTGTTTTAGTGTGCAGCTACTTTTTTTTTGTTTTGTTTTTATATATATTGGCTGATGAATATTATAACCATTGCTACCACCTAAGAGTAGTGTGAGTTTGAGTGCTGGGCTTAATTTTTTGTGTTAATATTTGACAAGTGGCAAAACTTAGGTGTTGACAAAGCGGTTTTAAGGACTTTTTCAAAGTGGTCAAGCAAAGGGAACATAAACCAAACCCCAACATTTAACCCCTTCGCGACTGCGGATGGTTCAGGACCGTCATCGGTATTTTACAGTTGAGGACCGCTGGAGGTCCTGAACCGTCACAACGGTATTATGTATTTACCCGAACGCCGTCGTTCCCCTGGCAGCGATCGGCATTGCTCCCGGTGTGGGGAGACTGCCTGCAGCCCAGGCAGTCTCCCTGCTGCAAATTAGGACCCCAGGGGCCATGTGATTGCTCAACAGAGCGGTCACATGGTCACAATAGGTGTCCTAGTGTCTGACAGGCAATCTCCCTGCAAGTGTAAAATAAAAAATAAATAAAAAAATGTTAATAAAAAAATATAATTTTATATATATTATATATATAATGTCATACTAAGTGTATTTTATATTAATATATACATATTAATATAAAAATACACTTATAATTAAATTACACACATATATATAATATATATAATAACTATATATATTGTATGTATATATTATTATAAAATACAAATAAGTAAATTAAGTTAAAACATTTAGAAATATTAATAAAAATTTTAAATATATCTATGAAATTTTATTCTAACTGTGTTTTGATATTAATATATATATATATATTTATATCAAAATACACTTAGAATGAAATTGTATATATATATACGTATATATACGTTGTGTATGGACATATACGAAATATACATACCGTATTTTTCGCTCCATAAGACGCACTTTTTTTCCCCTCAAAAGTGAGGGGAAATGTCTGTGCGTCTTATGGAGCGAATGTGAAGAATTACTTACCTGTCTTGGAGCGTGGGCCGGCTTCACAGCGCGCTCCGCGGTCCAGGAACTTCTATTTCAGGTTCCGGTTTCCGGCGGGACTGAAAGGAAGTGTGCACACTGAGTGTGCACACTTCCTTTCAGTCCCGCCGGAAACCGGAACCTGAAATATTAGTTCCTGGACCGCGGAGCGCGCTGTGAAGCCGGCCCACGCTCCAAGACAGGTAAGTAATTATGGGACAAGGGGAGGGGGATACACTATGGGACAAGGGGAGGGGAGGAGACACTATGGGACAAGGGGAGGGGAGGAGACACTATGGGACAAGGGGAGGGGAGGAGACACTATGGGACAAGGGGAGGGGGACACTATGGGAGAAAGGGAGGGGAGACACTATGGGACAAGGGGAGGGGGGACACTATGGGACAAGGGGAGGGGGGACACTATGGGACAAGGGGAGGGGGGACACTATGGGATCAGAACACTAATGGACAAGGGGAGGAGGGGTTAAAGAACACTATGGGACAGGGTAGGAGGGGTTAACAATCACTATGGGACAGGGTAGGAGGGGTTAACAATCACTATGGGACAGAGGAAAGGGGGGTTAAAGATCATTATGGGACAGGGGAGAAAAAAAAATATTCTGAACAAACTGTCCCATGGTAAGAAACACTATGGAACAGTTTGTTCAGAATATTTTTTTTTCTGGGTTTCCTCCTCTAAAAACTAGGTGCGTCTTATGGTGAGGTGCGTCTTATGGAGCGAAAAATACGGTATGTCCATACACAAAATTACAGAAATAATTATAAAAATATACACGTAGACTTCAAATATATAAATATGCATATATATTTAAATTCTACGTGCGTATTTATGTCATATTTTTACATAATTAAGATATTTTATTGATTGCAATTTGAGGGACCTGCTTGACAACCCAGATCGAAAGTCCAGAGAATTTAATTTGCTAGCACTGTATTTTACCCTGTAATTTTCTATGACACCCTAAAACCTGTACATGGGGGGTACTGTTTTACTCGGGAGACTTCGCTGAATACAAATATGAGTGATTCAAAACAGTAAAACATATCAAAGCGATGATATTTTCAGTGAAAGTGACTTTTTTTGCATTTTTCACACACAAACAGCACTTTTACTGATGATATAATTGTTGTGATATGTTTTACTGTTTTGAAACACTAATATTTGTGTTCAGCAAAGTCTTCCGAGTATAATAGTACCCCCCATGTACAGATTTATAGCATTTTTGAATGTTACAGGGTCAAATATAAGGGTCCAATATTGTTACATTGAAAATTGCCAGGTTGGTTATGTTGCCTTTGAGAGCGTATGGTAGCATACCATTTGCAAAAGAAGACAACCCAAGGTATTGCAAAATGGATATGTCCAGTCTTTTTTAGTAGCCACTTAGTCACAAACACTGGCCAAAATTAGCGTTCAATTTAGTTTTTTACTTTTTTCACACACAAACAAATATGAACGCTAACTTTGGCAAGTGTTTGTGACCAAGTGGCTACTAAAAAAAGACTGAACATACTCCATATTGAATACCCTGGGTTGTCTACTTTAAAAAAATATGTACATGTGGGGTGTGTTTCAGAGATTTATGACAGATAATAGTGTTACAATGTCAGACATCTGACTGCTATTTTGGGGTCAAGAAGGAATTTTTTCCTAGTTTGTTGCAAAATTGGAAGCGCTTCAGACTAGGTTTTTTGCCTTCTTTTGGATCAACAGCAAAAACATATGTGAGGAAGGCTGAACTTGATGGACGCAAGTCTCTTTTCAGCTATGTAACTATGTAACTATGTAACGATGTAACTATTGATACATTTAAAAAAAATATATTTTGAAACAGCAATTTCCTATTTGTACTTATAGCCCTATAACAGTGATGGCGAACCTATGGCACGCGTGTGGGCACGTGGCCATAGGTCGCCAGGTAGGGGGAGACGGCTGGCGCGGGTCGACATCAATGCAGAGTAGGCACCTGCTTGCTCAAATCAGCAGGCGCCTACTCTGCTTCAGTGTCGAAGGACATGGAGGCAGGGGGAGGGATCTGACAAGCAGATCGATCCTTCTGCGAGCAGGCTATGGGGAGCATTGTCGCGCGTTCCCATGGCAACGCTCCACACAGCATTACATGGGAGGACAGGAGAGAGGAGACATACAGCCACTTAACACCACCGACTGTGTCCCCCCCCTTCTTCACTAAAGGTAAGAAGAAGGGAGGAGGGATATAATGTTTAATGATTATTGAAAAAAAAAATACTACCTGCAGCACTCCCCCCACAGCATTCCTCCCCCCTCAGCACCCCCCATTTACACACAGCACCCCCACCCACTCACACACAGCACCCTCCACTCACTCACACATAGGACCCCCCCTCCACTCACACAGCACCCCACCACACACACAGCCCCCCCACACACACACACAGCACCCCCCCCACTCACACACAGCACCCCCATTCACACACAGCACCCCTCCACTCACACACAGCATGCCTCAGACACACACAGCATGCCTCACACACACACACTGCACCCCTCAATGCAGTATGTGTGTGTGTGTGTGTATTCATCAGTCTGTATGTATTCAGCGGACTGTGTGTGTGTATTCAGTGGACTGTGTATGTGTACTCAGCGGTCTGTCTGTGTGTGTGTGCAGCAGTCTTTCTGTGTGTGTATCCAGCAGTGTGTGTATTCAGCATGTGTGTACTCAGCAGACTGTGTGTGTGTGTACTCAGCAGACTGGGTGTGTGTGTACTCATCATTCTGCATGTGTGTACACAGCAGACTGCCTGTGTGTATTCAGCATTCTGCATGTGTGTATTCAGCATTCTGCATGTGTGTACTCAGCAGACTGCATATGTGTACTCAGCATTCTGTGTGTGTGTGTGTGTGTGTGTGTACTCAGTATTCTGTGTGTGTGTGTGTGTGTGTGTATTTGGCAGTCTGCTGAATACACAGACTGCTGAATACATACAGACTGCTGAATACATACAGGCTGCTGAATACATGCAGTCTGTATGCATTCAGCAAACTGCATGTGTACTCAGCAGTCTGTGTGTATGTACTCAGCAGTCTGTGTGTATGTTCTCAGCAGTCTGTCTGTATGTACTCAGCAGTCTATATCTATGTGTACCCAGCAGTGTGTGTATTCAGCAGACTGTGTGTGTATTCAGCAGACTACTGAATACACACACAGTCTGCTGAATACACACACATAGTCTGCTGGATCCACACACAGACAGACTGCTGAATACATACACACAGTCTGCTGAGTACACAAAAAGTATGCTGAATACACACACACAGACTTCTGAATAAATACAGACTGCTGAATACACACAGACAGACTGCTGAATGCACACACAGTCTGTGTTGGCACTTTGAGGAAAAAAAGTTGGCATGTATTGCAGTTTGGGCACTCGGGCTCAAAAAGGTTCACCATTACTGCCCTATAACTTAAAAAACAAAGCACATAAACACTGGGTGTTTTTAAAATCAGGACTAAATTTTGAATCTATTTAGCAATTTTTTTCATTAGCTTTCGTAGGTAAGTTAAAAGATTTTTCAAGCAAAAGTAAAAAAAACCATGTTTTTATTTTTCAATTTTTCACCATATTTTATTATTTTTTTTAAAGTAAACTATATGACATGATACAAATAATGGTATGTAAAGAAAGCCATTTTTGTCCTGAAAAAAACAATATATAACTTGTATGGGAACAGTAAATGAGAGAGAGGAAAATTACAGCTAAACACAAACACCACAAAATTGTTAAATGAGCCCTGGTCCTTAACGTACAACATCGCAAAAACAGGCCGGTCCTGAAGGGGTTAAAGACAGGCTACAAGCTATCTAGAATATTTATAAAATCATCACACACTATAAAATCTAAAGAAGAAAAAACATTTAACTCTTGAAGAATATTACTGATTATGGGATGTTAAAAGGTTACTCTAACGGCCGCTTTAGTGGGTTTTTTTTTCTTATAATTTATTTGAGAAAACGGGGTATAAGTTACAGTAAATAAAAACAGAAGAAGAAAAAAATAAAGGCAGACAAATAACTTAATGACTTGAGCAAAACACAGATATGTAAAAGAGAACTAAGTAGGAGGTGATTAGCCTCAAACAAATTAGAATAACAAATTAGTTAAAATAGCGTTTTTAAAAAGATATATTTAAAAGTAAGCTAAAATACATGACATTATTAATGTATGTTATTTATTAAGATATATAAATGATAGATACATGGGACAGAAAAACAAGAGGAAGAAAATGAAAAAAATAAGTGAATACAGCATATACAGAGATATTTAACTAAGATGCCGGATATGTAACTCCACCTCCAGTAGTGTCATCAGGAAGCAATTATTAGCCAGGTCGGAACAATGGTTAATGTCCTTTCTGTGCATATTTCTTCAACAGACACTCATTTATTAGCCAAGAGCAATCAGCTGACGTTTGCAGCCAATGAATGTCAGGATTGACATCCGGTCTCTGCAGCTCTGAACAAGCTGAATGTCATTAACTCTGCTTTAGAGGAGACGCGTCACTGGTTGCAGTAACCCTTTAACTCTCTCAGTGCTAGACTTGAGAAAAGCTCATCTGTTGTCAGTCCATGTCAGAGGAATAACTGTTATTCTATTACCTGAGTTCAATAAAGTGGTCTTGGTGTCATGTCCCTGTCTGCTTAATCCTGCAATATAAAACATTGCTGTTCTATAGGAACAGTTTACATTGCAGGCCTAAAAATGCCTCAGTCAAGGAGATAGGGCAGAAGCACACAGACCGAGACTGTAAAGGAGAAAGCGTAAATAAAATCCCCTTTTTTCTTCACAGAGAGGGAATTTAATCTCCTAACTAATCAGAAGGACACTGTAGCGTTAAGAATACACATTTGTATTCCTAACACTAAAGTGTTACTTTATTGTTAAGTCAGTCTCTGTGTATTCACAAACTCCTAACTAATCAGATGGACACTGTAGTGTTAAGAATACATGTTTGTATTCCTAACACTATAGTGTTACTTTAAGTCAGTCTCTGTGTATTCAAAATGGGAGAGAAGCACCCTGGTCTGAGATGGCATTCAATAGGGCTGGGAGATTATAGACTTATCATTATGGGAACATACATAAATCAAGAGGACACTGACTTGTATATACAGTCACAGGAAATAGAAAGTACACATTATTTGAATTCTAAGGTTTTACATATAAGGACATAATAACAATCCTCTGTTTGTTAGAAGGTCTTAAAAGGTAAATGTAACGATGAAGATGAACAACAACACATGGCATATTAGACAGTTACATGATTTATTTAACAAAATACAGCCAATACGGAGAAGCCATGTGTGAAAATCTAAGTACATAGTTACATAGTTACATAGATGAAAAGAGACTTGCGTCCATCAAGTTCAGCCTACCTCACATTTGTTTTTTGCTGTTGATCCAAAAGAAGGCAAAAAAACCCAGTTTGAAGCACAATTTTGCAACAAGCTAGGAAAAAAATTCCTTCTTGACCCCAGAATGGCAGTCAGATTTATCCTTGGATCAAGCAGTTATTACCCTACATTAAAAGATTATATCCTTGAATATTCTGTTCTTGCAAGTATGCATCTAGTAGCCATTTGAACATCTGTATGGACTCTGATAAAACCACTTCTTCAGGCAGAGAATTCCACATCCTGATTGTTCTTACAGTAAAAAAACCTTTCCTTTGCCTTAGACGAAATCTTCTTTCTTCCAGTCTAAACGCATGGCCTCGTGTCCTATGTAAAGTCTGGTTTGTAAATAGGATTTCCACACAATGGTTTGTATTGGCCCCGAATATATTTGTATAATGTTATCATATCCCCTCTCAGGCGATGTTTTTCTAAACTAAATAGGTTTAAATTTGTTAACCTTTCTTCATAGCCGATATGTTCCATTCCTTTTATTAATTTTGTAGCCCGCCTTTGCACTTTTTCTAGTGCCATAATATCCTTCTTTAGAACAGGTGCCCAAAATTGCACAGCATATTCAATATGGGTCTTACCAGTGATTTATAAAGAGGCAAAATTATATTCTTGTCCCGAGAATGAATGCCCTTTTTCATGCATGACAATACCTTACTGGCCTTGGCCACTGCTGATTGACATTGCACATTGTTGCATAGTTTGTTGTCTATAGCAATTCCCAAGTCCTTTTCGTGTGTTGTTATCCCTAATTCACTTCCATTAAGGGTATACGTTGTTTGTGTATTCTTTACGCCGAAGTGCATAACTTTGCATTTTTCAACATTAAATTTCATCTGCCATTTGAGTGCCCAGTCACCCAGTCTATCTAAATCCCTCTGCAGCAAAGTAATATCTTGCTCACATTGTATTGTTTTACAAAGTTTGGTGTCATCTGCAAACACTGAAACATGACTTTCAATGCGGTCTTCAAGATCATTTATAAACATGTTAAATAGAAGGGGTCCCAGAACAGACCCCTGAGGGACACCACTTGCCACCTCTGTCCAGCTTGAAAATTTACCATTAATGACAACTTTGTACTCTGTTTTTAAGCCAATGTTCTACCCAAGAACAAGCATTTTCATCTAGACCGATTTCCTTGAGTTTGAACACTAATCTATTGTGTGGAACTGTATCAAATGCCTTGGCAAAATCCAAATAGATCACATCCATGGCAACACCCTGATCTATACTTCTACTTACTTCTTCGTAGAATGCAATCAAGTTAGTTTGATATGACCTGTGCTTCATAAAACCGTGCTGATTTTTGCTGATAACCATGTTCTTCTCAAGGAATTCTTGAATATTATCCATTAATAACCTTTCAAATATTTTCCCAGCCACAGAAGTTAAGCTCACAGGTCTATAATTTCCAGGCAAGGATTTTGAACCCTTTTTGAATATAGGAACCATATCTGCCTTCCTCCAATCCTCCGGAACACTTCCTGAAAGAAAAGAATCTTGAAAGATTAAAAACAGAGGTTCACTTATTTCTGCACTTAGTTCCTTAAGTACACGTGGATGGATACCGTCAGGCCCTGGAGCTTTGGTTATATTAACTTTCTTTAGTTGCTGCAGCACCTTGTCTTGAGTTAACCAATTACAATTATTCTGCAAGTTTTTAGTAGCAATCATTTGCACATCTATTGCCATGGGTTCTTCCTTAATATATACGGAGGAGAAATAGTTATTTAAAATTCCTGCCGTTTCCTGGTCTTCATTAATTAACACCCCCGTTTCAGTTTTTAGTGTACCTACACTTTCAT
>OW240912.1:59543916-59597240 GCA_933207985.1 Pelobates cultripes
GACTGGAAGTGACGATCACTCTCCACAAATCACCAGACCTAAGATGGTAGTGAGGGAAGGCTGGTGCTCCTTAAGAAGGGGAACCAAGCCCCTCCCACAACTTCAGGCCCTGTCTTCCATATATACACACACACACATATATATATATATATATATACATACACACACATTTATTTTATTTTAACTCTCTCTTTGAGAGCGATCACATGGCCCCCGGGGGCCTGATTTGGCATGGGAGGACTGCCTGGGCTGTCAGGCAGTCCTCCCGAAGCGGAGCGCCGGGAAGGTAAGTATCCCAGCGGCTCCAGGGCTCAAAGCTATTACGGCGTTCTATGCCGCCGAAACGGCTTTAAATCCCATTTAATGTGGGACGGCATAGAATGGTGTTAAGGGGTTAATGAAGTGGTCTGGGTGCCAGGTCCTTTTAGGATTAAGACTTTCTTCTATAAACATAGCAGTTTCAGGGACACTGCTATGTTTACTTTAGGGTTAATCCAGCCTCTAGTGGCTGTCTCATTGACAGCCGCTAGAGGCGCTTCTCACTGTGATTTTCACAGTGAGAAGACGCCAGCGTCCATAGGAAAGCATTGGGAATGCTTTACTATGGACTGGCTAAATGCGTGTGCGGCTCCTGCCGCGCATGTGCATTCGGCAGATGACGGCAATATGGAGGGGGAGAAGAGGAGGAGAGTTCCCCGCCCGGCACTGGAAAAAATAGGTAAATTTAACCCCTTGCACCCCCTAGAGCCCGGCGGCCGTGTATGTTTTCCTGGCACTATAGTGGTCCTTTAAGGTTCGGCTAGTAGAGCAGGCCCCTGAATGGGTTTGGTATTTGTTTTTAAGCATGTATTTATTTCATATTCTATGTTAAAAAGTACCAGTCACATTCCGTTAACCTATTGAGTAAAATACTAAAAATCAACACTTGTGGTGACAGAATGCTCCTTTTCATGGTCCATCGGTTCCTTATCTACTCTTCTAGCACAGTAAACCATTCACCATCCAGAACCTTGGGAATTAACCTCCATTTTACAGACTCCATGAACTTTTTCATCAAAAAGGACTTACCCGTGGCCAGACGTAAGTAATAATAAATTCTTTATTATATAAATCAATCAAAACAGAGAGGGTTAGCTGCAGGTCCACCAGGAGACTTTAGCTTCTATATAACAGTTCACTGGGATTCAGGGATAGTGTGTCCCTATATGAAGTAGTCTAACAGCTTCTCACTCACTTGCTTGTTGGGGGGCCTCAAGAGTGTGATGCTACATGTTTTGCAAACCTCTCTTTGTAAAGCGTTCTCTTCTTGTTTTAGGGGTGACTTGTATTAGTGACATTCCATATTCAATATGTTTGCCTTCCGGCTACTTCTCACTCATTGTTATCCTTTAAAATGTTACATTTTGTATATATTGTGTATTAATATTATTTTTGTATTTTATTGTTACTCTATTGTAAAATATAACACACGTGCTCCCCACAGGTAAAAGTAAAATAAATCAAACTTATTACCAAATGTATGATTGTAAGAAGACCCCTCAGATCTTCTTAATACAAATATAAAAGATACAATCTACAAAAAAGAATAGACAAGAAAGTGTATAGTGTAATAAGTTGAAACACCAAAATGTGCGCTGATAAGGTTGCACTCACAAGATGAGAGGACAATATGGGCATATAACGATCCTGAAATTGGACGGACAAAAGGAATCTTCTGCTTCACCTTTAAAAAGGGAGAGACACACAGACCATAGTGCACCAATAAAATAATAAAGAATAATATTTATTAAATTGCACTCACACAATGAAAGTAATAATCCAGCTCGTCACAATACTCGGGGAATCACGGTGCCGGCATCCCTCTTCCCTTAAACAAGTACTGGCATAAATCAATACCAAACAATAATAAAAAACAGTAATAAAAAACAACAAACAATATAGTTAAAAATAAAGTGCTGTCGTGGTCCCTCCGCCCTACGCGTTTCGTCTCCAACCGAGACTTCCTCAGGGGCAAAAAGAAGGTGAACGATAGTCTCTTTAGTCCGTCTTTTAAACGCCGCGAAATCCCGCCTTCTATGCGTCCAATCATATCCAAATGTGTCGTCGATGATGAAATAATGCGTTTCAAGCCTCATTTTCAGTTCCAAGCCTCATTTTCAGTTAAACCTTATTAGAAAGTACTTCCGGTATCGCGTGGAACGCAAACATGCGTTCCACGAACGTATAACAGGAAGTATAAGAAACCATATGAAAAATACATAGAGAATATGTTTAAAAAATTAATAAATGAACTCTATACAAAATACATAAGACAAAGACAAGTAAAGGAGACCACCCAATAAAATAAAAGAAAATAAAAAGAAAAAGTACAGAGAAAAAATATATACAATCAGGAAAGACCTCACGAAAACCTCACATAAAAAATCCCTTATAGAGGTATATAGATAAAAAGAAAAAAACAAAGAAAAGAACACATTGGGATGATAATTGTATATTTAAAAAAATTAAATATAAAAAATAATAATATTATAAAAATTAAATCTATAAAAAACACACCATATCAAAATCGGTATGTAGGTAGAACAAGTAGAGCCTTAAAAGTTAGATTTATGGAACACTGTAATAATATAAAGAAACATTTGGTTACCCATTCCGTACCGGTACATTGTAATAGTTGCCCTGATTTTAAGTTTGAAACTTTTATGTGCACGGGTTTAGAAAAGGTCACATTGGATGATAGAGGGGGCGATTTAATTAAGAAGTTATGTCAAAGAGAGGGCTTTTGGATTTTTAATTTAAAGACTTTTAGCCCCGTTGGGTTAAATGTCGATTTTGATATGGTGTGTTTTTTATAGATTTAATTTTTATAATATTATTATTTTTTATATTTAATTTTTTTAAATATATAATTATCATCCCAATGTGTTCTTTTCTTAGTTTTTTTCTTTTTATCTATATACCTCTATAAGGGATTTTTTATGTGTGGGTTTTTGTGAGGTCTTTCCTGATTGTATATATTTTTTCTTTGTACTTTTTCTTTTTATTTTATTTTATTTTATTGGGTGGTCTCCTTTACTTGTCTTTGTCTTATGTATTTTGTATAGAGTTCATTTATTAATTTTTTAAACATATTCTCTATGTATTTTTCATATGGTTTCTTATACTTCCTGTTATACGTTCGTGGAACACATGTTTACGTTCCACGCGATACCGGAAGTACTTTCTAATAAGGTTTAACTGAAAATGAGGCTTGGAACTGAAAACGAGGCTTGAAACGCATTATTTCATCATCGACGACACATTTGGATATGATTGGACGCATAGAAGGCGGGATTTTGCGGCATTTAAAAGACGGACTAAAGAGACTATCGTTCACCTTCTTTTTGCCCCTGAGGAAGTCTCGGTTGGAGACGAAACGCGTAGGGCGGAGGGACCACGACAGCACTTTATTTTTAATTATATTGTTTGTTGTTTTTTATTACTGTTTTTTATTATTGTTTGGTATTGATTTATTTTTTCATATTAAGTTGATACATCTGGAGGGATTGCACTGTTTAGGGGATCCCTCTATGTATTAAGACTAAAGATTATAGATAACCATAGGAATCAGTGACTTTTACTTTGTTGATACACAGTTGCTATCGTATCTCTTTCTTTTCAATAGGCTAATAAAGTTGTTACTTCTTTCAGTGGACTTAGAGATACTTTTTATGCACTGTATCAATTTTATTTAGCTTGTCTCTACAACTGTTCCTATTCCCCGTTTTTCCTGTCTTTTGGGCTCTAGATTTTAAGAGTTATTAGGTATAACTATTATATGCACTCATAATTTATACTTTTACCAGCTTGCTTAGTATCTTCCTCTCTTTTCCTAAAGAGGAATATATTCGAGCATTTCGTGTATGTTTTTCATTTTTCATAACCAAGGGTTCATGCCCATATTAGGTGGAGCTGGTACCGCCTATCCTGACCAATTTTTTCCTAGTCATAGATTTAACATCTTGTGAATCTAGGACTAAGGAAAAATAATTGTTGCTCTCTATATTTGGTATTGATTTATGCCAGTACTTGTTTAAGGGAAGAGGGATGCCGGCACCGTGATTCCCCGAGTATTGTGACGAGCTGGATTATTACTTTCATTGTGTGAGTGCAATTTAATAAATATTATTCTTTATTATTTTATTGGTGCACTATGGTCTGTGTGTCTCTCCCTTTTTAAAGGTGAAGCAGAAGATTCCTTTTGTCCGTCCAATTTCAGGATCGTTATATGCCCATATTGTCCTCTCATCTTGTGAGTGCAACCTTATCAGCGCACATTTTGGTGTTTCAACTTATTACACTATATACTTTCTTGTCTATTCTTTTTTGTAGATTGTATCTTTTATATTTCTATTGTATCAATGCAATATTTTGTGGAACCAGGACATACTTGAAAACAAAAGAAATCTCAATGTATTTTTCATGGTAAAATATTTTATAAATAAATAAAGAAGAATGATGCAATAGGATGTGATTCCACATTACAGTGACCAAAGCATGCATTAAAAGAGAGCAATGGAGAGAGCTATTTTACAGGTCTACTCTACCTGTTACATTACCAAGTAAAGATTGTAACTGTAGAGATGCAGAGCTCCTAAGATTCCAGATATTGCCATGTTCCCTGCTGTCACAGATGTCCTGATAGGACTGTGTATACATTTGCGAAAAGACATAAACCTCCAGTCCATCTACACCTTTCTCACATCTCCCTAAACCATTATTCATAGTAACCATTAGGGGAAAAAAAAAAATCTTATTTTCCTGCTGTATTTAACACATTTCTATCATTTGTCACATTTACCCTATTTTATTAACTTTAGAAGCTGGGTTATCATATTAAAAATATATTGCTTAATAATAATAATAATAATAATACAATTAATAATAATATATTTCTATTTGTTGCACAAAAAATATACATTTTTAATAGTGAATTTCACAAATGGGAATATTATTTGCCGTTACTAAGCTACCAAGTTTTCAAAGCATACTATCCAAAGCTTGTTAATGCACCTGCAGTAGGAGTTCCCAGCCTAAGAATATATGAACATATGCTTGGTTAACAGATCTCTGTGCTAAATAGATATTAATATAGTAACAGACTGCCTCCAGCAGCAAGCACACAGCTCATCTGTCCAGAAGCATGTCACTAATTCACACAGAAGAACCTCATTCAATTCACTGCAATGCCAGCCAGCAGGGAATGCAGATAATGCCTGGAAAAAAGGATGAGTGGTTACTGGAGCAGATAATCTGACATCCATCCATTAATATATATATTTTTTTGCTTTATCACTTCTTTGCCAATATTACTTTATAGAAATAAGAGCTATTTTTAGATTTAAAAACAGTGTTCCACGTGTTGGGTTCTTAGAATATCTGCATTGTGTCTGGCTTATATTTGCAACTTATCTTCAATATATCTTTAATATCTTCTGTCTCACTCTTGTGGAACTAATACCTGCCCTTTCCATACTTGACATAAATTGAGCATACTGGTACACCTTCGTAGCTTCCCTTATGGGTTTTTGTTCTTGGTGTGGTTAGTTTTGCTCTACACTTTTACTTAAAGGGTTACTAGAACAAGATTCAAGAGGGACTGACAACGATCAGGAGAAGACAGGTAAATTAGTGTCATCAGCCTAAACATTATGCTGGAAAGCAAAGGAACAGTTTAGTTTCCCAAGATAAGCAGTATAGATTGACAACAGTAGGAGACAGAGAACAGACTCTTAGGGAACAACGACAGGAAGGGGTTGCAGAGGAGAGAAAGCTAATACATTTTTATTTTTTTAGCATGCCATATTGGGCACTACTAATCTTGTCTACCCTCTTATTTTATTTAAAAAACTATTAAATAAAGTAAAACTAGTCATGCCACTCATGTAATATAACCCCAATCTATCTCTCCTACAATTAAGGCTAAGGATATTTTTCCACAGACCTGCGCAGGACACATTTGTCCAACCACCACTAGTTTATCTTCTTATTTTTAGGTAGAACCACAGACATGATTTTTGCGAAAACACCAGATGCACACACTACCTCCAATTAACACACTCTATAAATTTTTCATCCTTTACTCATCACTACTCAACTGATACAAATATTTTTGCTTTACTTGCTAAATTCACTTTATATACTTTATATATTCTCCCAATGTGCATCTTAGACTGCCTCCAGACTGAGTGTTGTGATTCAGGAGTCATATTCCATGTAGGATTCTTCATAAAGGAAAAGTTTAGCAGAAAGCAGAAACAAATGTTTGAGCTCAGCTGCTCCTGCTTCCTGTCGCCATGTGATGACCACAAGAATAAAACAATAAAACAGTGTGCTGCCGCATGCAATGGCCCTGGTGTTAGTTACATACATAATAGGAACGTATATCTTAAAGTAAAGGAACACAATAATAGTGCAGCATATAATCATAGTAGTGCAGATAATTATATAGTGCCAAAGGAACACTCACACTTTGTAGAGCTATATAAGGTCTATTTTAGGAGCCTGGGCAGAAAAATCCTTGTCTATGGATTTCTTGATGTGTATCAGCACTGCTAGGCTTTCAGGTGGATACAGTCAGCACATAAAAAGGAGAGCAGTAAACTCAATGGTATAGTATGTAGGTACACAATAAAAAGAAGAGGTATATTTTGGGTATATTGACGATCTCCTATTTATTTTGGAAGTTCCTTAATCCACAGCTAGAAACTTTGTCGATTATCTAAATCAAAACACTGACAGGATTATTTTTACCACTAATTTTAGTCAACAAGAAGTAACTTTTTTAGATCTTGATATTTATATCAAAGACTGCACCCTTTTTACAAAAACTCATTTTAAAGAAGACCATGGAAACACTTTTATCAGTCAGGACAGTTGCCATATTCCAGCATGGCTTAATGAAGTACCCGGAAGTCAAATACTAAGGCTTACGAGGAATTGTTCAGAAATACTTGTTTTCCATGCACAAGCCATAGATATGAAGCAGAAATTTTTGCAAAAAGGGTTATAACCTGCAAAATGTAAACAATGTAGTAGAACAAATAAGCAGATAGGAAGTTATTACTGACTTAAAAAGCTCCACAATGTCATCAAGATAATACATTTACCCTCCCATTTATACTTGATTACAATAACAAAAATAGACACACTAAAAAAATTATAAATAAAAATTGTCATTTATTAAAAGACAATCTTTTATTAAATGCAATTCTACCTCATAAGCCAACTATAATTTTTAGCGGTGCACCTAACTTAAAGTCACAGCTTACTAAAAACTTTACCAAAAGTAATAGTACATGTAAAGAAAGCTTTTTAAATACTAAGAAAGTTTTTTTTAGGTGTATGACATGTAAAAAAAAAAAACACAAAAAAACAGACACATTTACAGCCTGTTTTAAATCTAATAACACAGAAAGTAACTTTAATATAAATGACATAATTACATAATTACATGCAGTAGCAAAAATTTAGTTTCTTTATTAGAATGTGCCTGTGGACTTCAATATGTTGGCAGAACAATTAGGCCACTAAAAACTTGATTAAGTGAACATTGCCTCAACATGGAAAAAGGTTATAAAAACCATTCGGTATCTGCACATATTATCAAACACAATAAAGATCCTATTTTTATTTTTTTTAAATATAAAGGCATCACTAAATATAAACAGCACTAGAGAGGAGGTGACAATAATAAAAATTTAAGAAAATGGGAAATGGAATGGGTTTACCACTTAGATACCCTTCACCCTAAAGGGACTCTCCAGTGCAATGAAAACATATCCATTTTCCTGGCACTGCAGGTTCCTGCAGTGCCCCTCTCCCTCCCACTCCTCATCCCATGTTGCTGAAGGCGTTAAAACCCCTTCAGTGATTTACCTGAATCCAGTGCCAATTTCCCTCGGCACTGGATTAGGCTCTGCCCACGCTCCTTCCCCAATGCTTATTCAATGCTTTCCTGTGGGGATTCCGACAACGCTGGAAGTCCTCATGCAAAGCCACTAGAGGAGTGCTTAGCCCTGCACGGTAATTAATGCAGTTTATCAAAACTGCATTAATTACACTTGCAGGGTTAAGGGTGATGGGAGTTGGCACCCAGACCACTCCAATGGGCAGAAGTGGTCTGGGTGTCTGGAATGTCCCTTTAAATATAGTATTCGATTTAGTCTACTTCTTATAAATATATATGTTGTTTTTATATATACATATGTATTTTTTTACCTTTTTATATACTATATATATATAGATATATATATACACATACACACACACATATATATATATATATATATATTCCTAATATATAGTTTTTTTGCATACACGTTTTTTATATTCATTTATAATATACACCCTTTTCCTTTTCAAGCCCCCTTTGACACACTGCAGCTGGTTATTATATATTTATGATTTTTCATCTTTTTAGCCTTCTTCTGTGACTATTTTTACCTTATTTTTAAAATAGTTTTTTATACATATAAACTCTTTTTCTAATTTTATCTACTTTATACATGTTTAATATATATTTTTTCTTTAATTTTCTATTTATAGATAACCCTAGTGATGTTCCAGACATCTGCCAACTTCCAAAATGGCGGCAGCCGTGTAAGTGTTGTAATACACGTTGGCCACATATACAATCTCTGCAATATGCTGTAATATATTCACTTTTCAATTGCCATATTTTATACCTATATTCATCATCTACCTAACCATGCCCCTTATGCCTGTTCCCATATCGGACCGCCCCCCAGACTTAAAATGGTGTCCAGGGAACTTCCGCTCACGTCACTATTAAGTGCCGGGCGCATCATTATGATTATACCCGGGAAACCGGAAATACAATTAACAGAAACCGGAAGAATCCCGCAATCCACACCGGATTCGATTTACATCATTAAAGACTTCATAAAACTAAAAAAGCTTCGGCAAAACACATCAAGTGGGTAGTGAGGACTATACTGTGTTTTATAATTTTATATCCCACTGTTTATTTGTAATAAAGTACTTTGTAGTATTCTTAATATTTCCATTCATTTTTATACTCCACTCACCTCACATCCAGTTTTTCCCTGTTGCTGTCTCCGGGTCCAGTACATCCATAGGTGGGGATTGTTCCACCTGAAGTCCAGGTCATTGCTCTAGTAGATGTAAGTAGGTTTACCCTTTTCTTTTTATTGTGTACCTACATACTATACCTATGTCAGGGTGGCAGTCCGAAGACCGGGACCCCTGTGCCTGATGTGGAGATGAGCGGAGTCTTCAGCGTGGTAGTGGACACATAGGGCCTGGTGCAGGGTAACCGCACACCCCCTGCTGTTGAGCACCAGCATTTGTGCGGCCACATACCAAGACCCTATAGCAGCTCAGTTGAAGCCAGAGCAGACATATGCTGAGATGTATCCAGTATTAGAAACAAGATAAGACTAGGATAGACACCAAACAAGAAAACAAGACAAAACTAGTAGAACCCAGAACCAGAGAAGGACAGAAAGCTAAACCCAGAACATGTACACAAAAATAAGGGAACATTAACTAAACAGGGGCAGGACAGGACTGTACATGGACTGGGATACAAAATAAAACAAGACAAGATATAATAGGCAAAACAAGAGGAGACATAACTAAGCACTATATATGAAAAGTATGGGGATTTACATTATATGATCATACATGCATAAGCCTGCCACAATGCCAATGTACCCCATATTCGGCAGGTCCTACACTGCCTTATGTTCGCTAAAAGAACCATACTAAACCGCAATAGCACTTATCTGCAAGAAAGGGCAGAAACTTGAAACACTGCTGCAGGTTCAGACTGAAACAAAAGGAAAATGGAAAACAAACGGTTGTGGCAACATAAAACAAACATTTAAATGAAACCAACAGACTGGGAAATCTAGGGACGAAATATAGAAATGAACCCAGAAATCCCAGTATAAAGAAAACCAGACATAGAATAGAAAACCCAAAAAAAAAACAAGAAAAACTAAACAAGAATTGTAAAAAGAGTACTGGATACCAGAAGCCACGGTCAGACATCAGAACAGAGCAGAGCAGATCCTGACAACCATTGAGTTCATTTCTCTCCTTTTTATGTGCTGACTGTATCCACCAGAAAGCCTAGCAGTGCCGATACACACCAAGAAATCCATATACCGGGAATATTCCATCCGAGCTCCTAAAATAGAGCTTATATAGCTCTACAAAGTGTGAGTGTTCCTTTGGCACTATATAATTATCTCCACTACTATTATTATTATATGCTGCACTATAATTGTGTTCCTTTATTTTAAGATATACACCTCTGGATTTTGTTCTTATTATGCATGTAACTTTTGTCATTAGCGCTGTTCACCTTCATATATTTTCTACCTCAATTTGTTTTCTCAAGATTGGGGAAACACCTTGTTGGTGAATTGCAGCTTATATCAGAGTGAACACTTATTTCTGTTTTGTTGTCTATCTCTTGCTGCTGGTCAACTATAACTCATAGACAAAAAAGACACAAAGGGGTTATGGCACTTCTACTGTGTAGGTGTAACACAATGTATATCTCCTTATCATCTTGAAAAGTAACAATGTAATGAACCGGTTACACCTTAGAGTAGTGTTTCCCAACCCAGTCCTCAAGGCACACCTACCAGTCCAGGATTTAGGGATTACCCAGTTGTGTCTAAGGTGTTTTTTTTCTTCTTTGTAAAAACACCTTAGACACAACTGGGTAATCCCTAAATCCTGGACTGGTAGGTGTGCCTTGAGGACTGGGTTGGGAAACACTGCCTTAGAGGACACACAAAATATACCAACAAAATGTTCCTACATTGTGATTTAATTTTAAAGGTATATTTTAAGTGTCTGCTAAGCGGTAACACTTGTTTATTTTTATTGCAACTAAAATTCATGAGTACGGTTCCTCTGTGTGTCTGAGTGTGGCATTAATTGTTTTTCTTTTTAGACTTTTCCCTTTGACTCATCGAAACATTTTATACGTTTTGTGACTAATGCACGTGCAATTGGAACATTAGCTATTTGCTACCTTTGGTATTCTTTTAAATGTTCACATTGCTTTTAAATATCACATATCAAATTTCTAAATGTCAGACCACTTTTAGAGCTGACATATTGCTTGCCCCCCTTCACAGCTGTATTTGCAAGTGTAATTTAGTTACACATTTGTTCACGTCTTATCTATTGTTTTGTTTATATCACTGAAAGTCTTCACAATTAAGACAAGTATTTACTTCTATCTTTATTTTTTTAGTCTGTCACTCAGCTCAAGCAAGGATGCAGCAGGGGCTTAGGGGAACCTACTGTATATTATATCATGCAAGAGGTAGATATTCGGGAAAAGGAGAAAACAGGAGTTGAATTCTCTATTCCCATTAGGCAAGGAAGAACTTTCAATATGCCAAGCAATCTCCAATTTATTTAGTACTCTCTCATGTTTTATAAATCCAGGCCTCTGACTATGCAATACAAGCTGTTCTTGCAATATAATAAAACAAGCAAATACACCCTGTAAGTGAAAACAATACTGTTCCATCACTCTAATGTCTGGTACTGCTCTTTTTTAGCTCTTTTGTTTCATTTTACTGGAATTAATTAACCCTCTCTGTATTGTTGTGAAAGCTACTTGCCACGCCTGCTTGCAGTTCCTGCAGTCCTAGACCCAAGAGCTTACATATGCATAGCGAGATTTAAATTAGGGAGTTGCATTCATTCATCATGGATGGATATGTCTTTAGGCCTCGACAGAATGGTTGCTAAAAGTAGTAAGTCAAAGAAAGCGGGACTCAATGGATTAGATTTCTGTAATAAAATGTGCGCTCTTACCATAACGCATCTCAGTGACTGTCAGGTTTGTTCTTTAACATGTGAATTTGTGGCATAGACAAGGTAGTTTCTCAAACTATATTTTCAGCTTAGTTATTTTAGCCAAATATTTGCAAGTCACCAGAAATTCTAGGTTTTTGTGAATAATTCTGACATTTATGTATGTTATTAGTATAGTTTGGATAGAACAAAATTAAAGAAAGTCCAACGTTTGCCATATTTTTTGTTTCAACAGTAATTGACAATCAAGTAATAATTATATTTTTCATGGTTCCTTCAGTTTCATAAGTATCTTTTCATTTGAAACATAATTATTTGAGAGTGGACAATTATAAAAGTGTCTTCTGAATTGGGATCTATTGTACATCCATTTATAACTCCCAATGTTTCCATCTTACTGCACCAACTGCAGTGATTTCTATTTGTCTTAAAGGTCATCTTTACAGCACCTTTGTGATCTGCAAGAATTGCCTTCGTTTTTTGTCCTTTTTTTTTTAATAGGCTAAATCCATCAACTGTACAAATCTGTATCTGAACATAACATGAAAACCTTCCTGTCACGCACAGACATTACAGATTGTGTAATCTGTCTGCCAGGAGGAATTCAATGCAGAGCTGAACATCACTACATTGTGATTACTTATTGTCTAGGGATGTCTTAAACTCTCCGTCCATGAGGTTATCCTGTGACATTCTCCCTTTTCAACAATAAATAGTATCTTCTATGATTGGGTTCCCCAGACATTTTAATATATTATTGTAAATCAACATTACATTAACTCCCAGTGATGCATTGTAATATTTATAGTTTCCCAGCGGTAAAGTTTGAGACTAAAAATACATACATGTTACCAGCTGACTGGCACAGTTAACATAACCAAGTGCCAAGTTATCATGCTGCTGTGTACGTAAATGGAACATGGAACATTTCTACGGAATGTGTATATACAGCATTATTTATTTATTTAAAAGGTCTACCCCTGCTAAAATGAATATGTAAAAATAGAACAATAGGATTATCATTACAGAGGGTTGTTTTAAAGACAAGAAAATGAAATTATGCAAAGATTATTTGAATTTTGGATATATAGATACATAGGACAGAAGAATCATTTTGTGTATAGATTGCAATACACGAACACAAAAATAAATTACGGAACTTTACTCATATATCCATTAATCCTTAAACATTTTTGGGGGTATAAAGGAACTATATGGTATCTCTCAATTTTTTTATATTTCAGATACAGCCTAAAATATTAACATAGAACCAAAAATATTTTTATCACAAAAACATTATAAATAAAAATAGTCAAACTCTCCATTTTCAGGAACTGATCTTTCTAAAAGTGCCACTAGAATAGCAAATGAATGCCTGTATGTGACTAATTATCCTTTATTTATTAAGCACTGTTACACTAAGCATCTTCACTATAAAAGGCATTGCAGGCTGCTGTTTCAAACTTGCAAAGCAAGAGGAGTTAATTAGATAAGTTCAATGCTCTCATCCAGCTTTATCCAATATCCTCTTTGATGGGTGGTACAAAGGTATATCAAGGCTCAAAGTGCATGTTAGCACAAAATGTGCAGATTGCTATGGCAGCACTGCATTTTAAAGCATTTATCTACTGTATGTCAGAATATGGATTTGTTGGAGAAATAAAGTAGTTTGGTGGAACAAGCAGTGAGTTTAATTTCTTCAGTGGATTGCTGCATCCTTTTTCCTTCATAAGCATGTAATCGCTTTACTTCAATCCATTGCAATCAATTAACATACTTTTCTTTCATACACAGCCTTCTCCATATTCTCCTCTCTTTCCAGCCGCCTCTTATTCCACATTTATCTCAACACTTACTCATTCTCATGTTATATCAATACTTTATTTACTCTCTCCACCCGGAGTTATGTCCCTGCTCTTTTTAGCCTACTTTGAACCTGTCAAATGGTTCCATTTTATACCTATATCCATAGGCGTGCGCACGGGGTGTGCCGGTTGTGCCTGGGCACCCCCTAATCCCCACGCACGCCTATGGAGTGAGACCGGCAGGGGAGATCTCAGGATCTTCCCTGTCGGCTCATGCAGAGCCGGCGCTATCTGAGCGCCGGCTCTGCTCTCAGCCTCCCTCCCCACTGCAGCATGGAGGGAGGCAGGACAGGACCCGGGGAGCTCAACCAGCAGCTTCACCGGGTTCCTCTCGCGAGTTCTGAGCGTTGCCACGGCAACGCTCAGATCTCGCGAGAGTGAACTCCCTCCTCCCTACATAAGGTAAGAAGGGAGGGGGGATATTAAGTAATATACTCCCACCTCCACCCCCCACAATCACCCACACACATACAGCACACAGCACCTACACACATACAGCACACACATACACACAGACACACAGCACCTTCGCACATACAGCACCCATACACATACAGCACACACACACATACATCACCCACACACACACAGCACACACATACAGCACCCACACATATACAGCACCCTCACACACATACAGCACACACATACAGCACACACATACAGCACCCACACACACATACAGCACACACATACAGCACCCACACACACACATACAGCACCCTCACACACATACAGCACACACATACAGCACACATACAGCACTTCACACATTCGGCACCCACACACACACAGCACACACATACAGCACCCACACGCACACACACACATACAGCACACACAAACACACAGCACACACACACATACAGCACCCACACACACAGCACACACACACATCACCCTCACACACATACAGCACACACACACAAATAACACACATACAGCACCTTCACACATACAGCACACACATACAGCACCCACACACACACAGCACCCTCACACACATACAACACTCTCACACACATACATCACCCACACATACACAGCACCCACACACATACAGCACCCACACACACACAGCACCCACACACACACAGCACAGAAACAGCACCCTCACAAACACACACACAGCACCCTCACACACACAGCACACTAACATGACCCTAACAAACACACACACACACAAACACCCTCACACACACACAGCACACAAACAGCACCCTCACACACAGCACCCTCACACACACATCACACTAACAGCACCCTCACACACAGCACCCTTACACACACACACACAGCACCCTTACACACACACACACACACAAACACACACACTACACCCTCAAACCACCCTCATGCAGCACACACACACACAGCAGTGTATGTATGTGTGTGTGTGTGTATATATATATATATATATATATATATACACATACATACAGACATACATATACACGTGGCATGTGTTTGTGCTTTAGGGTGCACACCCTAATACAATAGACTGTGCATACCTATGTCTATATCAGTCACCAGAATGAGCTAAAGTAAAGTCCTTCAGCTACCATGTCATAGCATGACCATATGTATCTTGAAGACAACACAACAAATAAAATTTAGTCTCCAGTAAACCAGCGATAATCTACCATGGCAGGAGATGGATATCTCAGCAAAATAAGACAATACATTTGTGTATTTTGATGATGGTCACAGTTGCCATGGACATCTTAGAACCTGAGTGTAGGGTAACATGCTCACTTATGTACTGCATTAAACACTTGAAAGACTGGGTCTACCTTATACTATTTCTAAAGATCTACATCAGGACTCTGACAAGAATTCTCCATAGAAGCTCTGCATAAAATATGACGAAGTAGTGGTTCCATAAACAACTAGACACCGGTAGATTAATTACATGTTATTAGTTAGAAGTTATGCAGATAAAAAGTATAACATTGTGTTTTAATTAAAACTTTCTTATATCAATATTGACATTTGGATAATATTTAATGGAGAATACAGTGAAACTCTGAAGGTTGTTCATTATCTGTTTAATTATGCTGTCTTATAAATAATGGATAAGTATATTAGTAAAATAAGTATTTTTCATCCTGCGTAGGTTATGCTGTAAGGTCAGAAACTTGGTACCTTTAAATTTACTGAGCCAGAAGATGTTTAAAATACTTTCAAAACTGCACCTTAACAAATATGTCCTTCGACCGGGGTCTTGCTTCAATTCATCAATCATTTTAATAAGCATCACTCATCAGCAATCTATAGGTGACATTTCTATACCATCCCATTCATTATGTCTTACTTATGTGTATTAATATTCCTATCAGCTAATAACAGATGACTTTTTGACTTATCATCATTTATCTTCTTGAGACTCTCAAGGGTAATCTTGTCAAACTCTGCTCAAGTTGCTCTCTGATTTTATTTAATTTTTTTATTTAATTCTATTTTTTCTTTTATTCAATGAATTATTAAGAGACTATTATACAATAATTTGTATTTATATTTTAAACTGTAATTAAAATGTGCCTGAATAAAACACATAAAAAGCTATATGTGACAAAATGTTTAATATTTTATACCTGGTATTTTAGTAGATTACATGTCTTTTTTAAGAAATTAGAATTTTCAACTATATTTTGAGAAGAAATTAGGTGAAAATTAAATATGTTTGGTACCTTCAAGATGACCCCTACTTGTACTACTTACAACAGCAAAGCATGTGCAAAATGTACTGAAATAACCCACCCCACCCCAAAATAAAATACACTTGATGTAAAGTCAAGATTCTTTACTGGCTCTTTAACAATGGTTTTGACAACATTTTGAAAATTGTGTTGGTCCAGAAAAGGCCAATCAGAACCCAGAGCAAATAAAAATGTTTGCCACCAACATAACATTTCAAGCAGGAAAACAGCAATATGAATATACATACATAGACACATACACATTACTCTATCCCCATTGTGAAAACTATGAGAGGCAGCCTTAAAAAGAAAGGGAATAAGCCTCTAAATAACTCAGAAAGGTCACAGTTTTCCCTGTTTCATGTCCTGTCTTCTGTGCTAGGACATGGAGGTGATAAAATGATCTGCCATTATCCCAATCGGTTTGTTAATTAACCCTAACATGGGTACCTATTGTGTAAAGGAAAAGTTGTATTTTTTCTTCTGACTTGTTACTAGTCTTTTTCTGACTACTAGCTACCCAGGCATCTGAATTATTTTCAGATAAAAAGGACAAGATTTGTTGAGCTATGTGGGGTCATACAGGTTGATATTAAAGGGACTCTCCAGTGCCAGACAGATTATATTTCACCGTTTCTCGAAATCAATTAAAATATATACCTCCCCATTTAAATTATAGTTGTACACCGCCTTGCAGTCATTGAGAAAACACATAGACACAAAATAATGGTCAATGACTAGAAAATTATCAAATTATTTGAAAGTCATTGCATTGTCATGCTTGTTCTTAAATGCCTTCTTCGTGTCAGAGCCAAATTAACCTAGCAGATAAAAAATTTAAGAAAGAGAAGGTGCAGGAACCCTGTTAAAAGGAGTTTGTAATCAAGAGGAAATAATAAAATGTTCTCAATGGGAATGCATGGTGCAATATATGACACTTCTTCTATTAAATATATTTGAAAATATATGATCTGTGTGCTAGAGTAAAACCACACATTTTCTAGGGAAAAACAGAGAAGAGGATTACCCTGTAAAATTATTTATTTTATTGGTGATGCCAAGTTCCTTCACCTGCAAGGGAAAAACAAACTTTAAAGTGGTTTGGATACACTCGAGACAAACTTGGAAAGGGTTTCCTAATTCAAAAATATCCAAGTTCTACTGGCACATAAAAACGTAACTGCATTTATGTAAACAATACTGAATGACTAAAAAGAGAAAATATGTTTAAAATTATCAAAATTGACTATAATCACATTTATGTTTCAGCAAGAGATTCCAATTAGTATAGTGTAATTATTTCATTTAGGTGGTAATTTGAATAAAATAATTTTTCATGCTTTGCATAAAATTGTGTTTTGTGTTCTATTCTTAGAGTCAACATTCCAAATTGTGTTACTCTCTCCAGCTCTGATTCTCCATACATGTTACTCAGTGTCATCTAATCAGCATGCATACCGTTTATGAGATATGTGTGTGGGTGTACGTGTGTAATTGTAGCCTGTACAAATGTGTTATAAAAACCGAGCAACATTTAGCTGTAAAACCCTGACTGCAGTGGGTTGGGTAACCCCAGAAGAGAATACTTAAAATAGTTAACATCAGGGTGACTCTTAAAATGTATATTCAAATACTTGATATTCTGTCGTTTCAAATGAAAAAACAACCTTGGGGTACTTGTGAAAACAGAGAATGTTAACATCCATATGTAAGAATGATACTCTTAGTAGGAACTATTGCTAATATGAAAATCATATAAGAGAAGAAAAAAAAACATTTTATTTAGTTACACAACCATCCTACTGTAAAGGAGGATATCGGAGAGATATAACCTTGAGTTTGTCATGAAGCAACTTCCAACCTAAATCAGTGTCTCAGACAAGGTGACTATTCAGTAATTTTCAGCTATCAGCTAGATGCCACCATACACACAGGTCCCTTAAAGGAAAACTTTAGTGTTAGGATTCACGTCAGCGTATGGAGGAACCTAATGGACCTAATGATTTCCGCAGGGTTTTCTTGATGTTGGATGTCCTTAAGCGTGAGGATGTCCAGTGTCCTTTCATGAAGTCAAACTCAGTGAAAGAGCAGGAAGTGCCTCTAGTGGCTGTCTGGTAGACAGGCACTAAAGACATCCTTAAAATTGCAATATAAACTTGATCCTGAGTCTCCAACTTAAAATACTTTGTCTAAACTGTCAACGCACATGAAATGTTGCAAATGCTCTCCTTGTTTCTCACTTATTAGATCACTAAATCCTAGAGTAGTAAAATAACAATATGCCATTTTGCTGATATGTCTGTAGTTATGCTGGTCCAAAACTACACTACTCTGATGGCCTCTACATACACTTCATCATAATCACAACTCTTAGAGGGAAAATGTGAAGGTGAAGTTATAGTTAAACCGGTAGTCTGACACCCACTATTAAAGGGACACTATAGTCACCTGAACAACTTTAGCTTAATGAAGCAGTTTTGGTGTATAGAACATGCCCCTGCAGCCTCACTGCTCAATCCTCTGCCATTTAGGAGTTAAATCCCTTTGTTTATGAACCCTAGTCACACCTCCCTGCATGTGACTTGCACAGCCTTCCATAAACACTTCCTGTAAAGAGAGCCCTATTTAGGCTTTCTTTATTGCAAGTTCTGTTTAATTAAGATTTTCTTATCCCCTGCTACGTTAATAGCTTGCTAGACCCTGCAAGAGCCTCCTGTATGTGATTAAAGTTCAATTTAGAGATTGAGATACAATTATTTAAGGTAAATTACATCTGTTTGAAAGTGAAACCAGTTTTTTTCATGCAGGCTCTGTCAATCATAGCCAGGGGAGGTGTGGCTAGGGCTGCATAAACAGAAACAAAGTGATTTAACTCCTAAATGACAGTGAATTGAGCTGTGAAATTGCAGGGGAATGATCTATGCACTAAAACTGCTTTATTTAGCTAAAGTAATTTAGGTGACTATAGTGTTCCTTTAACCCCTTAAGGACACTTGACATGTGTGACATGTCATGATTCCCTTTTATTCCAGAAGTTTGGTCCTTAAGGGGTTAAGTTATTACCATAATTTACAACCAAGCATTAACCATGCATTACAACAAATGAGAGCCCAACGTAGTGACACTAACATTTTGTAAAAAGAAAGGATAGGTGATATGGCAGGTTATGTAGCAAGCAAAAAGTCACAAACCTTTATTTAGTTCAAGGTCATCTTTGCCATTTTTAAAAGTTATATTTCAGGATAATACTTCTTTGTGTACAAGACATTGTAATGCTTCAGAACAATCTTATTGAAGATTTTAAAGAATATTATTAACTGCTAAAGATTTATGAGAAGGGAAGTTGGAATGTAGCTTAAATAACCACTTAACCTTGCATACAGGGGAAATGAAAGAACAGGGAACAGAAAATCAGGCAAAATAGGAAACAGAAGAATAGATAGTCCTTCTGATAAGCGTTGGGTCTTTGTTGTATGTTATAAAATGTAAAACCTTGATTTGCCCTCTGCTTCTTAAGATTATACATTCCAAAACAAGGATCAAAACCAGTGGATGTGCTGTGCTTATGCATAATAGCTTCATTTATGTTTGTATATATGTTTTTATATATGTAGGCAGAACAATTTTTTTGTTCACCAGAGATAAAGAAATAGATGTGTGACTGACAATGACACATTCAGAATAAATGGTAAGCATTCTGTATAGTTTGAATATGTGAGGTTGACAATGTAACATCTGTTGGCGAAATAACCTTTAGCACTGCAACAGCTATGGGATAATCAGTATATTCAGTTAGCCCGAAACAGTGGAGAATTAATAAACAGACTTGGAGATTCTTTTCGTTATAAGCTGCAATTCACCCAAATGATTTAGTGATTTAGTGATCGTCCAAATTCCCAATTTCTGAAACGCTATATACTAGTACAAACGACTGATACAATGGATAAGCATGTGTTGTTTTTTTTATTTTTTATTTATTGATGTGGCACCAAAAAAAAGAGATACTTGATGGGGAAAAAGCTGATTAATGGCTAGGGAACAGTCACTAAGTGTTGAATTTATCTACAGACCACATGTTTGACCAATAGAAAGGAAAACAGGAGGATTAGTAAAAAAAGAAAAAAATCTTTATTCATTTATATATTGTATATTTAACAAATTTAATTTTTTTACTGCTTCTCTTCTTTTTCTCTGTTTATTGTTACACTTTCTCACTTAACCTGTGAACTTAATGGTATACATAAAGTGTATTTATAATATGTATATATTTTGCAATACATTGTTTGACCTATTTTTGTACCCTTTTTGTTTGTCTTTTTTAATTTTCCCTAATCTTTTTGGCAGACCATCCGAACAGCCACATGTACAAAATTCTGCCGTCTCTATTTTTTTTTATATATTTGGATAAAGTGGTTCGGCTGATATGAATTTTCTACTGACAAGAGAATTGGGTGGTTCTCTCGGGGAGATCTCTTTTGAACCAATGTCTTCATCATAAAACAGCAAATAATTAATCTGTAATTCTGATGCAATTTTTTTTAAATAAAAAATGAATAACAAATTAAGCAAATAGTAAAAAAAAAAAATTGTACGCAATCACAGACTAATTACTATCTGCACACACCATTTAGTTTTATGGTTCAGCATTGCAAGATAAGATAGCCCTATCTGTCTGTTTACTTTTATGCACATTAGGTTCTATTGTAGAAGGCAAGTTATGAAAATTATCGATACTCCCACTTTGTCTGAGCCAAACTCTATCCACCCATAGCTGATGTCCTACAAAACATATTGCTTTACCTTTTCTTTAAATAACTGGTGGCTTGATTTCGTTTACCCTTCAGGATTTATGGTATATAAATCTACAGAGATAATGGTTTATGTGTGAATTGAATGCTTAATAAATCATCAACTTGATTTTTCTGTATGAAATAGCTTTTTTTCTTTCTTCATATAGAGTCATAACAGAATAGATGTAGTTATTGAGTTTTGTAGTTTGAACCTCACACCCACAAACCTAGAAGTAACCAAAGATTTCATATCAGAGGTTTGAACCCAAAAATGAATACTACATTTTCAAGTTACCTGGACCTCTGTTATTTTTTATTCTGATTTGCATTATAAGCCATTGTCTATGTTGAATATTTTTTAAGGAAGTGCCAGGCACGAAGCTGGTAATCATACTTACAACATCCATTAAGCTTAAAAAAATCACGGACTCTGACTTTTATGGATACATGCTAATGATTACATGATGATCTTTGAAACTAGATTTGGTTCCTGGTTTCAAAGGTTTGAGTTTGAGTTGCATGTTAAAATTGATGCCAGGAGATAATCAATTTTATATTCTCATTAGGAAAGAAAATGATAACTGATCATCTTACTAGTACTACATGTATTTTGGAAGTAATGTTTTACACCACTAATAAAAATGCAGTATTGTCGAAGCACGGTATTTGAAAAGGTTAATGACTAAAGTCTTTACAGAATTTTATGCCACCTTCTTTATCCTGGAGTCCTGCATCTGTAGAAGAAATTAAAGGTGAAAGCAAGGGCAACAATCAGAACACACGAGCCCCCTTATAAAAACTTTAAGCCGTGCACACATATACTCCCAGATAGATACCTGCTCCCAAACACATATATGCATACATACAAATGTCACATACACACAGATACACACTGGAAAACACAAACACATTCACATAAATATACACTGTGCAAGAAGCACATACACATGTATAAACACCATAAGACATACAGATAAATACACACAGCTACACACACACTGATACTCAATGCCAAATGCACACTCTGACACACATACACTGCTAGGCACACTGGTAATCACACTTACAATATCAACTGCTAGGCACACAATAAACACTGCTAGGCACACATGCAGACAATCAAATATATACATAGCCAAGCACACACACACATGCACACACAGATGCACAATGACTAAAATAAAAACATGCATACACATATATATACTGCTAGATAAATACACACAGAGATACACACACACAGACTTTTTATATTTTTAAGCACCCTTTATGCTTGCTTACCATTTTGCTATAATTGGTTATTACAAAATCTCCCTTGTCTCATTCACAAATGACATTCAGATTGCTAAATATTGCATAACAAGCAGTGGTGTATCCTGGTTTTGTGCTGCCCTAGGCAGGACAAAACTCAGGCGCCCCCCAAACCCCCCCCGCGCGCGCGCGTGACCCCCACCCATCCCTTCCCCACTGCGCGCGCGACCCCCACCCATCCCTTCCCCCCGCCTTCTAAATACACACACACTCACTGACAGATACGCGTACACTAGCTAACAGAAACACAAACTCACTGACACACACAGTCAAACACACACACTCACTAGCAGAGACACACTCACAGACACACACTCACAGACACACACACACACACTAACAGACAGACACACACACACTAACAGGCACACACACACTAACAGACACACACACTCACTAACACTCACACACACTAACACACACACTCACTAACACTCACACACACTCTAACACACACTCACTAACAGACACACACTCACTAACAGACACATACACTCACTAACACTCACACACACTCTAACACACACTCACTAACAGACACACTCACTAACAGACACATACACTCACTAACACTCACACACACTCACTAACAGACACACACACACTCACTAACACTCACACACACTCTAACACACACTCACTAACAGACACACACTCACTAACACTCACACACACTCATTAACACTCACACACACTCTAACACACACTCACTAACAGACACACACACACTCACTAACACTCACACACACTCATTAACACTCACACACACTCTAACACACACTCACTAATAGACACACACACACTCACTAACAGACACACACACTCACATAAACACATATACTTTTTAAACCTCCCCCCCCCCCAGCCTCCTTACCTTTGGGAGTGCTGGGGAGGGAAGGAGTTCTCTATCTCCCTGGTGGTCCAGTGGCTGCTGGGTGGGCGGCATTGGCGGGCGGGCGGGCGGCTGACGAGGGAGCTCTTCCTGTGAGCTGTCTGCTCAGCTCCCTCGCGCGCCGCAGAGTGAAGCTGGGAGCCGGAAGATGACGTTATATCCCGGCTCCCAGCCTCACTCTGCGGCGCGCGAGGGAGCTGAGCAGACAGCTCACAGGAAGAGCTCCCTCGCCCGCCTGCCAATGCCGCCCAGTGCCCAGCATGTCTGTTAGCCGCGAGGCTAACAAGACATTTGCCTTGGGCATTTGGGGGGCGGCTTTTTTTGCCGCCCCCTGAAAAATGCCGCCCAAGGCAAATGCCTTGTTTGCCTCGCGGCTAAAACGCCCCTGATAACAAGCCTAGTTAGATTTATATTATGTATTATTATTTCACAGTAACAAAAAAAAAAAAAACTGAAATACAGGTTCAGTGATTACCTGAAAGAGGTACTCCATATTGAAATTGCCATTCTTTATTAACGTGCAATATTCATTAGATAATGCATTAAAATATTTCCAAAAACAATACATTAACACTATTGAAAATAATGAAAAATAAAAAAGACATATGTTGGACTCAACATAAGTTTTGAGAGTTATAATATAAATTATTAAGAACTCAATTGCTCTTCACAGCAGCCATGTCAAGACATCAAAATTAAATGTTTCATAAAGGAAACATGAAAGACAGAAAGAGAGGGGGTGAAAAAGGTGGGATTCTAGACAAAAACAAATTATTGTTTTTCAAAAAAATGAAAAAATGCCTAATTCTATATTAGCTGAAATAAATTTAAATGCAGATTTAATTTTACATTTCAATGCCGGATTAATGCCTATAATATATATTTAACATATATAGAGCCAAACCGCAATACATGTGTGGCGGAACCAACCTCGCCACTGTGCACTGGAGAAGCCTGGTAGCTCGCCTGCTCCCTTTAGACTATGGCCCCTGTTCTTTTACCCTGCAGAAAGGCTGGTTTGTGCCTTTCTGCGGACTGTTAAAGCCATGCTACCCCAGATAGCTATGCCATGGAGCCCAGCCGTATACTGAAAGACTGTATGAAAGACTTTGGCTCCATGGCGATTGAACTGTATGTATATGATCTGAGCACCATCCGGTAATAATGTGCGCTCAGATCTAAGCTATGTGTGGATAGGTAGAATGTCTGTATTTTATGTAATAAAGGTAACCTTGTGTATTTTATTGTATTTTACTGTCTTTTTACTGCCATGTGCTTAATGGAGTTTTGCCTCTGTCCTTGGAGATAATTGGATTACTTCTCAATTATCTCCAGGATAGAAGATTCTGTGGAACTGGTTTTAGGCAGAAAAGCCATGCTTCATTTGGTCACAAAGGACTTCGATCTATCTTTGGACCAATTCGTATGATTTTGACATATATTTGGAGTATGCGGATTCAGAAAATGTAAGTTTTGTGTGAATGTGATGCATACTTTCAAAGTTATGAATAATGTGGAAAAACTGTATTCCAGGCAGAGGGGAGGATTTTGTGTGGGAGTGCCTGTGTGTATTGTACAGATTCATTGGTTATTCTGTAAAACCCTGTGGGCAGTACTATGTTTGTGAATTGGGAATAAAAGAGGCTGTATGTGCCAGTACAGTCAGATTCTGCTTGACCCTCAAACAAAGTGTCGTCTCGTTATTGGGGGAATTGGATTATATGCTGACTGCCAGGAGTGTAACCCTTTCGTATGGTTTTCCTGTTTGGATATTTCCAGTGTTCATGTGTTTCCAGTTCGGGAGATCGTGCTTACAGTAGCTGTCGGTGTATCTGGAAAGGGGAATATCGCCTACACGGTTTTTAACCTCTGGTGAGCAAAACGGTCCGTTACAACATGTAACAAGGATAGATTGCTAAAAAAACAAGATGATTTCATTTACAGCAAATTTCCCAATTAAAATGTTATTTACAGAACATCACAATACAAAGAGGCACACAATGAAGGCAAATGCATGGACTCTTCTGAAAATCTTTGTTAAAGCAAAACAACCACATAAATGCATTGCATTTATTGACAAGTGCAGATTATGAATTTCATTTGCCACTGGTCACCTTCTTGGAGAACCAGGGCATATATGAAAAAGACAGGGACCTTTAACCTTCAGAAACTGAAAAATCCTTAGTAACCTGGTTACAATGAAAATTACATGCGACATTTCCAATAGTTTTAGGAGCTATTGTGATTTATCCTTACTGCCGGAGAGAGCAACCTGCTGAAGAATGTAGGAATGGGTAAAGGCTAAATGGGATCCCAAAAGACATAGCAATATATTATCAGGGCTTGCATGGAAGCATTTTGCTATTATGAGCACATTTACAAGTAATTCCCACAGACTGATATAAACCGTTCGGCACGTACCAATAGAAATGTGCTTTTAAATGTAAGCAGCTGAAATTGTGCCCATGCATCAATTTATAGGGAATAACCTTCTGTACATTCTATTCTTCTGAAACAGTAAACATCATGCACTGAAATTGATTCAGTTTGAGATGACATAATTTTTTCTAAAAGAGATGGAAATGGATAAGTATTTTAAGTTGAGGCATATGCGTTAAAACTGTAATTTGTTAAAAAGGTCATTTTGTGCTTGGTCATTTTACAGATGCATTATCTATTGTTCTGATAAGGAAAAGGAATATTAGCTTGGAAATGTACCAAGGTTCGCTTTCTTTCCTTGAGTTTTTTTTTGTTATTACTTTTATTTCTGTTGTGACATTTTGCTGTTTTTGTCTTTGTGTGTAATTGTATTTTAACCCCTTAAGGACTGTACTGTTTTTGCGATGTTGTACATTTGCGACCAGGCCTCTTTTTACACTTTTGTGGTGTTTGTGTTTAGCTGTAATTTTCCACTCTCTCATTTACAGTTCCTATACAAATTATATATTGTTTTTTTCAGGACAAAAAAGGCTTTCTTTACATACCATTATTTATATAATCTCATGTAATTTAATTTTAAAAGAATATGATGAAAAATTTAAAAAATACATTTTTTTTTACTTTTACTTACAAAATCTTTTACTCATCTGCAAAAGCGAATAAAAAAAACTGCTAAATAGATTAAAAATTTTGTCCTGAGTTTTAAAATACCCAGTGTTTACGTGCTTTTTTGCTTTTTTTGCAAGTTATAGGGCTATAGGTACAAGTAGGATATTGCAGTTTCAAAACATAAATTTTTCAAATTTATCAAGAGTGACATTGTAACACTATTATCTGTCATAAACATCTGAATAACACCCCACATGTACACATTTTTTTTAAAGTAGATAACCCAGGGTATTCAATATGGGGTATGACCAGTTTGTTTTAGTAGGCACCTAGTCGCAAACACTGGCCAAAGTTAGCATTCATATTTGTATGTGTGTGAAAAAAGTAAAAAACTAAATTGAATGCTAATTTTGGCCAGTGTTTGTGACTAGGTGGCTACTAAAAAAAACTGGACATACCCCATATTGAACACCTTGGGTTGTCTTCTTTTGCAAATGTTATGCCATCATGGGGGTAATTCTCATTCCTGGGCTACCATATGCTCTCAAAGGCAACATAACCGACCTGGCCATTTTCAATGTAAAAATATTTGACCCATATATTTGACCCTGTAACTTTCAAAAACGCTATACAATCTGTACATGGGGGGTACTGTTATACTCGGGAGACTTTGCTGAACACAAATCTTAGTGTTTCAAAACAGGAAAACGTATCACAACAATTATATCATCAGTAAAAGTGCTGTTTGTGTGTGAAAAATGCGAAAAAAGGTCACTTTTACTGACAATATCATCGCTGTGATATGTTTTACTGTTTTGAATCACTAATATTTGTGCTCAGCGAAATCTCCCGAGTAAAACGGTACCCCCATGTACAGGTTTTAGGGTGTCATAGAAAGTTACAGGAAAAAATACAGTGCTAGCAAATTAAATTCTCTGGACTTTCGGCCTCGGTTGGCAGGAAGGTCCCTCAAATTGCAATTAATAAAATTACTTAACTATGTAAAACTATTACATAAATATGCACGTAGAATTTAAATATATATGCATATTTATATATTTGAAGTCTACGTGTATATTTATTTAATTATTTATGTAATTTTGCATATGGACA
Source organism: Pelobates cultripes (assembly GCA_933207985.1). Classification (NCBI taxonomy): domain Eukaryota; kingdom Metazoa; phylum Chordata; class Amphibia; order Anura; family Pelobatidae; genus Pelobates; species Pelobates cultripes. Next base: position 59,571,506 of record OW240912.1, read on the forward strand.
TATGTATATTTCATATTATTTTTATTTATTTATATATACATAGATATATATACAATTTAATTCTAAGTGTATTTTGATATAAATATATACATATTAGTATTAAAATACAGTTAGAATAAAATTTCATATATATATATGTATAATATTTTTAAAAATTTTTATTATTATTTTCAATTTTTTTATTTAATTTAATCTACTTTTTATTTGTATTTTATAATACTATATATATATATATACAATATATATAGTTATTATAAATTATATATACATGTGTGTAATTTAATTATAACTGTATTTTTATATTAATATATGTACATATTAATATAAAAATACACTTAGTATGACATTATATATATCATATATAGACATATATTATATAAATGTAATATATGTCTATATATGATATATATATATATATATATATATATATATATACACATATATTTTTTTATTTTTTTTATTAACATTAACTTTAATTTTTTTTTATGATTTTACACTAGCAGGGAGACTGCCTGTCAGCACAGGCAGTCCCCCTGCAGGCAGACACATGGACACTTATTGTGACCATGTGATCACTCTGTTGAGCGATCACATGGCCACTGGGTTCCTAATCCGCCATGGGGAGACAGTCTGGGCTGTAGGCAGGCTCCCCACACCGGTCCTGAACCGTCCTTGGTCCTTAAAGGGTTAAATATTAAGGGCCTGATTCAGTATGGCCACAGCACAACAAACGGCAAAATAAAAATGTAGTGATTTTATTAATTTTTATGTTTAAAAAATATATATTTTTTATCTTTAAGCCTCCTTTTTTCCTACCCTACAATCCATCAGTTTTAAATTTTTACTCAAAATACTTTTGCAAATTATGGCATGGTTTAGGTTTTTTTGTGAGCTGTAGTTTAGTTTTTTTCTTTAGTAGAAAGCAAATAATTGATATATAATATAGAACACTACTTATGAGACTCACATAGTAAGAGTTAATAGCAAATGACTCACTAGCGCTTAAAATCACTCTTAAGACAATACAACATTACCTATTGGCACTAGAATATTAAAAGCATATTTTACATTATTTTTATATTAGAAGTAGAGTTCATATAAAGAGTTTTCACTTTCAGAATCTTGTGCACAAAACCTGCTAGTTCTAATGTGTGGAAAATATGATCCAAGACAAATAAAGTGCACAGTTTGTTGTCAAAATATGGACCTTGTTGCAATTGAAAGCAGTTTGTCACTTAGTTTTTGGGTAGTAGTTGGTTAATATCACTATACAGTCTCAAATAAATGTTGAGGAATAGGAAATATAGGAACTAAGAAAAAGGTCCAGGAACAGTTTCAGAACATAGTAGTATTGAAACAGTATTAGAAATTCATCACGCTTATGCCACACTTCCTATAGGCATGTTATTGTATCAAGCCAATTGCACAGACAAGGGCAGGATGATAATATTTGCAGTGTAGGATTCAATAAACTGTCATGAAGCAATATGTCTACATGTAAAAATGTGAAATAGGATGTCAAAGGTCACCTTCTAAACTTTAAAATACCAAACAGATGGGCCACCTTTGGCAAATGTCAATTCCAGGTCAGGTATGGCAAGTCAATAAATCGAGAACATCATGAATGGTGACCTCACCCTTCATTTGAAATCATTTTGGCATCAGGAAGGTTAAAGTAAAGATAGTTAACAACTTAGAAGTATAATATGTTGTACCTATTAGGAATATCATGCTTTTGTTGTAGGTATTAAAATACCAAAGTGGAATGGATATGTTGATATCCATAGACAAATGCAACTAGTGGCTTGATAGAATTCAACTTTTGGTTTGTGAAGCAGTGATAATAAGGTGACATTTGATGTCAAGACGTTCATATAAGAGAGCTTGCCATCCTTTGAGAACAGAGTGTCATAAAGTTTTCAATCTGACCATAAGGGAGAGATTCAATGGTTTCTATAGAAAATACATTTCAGATCTGATGTTGTGAGTGGTTTTATCCTGTGCCTGATAATGTAGATGTTAATTTTATAATCCTGACATTGGCATAGCCTAAAAGGATAGCAAAGAAATAGGTTTAGTATTTAAAATAGGGGAAATCACAATAAAAAAATAAATTTGGCTTTTTTGGAATGCCAGATAGATTTAAGAATAACGTAATCTATTTTAAAGAGCACCATGTCTAATAAAAGGAAGTCACTAAAAGGCACAGATCCCAAGGGTAAATGATAGGACTGTGGATGTGGCCAGTGTAATTAAGAAGGAGAGTATAACTTGTCAACAATCTTCTGGAATAGAGGCCCGTAGTTCCATGAAAACAAATCTCTGATGATTTTTGGAATGATAATACCTAAGTATTTTAACTGTAAGGTGGACCAGCAAAAAGGGTTTAGGAAGGTGGCTGCTGACAAACAGTGGAAAATCATCAGCCATGGTTCCCAAAAGACAATGGTAATTCCACCACAGCTCTTTGAGAGTTTATTTGTCCAACTATTGAAGGTCAAGTTCAGTTATAAAATAGAAAGGGATAAACAAAAAAACAACTTTAGATGCTATACACACATAATGTGCAATGTACAATACACGTACGTAGTATATGGGCATATGGGGGAACATTGAAAGCTAGGATATGCCAATTTATCTACTTTTTCTCAGCATCTATGTGAGTAGTTCATTGTTGGTGATGTTGAATCTGTAGAGGACCATTCTGACACTGCCAGTAGTAAACCCAATTAGACAGTGCAGAATAATGTAGAATTAGTAGAATCTTGTTGACAGCCCACTATCTATAATTGACATTTCACTACCAATCTCCAAAGACTAGGAAGTTACTGACATTGTAAATGTAATCAGATAGATGTGCTTTTTTCTCTTTCTTTTCTTTTCTTTTCTTTTCAAAGTAAGTGTTCTGGATGTGTGATTTTTTTTTTTTTTTTGTGATTTGATTTGTAAGTTTTATCTTCAAGCTCAAGCTCCATTTTTGTTTATGAAAGTCAAATGTGTACTCTATGTGAGTTAAGCCTTTCTAAATGTGACATATTTATGGTTTTGGAAACCGCTATAAATTAAGATATTAACATTAAATATCAACATCGTAGACTAAAATATGCAGCTTATGATTCTAATTTAAAATCCAAGCTGGCTAAGCAACAGCCTGGTGGCCTACGTTTTCTGTTCATCTTAGCATTTGCCTGTCACAAGCCAGAGAACATTTCCTGCCATAGTTTATTTTATCCTTCCTTACATTTAATTAATGGTATTCAAAGTAACCTGTAACTGCATACTGAAGTAAGAAAACACAGAAAACTGTTCATTCCTATACTTTATGAGCCAATAAATTTTGCTAACGCACTTCCTGTGTTATCTACAAGAGTTTCCTTCAAAGGCAATATATAACATTTTTGTTAATGTATAAACAACCTCTAAACACAGTCTTAGTCTTACATCTGAACAACCCACTCAAATAATGTATATTAGTTAAAATGTATCAAGTTGCACCTCTGCAGTTGAAATTGATTAACTGTAAAAAAGAAATCTCAGCATTCCATTTTATTTTATACCTACAGATACTTATTGAGAAAAAAACTGCTTGGTTCAATTAAGGATTTCCATTTTAATCTTCAGGCTTAGTTAAAATACTTGATATACTAAGCAATTTCACAAGATAAAATAAGGCATATTTATGTTATCACAATGACACCAGATATCTAAGCCTAGGGGAATGCAGACAAATGAGAAAACAAAGGAAAGTGTTTCCATTATTTGAATTGTTTGCTGTGATTAAAATAATCTACTGTTAAAAAGATGAGCCTCTCAATGGAATGGAACAGGGAAAGAAGGAAGGGGAAGGAAAGAAAGTTAGACAGGAAAATGGATAGACAGAGAGATGTTTGGTCTATCCAACGAAGGTCCATTTGGTTTAACTTTACAACCAAAATGGTACAGTCAGTTAAAACAGACATCCTTGAGGACCAGGATAGTAGTAAGGTAGCAGTGCCTTTTGATTGTACTCAGGTTCAAGTAATGGTCAGTGGATATGTAATATAAGAAGACAGGAAAACACAATATAGTGTAGTATTTTCTTGTGATCACTACAGGGAATATAAAAAAACATACAAAATTGTTTGAGCTTTCAACCTAGCTCCAAGTATTTGTGCTTTGGCACTATGGTCCTCGCATGTGGATATACTGGTCCTTTGAAGTCTTTTTTTAGATGGTATTTTTGGATGTGATTGCCAGTAGGAGTGTATGGGATTCTAGACTCGGTAGTGATGGATCACCAATTATGTGAAAAAAATAAAACAGTCAATAGTGCTGACTGATAAAAATCAATAATGGAAAATAATAAAAAGTGAGGTCCTGAGGGGCGTGGTCTGACCGCCAACGGTGATGGCCGCATGGAGTGTGAGCTCCGCACCCAATGCTCATACAATTGCACTGTAATCCACTACAACCCCTGTGTAAACTACTACAAACTTCCCCTGCATGACCCCATATCGACCACGTAGCCCGGGGCCGGATGTCCAACTGTAGACCTACTAAGAAGGGCCATAAAGAAGCTCCATCAGTGGCAGACATGTTCACCTCGCAGAGGCCTACAGAGCACATAAACCCACACAGGACTCCTCCTCAGAGGCATCCGCCAGTGCCATCTTACAATCTTTGGCCGAGGCGAAGGGGTACCTGGCGGAAGAAATTAAACGTTCAGCCGCTGAGGTCAAAACCGAGATAGCCGCCATCGGGGCCTGCACCACCCTCATTGAACAACGCATGGGGACCGTCGTTGCGGCCCACAACACTGCAGCAACCCTCACCAATAGGCTCCTCCACAGGATAGTGGATCTTGAATTGGAGGTCGAGGACGTCTCCAATCGATCAAGACGCAACAACCTGCGCATCCGTGGCCTACCGGAGACCGTAGAGGAGGCGGACCTCGAGGTAAGTCTGGTCTCTTGCTTCTGAGGGAGCCTGCCAGATATCCCTGACCACCTCTGGATTGTGGACAGAGTGCACAAGGGGACTGAAGAACAGCCCCCCCAGAGATGTCATCATGAAGTGGCACTACTACAAGACCAAGGTAGGCCATACTCCGACATAGCAGAACACAGGCCTACGAGCATGATGGCATTGCCATCCAACTTTACCAGGGCGTTGCTCCGGCCACACTCCTTAGGAGGAGAGAGTGGAAGCCAGTAACAGACCTGCTGCGAAACAACGGCCTACACTTTGCCTGGGGATATCCCTTCAAGATTCTGGTTTTCAATGGCCCAAAACTGGCAGTGTTGCTTCCCTCGACGGACATACCCACCTTTCTGACAGACTTGGACATTGAACTACCCAAGGACTTCCGCGTTCCATCCAACTGTCCAGGGACACTTTCACTGCTTCCCGATCTCGGAAACATCCACCGCCGCTGAGCCAAGGACACTGACAATGCAACAGCCTGGGATCAGGCCTCACGCAAGCTATTACCTAATTTACCATGGTTACATATATGTATACATGTTTAGCATTGTTAAATGTTTAATCTTTACCAATATCACTTTCAACAGCGGGCAACGGGGAGATGTAGCCAGCTAAAATTGATTATTTCTAGTGCTGCCTTTCTGCTTTGTATTGAGATCAGACGGAGGCCGGGGCCTAGGGGCCTGAGGGTAGGGTATACTGAAAGAAGTGTTTTGAGGAGAGTGGGGGCTAATGGTGTACGGAATGAACACCTACACACACAGGGAGGTAGAGGGGACCCTCCACGACCTGGGCCTTGTGGGATGCCCGAGAACCACGGGGTTGGAGAGTACAGGTGGGCTGGGGACTTCCCACACTGTTCCTAGCTGCAACTGGGAGAATGACTGACATGATGCAATGAACCAAAACTCCCGGACGACAGAAACACCCAATACACAACGGGGGGGAAAAAATAAATCATAATCCAACAAAGAAAAATGCAGGAATTTAATTTAAACACAATAACAATAAATAATAGCAAACAAGCGACACAACCTACCAGATACACAACAGTAGTTGGTAACCCACAACACATGATTGACTAAATCACACAGGCACCCCTATAGACAATGACTGAGACCCAAACATACTGTCATTACCATACACAGACCTGCACCCCGCAGATGGGACACTGCATAGCAGCTGATAAGCGGCCTTGCTGTAATGTCCTCAGTGACTACAATACACATACCTTCTGGACCCCTAACTATGGTCACACGACTAAGCAGTCACTTTAAGTGTTATAGCTGACCAAGTAAAGACCACCAGGAACTTGGAGGGGTGACCGCTACGTAGACAACATGGGTAAACTCCACTCCACACTATTACCTTATGCTATCGCAGCAGCGGCCAGAGCCAAACCCACGTTCTAAGAAACATTGTGTATGTCTGACGGACCACGTGCCGGCCTCATCACCCTCCTATACACGCAATTGAGCGCACTGACCAATGAGGCCCAAACACCTACCTATGTAACACAATGGGAAACAGAACTCCACCAGACACTAGAAAGTGGGGAATGGCAGGACATATGGGAGGCAGCGACCAAGGCCTCCATATGTGTCATACACCAAGAACAGTGTTATAAAACGCTCATGGGATGGTACACCACACCAGTCAAATTATACAGAATGGGCAATACACCCACTGACACATACTGGAGAGGTTGTGGGGAGAAGGGTACATACCTACATATGTGGTGGACATGTCCAAAAGTCGTAAAGTATTGGGATAGCATAGCTAGACTCCTGACAGCAATCTTGAGTAAGCCAATCGAACCAGACCCCTGGACTTTCTTTATAGCTAAACCGATAGACAGCCTACCCAACAGAGAACAAAAGCTCCTAAACAAAATCAACCTGGCTGCCAGGAGAGCCCTGGCACAAACATGGCTCCAAGTTGACATGCCACAGATGGACAGGGTGGCCCGCAATATAAAAGAGGCACACCTTATGGATAAGCTCATAGCACAGGTATGAGACACGTACCCGCTCTTCCTCAAAACATATCTACCCCCCCGCCCCCCCGACTCTAATTCCCTCTCTGCTCCCTCAAACAGAGGGAAACTCATATTAATATTGAACATGGTCCATGCATCTGAAAGGTACCCTGGGTGGAGATGTTAGAATGATGAATCACAACGCATAGGAAGAGGGCAGAATCCATCCAAAAACAGAGAGTGGACCCGTAATGTCCATGGTGCTCAATTTTACCATACTTTAAGAAACAGCACACCTCACCTCACGGATAGGATACCTGATGTAGAAGTGCTGCTATACAATAACTTCAGTGCACTCCCCCACTCTCATCTTATACAAATAGTCCCTATACTTTGGTATATCGGCTCACCATAGGAACGACAAACCACATACCCTATATGAAGGAACGTGAATGTATGCATGACTACGGTACCTCAAAACACTAGGGCCACAGACAACAAGCACCAATTTGAGTGCATCTCCAGGGTCAATATACCTCCCCCAATGGGGAACATGTTCTTCCATAAGCTATATAACTATATAAATGTAGCACTGTTAATTTTTTTTCTTTTCTATGTATAAAAATATAAAAATTGTGACAGAATGTGATCATACTTGTAGTACACGAAACGCAACTGATAGAACTATACTTGCATTGGCTTCTGCGCAAGCCAAGGCATTGTACGAATTATTTGCCTTTAATACATCTCATGACCTAATAAAGAATTTTAAAAAAAAAGTGAGGTCCTCATGAAAGGAGAGCAAAATGCAGGTTGTATATCATTTGATTTTATCCATGAGAACCAATTTACACAGCTCCTGTTAGTTTCTAATGAGTTCTAACAAGTTGCTGAACTATGCAGGGTCAGTTTATCAGATATGCTTTAATGTATGCTTTGAAACATTATGCTTTAGGTCAGTTATATTAATATAACAAGTTTATTTCATAACAATATATTATTAGCAGACACAAGCTTGCAGTATATGCCATTAGATTGGCTATGATAGGTTGAGAATGAAGCAGAACATTGTTGCAACATATAATCATGAAATTCCTCAGCGCAAATTAAAATGTAAATTCTACCTCAGGTTTAGCCTATAGAGCAAGCAAGACAAACTCAAAGTCTAGCCACAAAAAAAAACAAAAAACTTACATTTTCATAGAAACATAGGTTTATTTTGAAAAGTACGGTATAAAAAAACAACAACACCTCCTCTACTAAACCACAGCACTTCCCTCTACTAAATCACAGTCCCCCCATATACTAAATCTCAGCACCGCCCTCTAGCCAACAAGCAGACTCCACTCACATTGCTGCTGCCAGTATGCGACTCCATATGCGTCCGGCCTCTGGTATACCCCAAATGGCGCTGTCTGCACCCTGTGCCAAATCTGATCCTCCCACTACTTCTTTAAACCCATTGAAGATGGAGCACGTTGATGTCATGTCGGAATGTTACATGGCGTTGCGTGCTGTCATGCACCTCCAGGTACTCCACTGTCTAGTCGCAGCCAATGCAACACTGACCAACACACACACTAACAGACACATACACACTGACAGACACACTCACTGACACACACAGACAGACACACTCACTAACAGATACACACATACAGACACACACTTACTGACAGACACACACACACAGACAGACACACACACTCACTGACATACACACACACACTCACTGACACACAAACTCACTGACACACACACACTCACTGACAGACACACACACACCGACAGATACACACATTGACAGACACACACACACACTGACAGACACACACACATTAACACATTCTTGCACTCACATCATTTTATTTATTGCTCCCTAACTTTGGGAGCTGATGTGGGCCCTCTTCTTTCTGGAACTCAGCCTTCCTCCTCTTCACCGCTCGCTCGGTCACGGTTTAGTGATGCCGGGTGCCGGAATATGCCGTCCTATTCCGGTGCCCAGCATCACTACAGACGGCGGGCGCCAGGGATCAGTGAGGAGCTGGAAGGCTGAGCTCCCTCACTGCTGCCATGAACCTCTCCTCCCCGGCCAGATAACTTTTAGCACAGTAGGCACCTGCAATGTGAAGAAAACAGGTGCCTACTCTGCTTTAACATTAAGCATGCACTTGTAGCTGGCTGGGCCACAAAGATTTCCATTGTGGGCTGCATGTGGCCGCAGGCCGGGAGTTTGACATGCTTGCTATATTTTCAAGTTACTAGCATAGCATTAACATATTCATGCAACTCCTGGTCTTTTTTCAGCCTCAATTTATAGAGTTTCCACAGGAAAGATAGTTTAATATTTAAAGTTGGCCACTCATGCAGTTTATGTAACAAGACCAACATACCTTTTTTGTGTGTTCTGTTTTATTGACCTAGTTTATCATTTGCTACAAGCAGACTAATAATTTCTTTTGATTGTCTGCCCTCGTTCTGCCAGAATATTATTAAGCCTACATTTGTTTAACTCATCCCACAAGCCATGATTGGAATGCAACATTCATAGCTGCAAAATCCACAGCTGATACATGCCATTACTATTTCATTATTTCAATTCCATGTTTTAACCCTTAGTTCCCTAAAACATAGTTTAGTATATGTTTGCAATTTTTTTAAAAATCAAATCAGGGTTAACACTTTTAGTCAGTTGGAAAAACTACAGGAAGTGGACTATAGGGTATTTAAACCAAGAGGAAAGAAGTGGAAGTCACCATTTTGAAGAAGTCAAACAGCAAAACATGGCACCTACAACCCAGGAACCATCAGTAACACCTTCAACTATTACAGATACCAGAAGACCAAGCCGCATAGAACACTGCAGACTGTTTCCATATTGTATCAACACTTAAGCAAATTTAACATGATTTTAAATGAACAATAAATAGCTTAAATAATAATTGGTATATTTAAACAGCATTGTTCAGTTTGGTTATATACTGTGAGCGTAAAAGTGGAATTGTGGTTGATGGAAGATACATCCGGCCTGATTTGCTAAACAGCAACCTGATAATTTTCAGTTAAATGCCCCAGGGAGAGATGTTAATGTTTGCAATCTACATTGCTGATGTTCTGCAAAACATGGTATGGGTCCCTGGGGCAGAGTATTTGGAGAGCAGGGTGGGCCAATGCTCCAACAGCACTAGTTGCTGTGTAACAGACCACAATTTGGATCTGACTTAAGGGTTTACTAATTGGCACTCACCTGTAGCTAGTCAATTAGCAGACAGGCCTTTAAAAGAAGAGATCAGCCTGCTGTAGAGTGAACAACACTTGTGTTTATTGCAAAGCTATTTTAGTTTTTTTGGAAAATTGGTAAGTGGGAAAGCCACCCAATTACAGATAGTAACTCCTGTCTAGTAAGAGCAAGGGATTTTGTTTGTTTGTTATTATTTAAAGCACCTGCTTTTTATCAAATAAAAAGGAAAACTGAGTTAAATGTGTCCTGGACTTTCCATACCTGTGGTTACTGCAAAATCTGTGACAATCCTACCTGTAAAAGAGGTGGTTTGTTACAATACATCCAGTTGGGCGGTAGTATTGTTTTATCTTCACCCATCAGGTGGAGATTACATTATCAGTTACCTAGGAACATGATGAATTGAAGTTCTTCCTATGAATGTAAGTTATATTTTTCTAGTGGTATTTTATGGATTCCCATGTTTATCTGCATAGAGCATGTTCATTTTGTCTTTTTCCATTGTGAAATGCTTAATAACGTAAAACACAGGTTCTTCACACAAGAGTTGAATAAGCAGATTCCCTGATTCCTTGTGCACACGGAGAGTGTCAAAGAAGACTGCCTTCCTCTATATGAAAAACACATACCTTGTATACAGGTAAACAAAAAAGCTTACATGCCTGGAAAAGCATAAGATCAGTATCTTGATCACTGACGGATGCAGAGTCTTATATCGGGAGGGGCACTCATAGATTATTTAAAGAAACAATAACTACTACAGCTCTCTGGTTATGGGGCCAGGAGTGCCGTGGCATCCTCCCAGAGTAAATAGTCAAACTGTTTAAGACAATTTACCTGGGGTCTGCCAGGATAGGGCCTCTAGTAAAGTGTGTGTGTGTGCGTATGGGAGGCACTGTGTGTGTGTGAGGGATGCAGGGTGGGTATGGGAGGCAGTGTGTGAGGTGTTCAGAGTATGTGTGTTTGTACGGGAGGCAGTACATGTGGGACAGTGTGTATGGGGGTGCAGTGGAAGCACTGTGTATAGGAGGGGCAGTGTGTGTTTGTGTGAGGGGTGTAGTGTGTGCATGGGAGTTCACTGTGTGTATGGGGCCAGTGTGTGTATGAGGGTGTAGTGGGGGCGGTGTGTGTATGGGAGCGCAGTTGGGGATGTGCGTATTGGGGGGCAGTGTTTGTATGGGGGTGCAGTGTGTGTGGGGTTGTAGGGTGTGTGTGTGTGTGGGGGAGAGAAGTGTGTGGGGGTGCAGTGTTTGTATGGGGGAGCACTGTGTGTATGGGGGAAAGTGTGTGTGAGGGGGACTTGTGTGGGGGTGCAGTGTTTGCATGGGTAGCACTGGAGTGTGTGTGTGTGTGTGGGCGTGCAGTGTGTGGGGGAGAAGTATGTGTGGGGTGCAGTGTGCATGGGGGAGAAGTGTGTGTGTATGGGGGAACCATGGGGGAAGTGTGTATGGGGAGCTGTGGGGGCAGTGTGTGTGGTGGGGCAGTGCGTATGTGAGGGGCTGTGGGGGCAGTGTGTGTGTAGTTGAAGGAGGGGGCAGAGTAAAACATATGATTGTTTGTTTTTTAAATTAAAAAAATATTATTTATATCCCCCCTTTCTTCTTACCTTTGCCTGGGAGGGGGGATAGTATTTCCAATCCCTGGTGGTCCGATGAAATCCCTGGCCGTTCTAGTGGGGAATGAACTCTAGCCTGCAGCTCCTGAGGCTAGAGTTCCCTATAGCAAGAATGGAGCATTGCCGTGGTAATCGCGACAACGCTCTGTGCTCGTGAGAGGATACCCGGTCGGAGCTTAAGGCTTGAGCTCCCGGGTCTCCTCTCTCCATGTCAGCTGCCAGCAATGTGCCTGCGGACCGGTGAGAGAGATCTCTGATCTCCCCTTCGGTCTGTGAAGGCACTTTACAGGGCCGGCGCTTGAATAGCACCGGCCCTGCAGGAGAGAGCCTCGGCTGTTGGGGGGGGGGCATTTGCCCCATTGCCCCCCCCCGGATCCGCCACTGATCTTGATGTATGCAATAAAAATACAGTACCCTATACTTAGTTGCCTCTGAATCCACCCATCCTGCTATGGTCAGCTCAATCCCTTCTGATCATTCACCCTAAGGTGTTATGGTCAGTTCAATCTACTTCTGAATCAATTACTTCTGACCATTCACCCTGAGGTGATAACCCATCTTTACCTATTTCCATTATGATCATTGAATTGATCAACCAGTTTCTTATTTCTTAAAATTATTTGGAGCAAAAAGCACTAGCACATCCATACTTGTTCTGGACCGAAACATTGATTTCATCTACTCCAATAAACCTGTTCACTTTGGATTTACCATCATTTATTTTCTGTAAAACTCCTTTCATGACCAGTGAAATTCTGGCTAAGACTGGTGCGAGTTAAAATATACATCTGATGTAGCTGGATAGTGAGGCAGCCACCTGTTAAACAGATTTATATGGACTTTAACTGATAATGAATATAAAACTCAGGTAACTGCTCTTAGCTGAACTTAAATCTCAGGAAATATGACCTATTTTCCCTTAACGTGGCACAAAAATACAAATAAAATAAAATATGTAATCACCTCCTCTCTTTAGTATACAATTACACAATTAAAACAGTGGCAAAGAGTAAGTCTTTGGGTCTGGCTGGATTCTTGCAGACTGAGCTTGGTAGTCTGGCTTGAGTTTGGGATGCCTTCCATATGCGGGGTCGTGGCTTAATATCCCTCCCGCTCTCTACTTTAGTCTGGCGTGTTTTACCCCACCACCATGTTGGGGCTCGCTTGTTTATGTGCCGCGGGTCAGGCAGTCGTTCATGTGGGACGCTGGTATTTGGGTGGGTTTTGGCCTGCTGATTCATCATTGCCTCCAGTTTGTGCCAGAATTCTTGAAAGATTCTCTGGATTCATATCCCATTTTGTCCACTGCTTTGCCGGGCGTCCACGTGGCGTTTGTTTCCCACTCCACTATGTGGCTACGATGGTCAACCTCAAGCTGAGTGTGGTGGACCGGGATATCCACCCTGGCCCTGTGGGGTGGGGGGGAGTGGACTCCGCACGGTCTTGCTGGCAGGGGAGACAAGGGACGGGAGGTCGGCCACCTCACCCGCCGGGAGCACCCACTAGCAGCAACCGGTCCACATGGTTTTTGGCGGTCGGCATCTCGGCTTTCCACATCGGGACACTCCAGCCGTTGTCTGCGTTAGGTAAGTCCTTGTTTGGGTCGATTTGTGTACCACAGGAGTCCCAGCTTGTTGCTTGAGAGTGTAGTTTAGTAGGGAGCTCCTGCAGATTACGACCGTCCGCCATGCCGGTCAGGCCCCGCCCCCTCATAATACATATTTTAATAACAAAAAATACACTTAAAATTAAATCTATATCTGGATCTATATATAAAAATAAATAGAATCCATGCACTCACGCTAAACTAAATGAAATGAAAATAAATTCAAGGGCTGCACTCACGGTCTGAATGATGAAGATATTATTTTATTCCATAAAAACGAACAAGATCGACGTTTCGGTCCACACAGGGACCTTCCTCAGGATCAAATGACATGAGATGTCATTTGATCCTGAGGAAGGTCCCTGTGTGGACCGAAACGTCGAAAATAAATGCAAGGGCTGCACTCACGGTCTGAATGATGAAGATATTATTTTATTCCATAAAAACGTCGATCTTGTTCGTTTTTATGGAATAAAATAATATCTTCATCATTCAGACCGTGAGTGCAGCCCTTGAATTTATTTTCATTGTTTGGAGTGGATATATATATAGATATATATATTTATAAATAAAAACAATTAAAAAAAAAAAATATATATATGTATGTTTATATGTATAAGGAGATATATATCCAACATTGGCTTGGCACTCACATTCCTCTCCTGTTCTTGCCTCAGTGCTATTTCGTACCCCAATAGAACATCCCAGAGAAATGCACTCAGAGGGCTTGAAGTCTTGTGCAATATATACTTTAATTGTGCAAAGGTACTGTCAACGTTTCAGTTCAAGTTGGACTGAAAAGTTGACTGTAACTTTGCACAAATAAAGGAAATATTGCACAAGGCTACAAGCCCTCTGAGTGCATTTCTCTGGGATGTTTTATATATGTATAACATCTATATAGCATCAACATCTATATTTATGTAATCTTTTCAAATATTTATGTGGTTTTATTAATTATAATATGAGGGATCTGTCTGACAAGTCCATTGAATTTCATTTGCAAGCTCTATGTTTAACACTGTAACTTTACAATACACCATAAAACCTGTACATGGGGGGTTACTGTTTAACTCGGTAGACTTTGATGAATACAAATTTAGGTGTTTCAAAACAGGAAAACATATCACAATGATGATATCATCAGTGAAAGTGCAGTTTGTGAGTGAAAAATAAAAAAACAAAACAAATATGAATGCTAGCTTTGGCCAGGGCTACTAGGACAGACTGGACATAACCCATTTTAATTACCCTGGGTTGTCTTCTTTTGCAAACGGTATGCCATGAAGAGGATAATTCTCATTACTGGGCTGCCGTACGGTCACATGGGCAACATAACCAATCTGGCAAATTTCAATGTGTAGATGGGCAAGTCTTATATTTGACCCTGTAACTTTGCAAAATACTATAAAACTTGGACATGGGGGTACTTTTGTACTTGTGAGACACAATTGAACACATACATGAATATTTTAGAGCAGTCAAATGTATAATTTTGATGATATCATCCGATAAATGAAAAAAAAATTATGAACTCTGACTTTGGTCAGTGTTTGCGACTAAGTTTCTACTAAAAAGACTAGACACACCACATTTTGAATAACCTAGAATGTCTACTTTTGCAAATGTTATGCCATGATGGGGTTAATTTTCATTTCTGGGCTACCATATGGTCCCAAAGGCAACATTGGCCCATCAAACCAATCTGGCAAATTGTAATATGCATAAACTGAAAATGCAAAATGCAATATAATTGACCCTGTAACATTCCAAAACCCTATAAAACATGTACGTTGGGGATATTGTTGTACATTTGAGATGTCACTGAACACAAATATGAGTGTTTTAGAACAGTAAAAGTTAACATTCACAGTTTAAATGCCATTTAACCCATTAGATGCAAGGGTCTCTACATTGAATATCCATCTAGTCTTGGTTCGAATCAATTTCTTTAATTTCTTTGTCTTTGTTCTCTTTCTTTCTATCTGTTCAATGCTCATTACAGATAGACTGGTTGGATTTGCATCATGATATTTCCGAAAATGTAGAAAGACTGATGTCTCAGAGTTATTGATAGTACTACTATGCTCTCAAAATATGTCCTTTACAGACCTTGAATTTTGGTTATTTTAAAGTGTAGCTGTGGTCTACAATATAAGATAAATTACAGTTCCTCTGGGGGACATAAAAATAAAGAGTTTTCCCTCCTTATATATTTTAGTTGGTACTAGTGAAATGTATATTTTTATGCAGTATTTTTAAGAATTTCTTATATGTGGCTAAGAGGACAGCCTTGAACGGGCTATAAAACAGAATAGTGCTGGTCTAGACGTAGGGTTGTGTTGTCTTAAGAAAGTTCTGTTAAGGATGAAATGAATAGTTATTCACAGAACTCAGAACTGCAACAGATGATCCACTGCCATAAACAAAAGCCCTATATAGGGGTTAAATGTGGAAGGGTTCCCTTCCTGTCTCATTGGAGATTCTTGGCTGATATCAGCAAATCTAATGGCTAGTGTAGGACTCACCTATTGAGGCTTGCCTTGACGTGGCAGGTGAGCTTATATTCAAATGGCCATTGGAATAAAACTAAATAGCCTCCATTTTGTTTAAATGTACATAGGGATTTAGGCCAGAGTGCAGGTAACGTTCTCTTAGTTTTTACAATAGCTTCTTGAAAATCTAGGACTAAATTTAAAATTCTGATACTAGCTTATAAATCTCTACATAAATCTGCTCGTAACGTCTTATCCTCAATAACACACAAGTATGTCCCATCTAGACCCCTACGCTTTGCCAAAAGACCTGTGTCTATCCTCTGTTTGTACTTACACTTCTGATGCCCATCTTTAAGACTATTATAAGCTTTGCCATTTCTATGGAATCCACTTCCCTGCTCCGTTAGACCATCACCCAGTCTCCATTCTTCAAAAAAATCATTGAAAACTCACTTCTTGTTCCTCATCGTGGTAACCCACCATGCTTCCTATTCTGCAACACTGTCAGCCAAAAAATAACACTTCATTGTAATCTATTCTAGTAACCTACTTTCCCCATACATGAAATACACTATATTCTTACTTCTTGTGTCACTTTACCCTACTCTCTCAGAATGTAAGCAAGTTTGAGCAGGGCCATCAACAACCTTTATTCTTGTGCGTCTAACTCATCTTGTTGCAAATACTTGTCTGTTAGTTCATCTATTGTACACCACTGCAAAATGTTTTGCATTTTATAACAGTATGATTTTTTTTTTTCATAAAACCATCTATGTCCATGAGATGCTTTGGAATGAAGGTTTGTTCTCAATGCTTTATAATGAGAAGCATTTATTGGACAAAGCAAGTAAGTGCAGGGCAAATAATCTTGTCCAGGTATCTATGCCTTCAATCGAGATGGTTGACAAGGCCCAATTTAGATAGAAATTGACTGCACCCGGATTGTCAGCCCCCTCTCCAAAAAAAGAAAAGCTTCATGTGTAAATATATATTAAAATTAAAAAAAAAACATAACTAAGTTATTTATCCTAGAAGCAGTAGCCAAAATAAGCAAAAGTAATAAAAAAGAATAACTGATTTATTTTCAGACAGAGAAAAATAAATTTATATTTTTTTCTACTTACGATGGACAGAAAGGTCTGAAGAACAAGCTAATTTGATTTTTTCCAACTGATTCTTGTAAAAGCATTAAGTCCTGCAGAAATTAGGAGAGAATGGAACATGGGGAGGAAAAAAATAAAAGATTTATTGAGTCTCGAAGCCTCTCGTTAAAATGAAATGTGTTGAGAAAAGTGGCTTCCCACATTTAATTGTCTTATTCGCTGTGATTATGCGTCATTCTATTCTAAAAGCCTATTAATTCTATAATTTAGTGTGAGGGGAAATACAGAAGCACCTCTGATTTTTTTTTTTCTCTTCATTGACTAACTGTCACAGAATATCAGTGTAAAGGGTGCTTTCTCCTTGAAAATTCTAAATAGTTTACATTTAAAAATACAAACATTTTTTACAAGCGAAAGATGTCTCACCTTGGTTGTATTATTGGGCTTTCAAACTGTTATATACATTTTATTATTCTGCATTGAGTACTATTTGCTTTTTTTTCATAGAACCTACAAAACAATTTAGCTAAAATACCTTTCACATTAATTGTATCTAAATGTACAAAAGTAAATTGTAAACTGTTTCTTCACTGGTATTGGTAACTTTCCCAATGTTAATCAGTCAGACTGCAGTAACCTTTTTAACATCATTGAACAGTAATTTTTTTATAAAAAGCATCCAATTGATAGATAACTCTCAATGGCTAGAAAACTGCATGTTCAACTGAAACCCCTACCAGAAGGCAAGGGAGAACAGTGCTTTTACTGGAATAAGCATCTTGAATCCCCCTATAGTGGAAACAAAGATTATCCTCTTACCTATGCCTTCATCTTGTCTCTTGAGCTACCTGCCTTCTTTTTACAGGTTTTATTATCATTATTTTTTTTGTATTCCACAGTGTTGTACAATAGGTGGATTAACAGACAATTATTTGTATCATTATTATTTTTATACACTCTCCTGGTTTTATCCCAGTGAGCACTATTGTTATTTTTTATGTTACATATGGTCCCGATCTGACGACATATCTACTTACAACACTCCCTCACATATCCTATAAATGGGGATTATACCACTGTACATTGTTTATACTAGAGCTAGTTTTTAGCTCTCAAAAATGTGAGTAGGACCATATAGAACTTTTTTATTGGCTGCTACCTATTTGGGTTTTATTGCACTATAAGATTTTCTTTTCTCTTTCATACGGATCGCACAAACCCCTCAATCCCACTACTCCATAGATGTTTCTGCCTCAGATAGAACTGTGATTGTTCTCTCATCCCAAGGTTCTACTGGACTCTTTTTGGACTGTTCTATATATACACCTATATATACACCTGTTCTCTCTCTGTATTATATATGATTGTTTATTTATATATTATTACTTGCTTATATAGGATTATTTTGTGTATGGGAAAAAGTAGGTAACTACAATAGTTAACAATGAAGGGTTAGTTTTTTGGATGACACAGTTGCAGAAGAGGAGTTAGGGTGGGCTACCAAGGCCTGGGGAGGGAAAGCTATGAACAGTTTAACTGATATTCTTTTCTAAAGAAGTGAGACTGGGTGAGAGTTTAACAGAGCAGGAAAGTGGGTTGCATAGAAATGGTGGATCCCTAGAGAAGTCTAGGATAAACAGAGGATAGGAACAGCATTATGCAGAGACTTGTAAGCCAGCACCAGAATTTTAAGTAAGCTGGGAATGCATAAGACCATTGAGAAGCGGATTGCAGTAGTCAAGGCGAGAGATGATAGTGGCATCGACCAGCACCTTAGCCGTGTCCATTGTTGGATATGGGTGGATGCAAGCTATGTTTTTGAGATGTAGCCTGGACTGAATTTCTATTATCTACTAAACTACCAACCCTGGACCTGATAAGCACCTGGATTCCTAAGTGTGAGTGTAGTATCCTCCGTTTGCGAGTTACTAATGAAATTAGTTAAATCCGATAAAGCTGACTTTGCACATTGTGCAAATAGTCTTGTTGCTTCATCTTTCTAACACTGTGGCATGTCCCCTTAATTCTACACTCACTACTTCTATATTTTCACTGTCCCAGGCTGCATTTCAGGAGCTTTTACCTGCTCGTAAGAAGGTTAGAAGAGGAGTGGACAATGGAGTGCTGTTGGCAAGTCCCCAAAAAGTATTGGGTGAGCATATCATTAGACGCATTTGCGCCAAGTTCAGGACACTGTCTGCATAGTATGCCCTTAGTTGGCCAACCAGCCAGATTAGTACAAACAAAGGGAATAGAGGTAGCGCCAAAATCGTAAAAAACACTAGAATAAATAAAAAAATATAATAAAACAGACCAAAGTAGAATAACAACAATAAAATGTCCAATATAAAGTCCCAATATAAAACTTGCCAGAAGATATAGCCTCAGTTCTGTCAAGGAAATTCTTCTATAAAAGAGCCAGATCAGGCTTTTATAGAATCATTTTATAGAAGAATTTCCCTGACAGAACTGAGGCTATATCTTTTGGCATGTTTTATATTGGGACTTTATATTGGACATTTTATCGTTATTTTTTTGTAATTAGGCACATCATAAATATCAGCACCAGGCCCAATGGGTCCAATTATCAGTCCATCCCTGATAATAGGCGGCTGCTTTGAGAAGTCCTTGCATGATGTAAAAGTAAAAATAAAAGTAAAATACTAATATCCTTCTGCCACCTCTATCAGTGTAGAAAACAAGGGTTAAAGAGCTTCACACGTGGGACCAAATCATACCCAGCAATGCCAATGTGTTAACATGTTTCCATGCAGAATAACTTTAATTCAGTATTAGTACCTTGAACCCACCATTCATGTTTTCATGATAAAATCTGCACTGGATCTGAACAAAAGAACAAATGTTGATCAGTTTTTTTTTTCTCTGACCAGGGAACAAAACTTTTGGGAGAAATGTTCTTCACTTGGCTATTTTTAACCTAAAATTTGAATTTTCTCAGTCAACTGAGACAATTTACATTTCTCAATTCACATTTAAATTTTAAACTCTAGTTATTCTTATTCAAACACTAACTGTCTCTTTCAGTACATTCATACACCAGCATTCTACTGTATTACAGAATCTATTCATCCTTATATTCAAAGATAATAATAATACAAATAATAGAAAATTGTTTCATTGATATAATTATATTTATACAGAGGTAATACAATGATTAACAGTTAACATTCCGATTTGTTTTTAATTTACGTGATTCACAAATATTTTGTGAATATTTTGTTAAGAACTGCCATTTGAGTTATCTCTGAGCTTTTACTGGTTTAATACCACTATCTTGCCACTTGCAGAGGGCATTCAATGTGACACAGACCGCTTAATCTCACAGAAGCAGAAGCCTGATGATTTTCTTATAAAGGGGGCATGGGGAAGGCAGCTGACAAGCAATTCTTATACATTTTGAATGTCTAACTTCTGCCTGTTAAATTCCTCTGGACATGTTTGCAATATTTATATATATATTTTTTTTTTACTTCTTTTACCATCATTTTGGGTTGGGGGTGAGGGGGTTTTCCGCGCATCAATTTCTCCTTTCTCCTCTTTAATTAGCATTCGTTTTTAGATTAAAAAAAATGGTGTAAAAAAAAAACCTAAAAAAAAATATTTCATTTACATTATTCGATTTTGAGGATTAGTACGTTGGATAATGAAAGGGCTATTTTAATATTTATGGCAGTCTACACATGTCTCAAGTGTGAACAAGACTGTTTGGAGTGACACTCCAGTACTACTAATAATCCTTGCCAACTTGGGGGCTCTGTGTAGACTGATCAGTCAATACAGCCAAAATAAAAGCTTCATTACACTTTGGATGTTATCTAGACTGCAATGACAGTCTAGCCTCTCACAAGGCTTGCCTGGTAATGTGTACAGGTGTACATTAATAAAGGTCTTTCACACTTGATGGATTAGTCCTCAATTGTTTGTCTCTGACTAAGGCAGGGTGTTAGTGAAAATGAGCAAAGCATCACCATACTTTAGACAGGTGTTTATTTTCACTCAGTGCTCTGTGATGTTCAAAAACATTTATACTGCTAGACAATACAGTTTCCAGAGCTGTTCATATTTCACTGCATGCATATGACTAAGTAGGAACAATATAACACATCTTAGCTCCAAATCTACTATTTACAATTCTTATTAGAGTATATCACGCAATTTCTCACAAGTCTTCCAGTCCAGTAATTGACACTGATTGGCTCCCAGGCTTTGTGATCACTATGAAACAACCTTTGCAAACGTTAAGGGACAGCAAAGGCTATGCAATGACTGTGATTGGTTCTCAAAGTACTCACTCAGGTAAAAATTCTTGTGCTAGGGTAAGGCTTAGGGATTGAGCAGTAGCAAGAATTAGGGTTAGAATTAAAGGACCACTCTAGGCACCCAGACCACTTCAGCTTAATGAAGTGGTCTGGGTGGCAGGTCCAGCTAGGGTTAACCCATTTTTTCATAAACATAGCAGTTTCAGAGAAACTGCTATGTTTATGAATGGGTTAAGCCTTCCCCCTATTTCCTCTAGTGGCTGTCTCATTGACAGCAACTAGAGGCGCTTGCGTGCTTCTCACTGTGATTTTCACAGTGAGAGCACGCCAGCGTCCATAGGACGCTGAATGCGTACGCAGCTCTTCCCGCGCCTGCGCATTCAGCTGCATGGGAGGAGAAGAGGAGGATCGGAGGAGGAGAGCTCTCCGCCCAGCGCTGGAAAAAGGTAAGTTCCAGAGCCGGGCGGGAGGGGGACCCTGAGGGTGGGGGCACCCTCAGGGCACTATAGTGCCAGGAAAACGAGTATGTTTTCCTGGCACTATAGTGGTCCTTTAAGGTTAAAACTAGAGTCTATGGTAGTGTTATAAATAAGGTTAGAATTAAGATTAGAATTAAGACTATTTTGGAGTAGAGTCATGTTTGTATTTGTTTACTGAGTTCAGTTTTAAAGACAGTGAAAAATTATGGTTTTAGTGTTGATTTAAAAAAATAAAGAAATACGTTAAATTGGATACTAATTTAAAAAACTGGAGTTTTGTATTTTATTTTACAGATTTGTTTTTCTGTTGAGGCATTATCTCTAACACTGATGCTGCATCAGAGTTTGATGCCAGTCAGAATGATAGTACAGAAAGTTTAACCCGTTAAGGACACAGCTTCAGAAGTAAAAGACCAGCATGACGGAAAATGTCCGTAATGTGTCCTTAATTTCCATTATGTGTCCTTAAGAGGTTAATCTCATCAGATAGCAGGAAGGGGAGCAATGTTAAATGTATGTCACCATTAGGCCATGTCTATAATTTGACTTTCTATGGTACACATGGGGTTTATTGATATATATTTAGGTTATGTGGCTGAATTTTATTTGTTAATTAGTTTTAGTCATTAACCTTAATTAAGCATGTATTTTCAATTTAAGTAAAAGAAAATCTTGCTGCATAGTTTACAAGAAATCATCAAATAAACTATGCCAACTATGTGGTAATGGAAATTCACAGGTTGCTTTCAATCCATCAGCATTTAGAGTAGGTATGGAATTTGACCCCACACCTTCCACAAACCTGGCTAATGTATACAGAGGAAGGATATACTTGAGGATGTAGCAGAAGACAAATATGGAATCTTTATACTCAAGACTTTGAGTGAATAAACCACAACTGGCATTTAAATAAATCTATGCATTAATTTTTAAGCAGGATCATCTACCAGTTTGTATAATATATTGGACAATACGTTATATCCATTAATAATCCATGTGCATCTCCTATACAGATTAGCATACTCATTTTGAGATAACAAAAAGTCAGTTAATCATAAAATTGTAGTACACGCTCAATCTCTTAGCTGCCACATGCCAATGAGGACACTGGAATGGAATCATTTGTTGTGCGTTGGGTTCTGCCTTTTAGAGTTTTTCATAAAGAAGCAAAAAAATCTTAATGGAAATATTGTGTAGACATAAAATGGAAAGATACATTTAGCCTCTTACTGTTCATTAGTCAGCAAATCAGAATATCATCTGAGCATTCAACACGTATAGGAAAGTACTGTGCCACCACTTTTCCCACTTCTCCAACTTTACAGGTAACTCCATTTTTCTTTTAACATAACGTGAGGACAACTTTCAGGGCTGGGTTTAAAAACAGATTTTGTTCAATGGACCAAATTCTGATGGAAATGACAATACTCATTTACCAAATCAAAATCCAATCAGAGTTCGGTCATTTCAACCAGATTTGCAGCAATCGGAAAAAGAGAAAGAAAACAGCGCTAAATTGCCACAATAAAATTATAAGAAAGGCAGCAATCCTCAAAGGGGAGTCCCCAATAATCCCCTAATGATAACAGATAGCAAGAACAAACATTTTTACACTATTTAAACAAATGAGCCTGAATTAGGACCTGATTTCAGTTAGGCTGAATGCCGCCAATTTATAAAGAAGCAGGCAAATAGTGCTTAATATTATCTTTCACTTGCAAAAAACAAGTGAACAATAATTAGCAAACTTGCACCCTGCTAGATGAATTCAGTCCTGAAGCTTGTTAAAAAAACTGGTACTTTGTGAATTTTCTAAATCCTGTATTTAGAATAGGGTTCAAGTGCAAAAAAACTAATTTTAATCTGGACACAGAATGCATCTGGGCGATTGCTGCAAATCTGGATATAAGGATGCGCCTAAAACTTGATAAAATAAAAGACTAAAATAGTCAGATAAAATACAGAATAAAATAAGTAATAAAACAATAGTCCAATAAAATAGGCTTATCACAGTCCGTGAGGGTAGGTCCCACTTGTAAAGGAATATTCTTTAGGGTGTAGGTGGGATCATATCTTCAAATGTTGAGAATTCAGCATATGTGGAGAGAAAAATAAAAACAGGACTCCAATGGCACAGTAAATCGGTGTATAAAATAAATATAAAGGTATAAAATCAGTCTTACTCACACTTTTCAGAGCTAGGATCAGCTCTGATATTGCTCGCGTAAAGTGGAATAATCCCCACTTCAAGGATATATGGAGTAAATGTTGATTGTTGAATATCTGACGTGGGTTCAGCGTTCAATTTGACGTGATACGACCCAGAGGAAAAAATGAAATAAAATATATAGTGCTCACTGTATGTAATAAAATTAAAAGAAAGTAAAGTATACTACTCACGTAAAGTAGAGCAGACTCAAAACTGCTCAGTGAAGGTGCTCAGGTGGTATAATCCCCACCTATGGATTCTTTGCACTTCCTGCAGGGTGAGCCGTATACGTAAAAGCAATAAAAGAAAATGTATGTAAAATCAGGTAAAGGAAAAAGCAAATGGCAATAAAGTATTTTATGCCAATAAAATATCTTTATTATAGAGTTAAGAACAAAATCTATTAATATCTAAACGTGTTTCGCCTTAACAGGCTTCTTCAAGTAGATAGTGGGAAAGAGGGGGGGCATACCTGACATACATAAGCTTATATAGTGTGTAATAGTACTTTAAATTTAAAATTCCCGCCAAAATGACGTCATAAAATTAGCATATAGATAATACAGGGAAGTTATTATAAAACAGTTATTGCACACATAAAAATTGACAATACAGTGATAAAAAGCATATTTGCATTATTTAAATATTAAAACGAAGGTTATAATTTACTTTTTAAGTAAAAAAATAAAGAAAACGGTCACGTGACACGGGATAAGAAGTACTTCCGCGTCACATGATGCTCTGTGGCATATAGTATAAGGGGTAGCTGTCCTGCCTCATTCAAAGGATAAGAGGTAGAGCCGTTTATATATAAAAGCAGGTAGATGGCTGTGGCTCAGCACATAAGTTCACTGACTGCAGGCAGACAGCCAGCCCACATGAGTTCAAATCCAGTGAAGGACAACATGACTACAAAAGCATAGATATCTACACAGGCAAAATATATATAATGAATTAATTAAATTATTAGAATAATAAACAGTAAGTTTTTCATATATTTTGTGCAAGAACATAGATAAAATTAACAATGATTGCACATATGTGCTTGTATATATATATATATATATATATATATAAAACAAGAGGGGGTTGGCTGCACTCACCTTAACATGCATAAATGGGGGTGCTGCTGGGGGCCAAATAATACAATACACAAGATCCAGCGCACTCACCTATCCACTAAACAGCAACTTCAATGTTGAAAGATTTTATTTGTTTTTTTAAAAACACCTAATCTAGGCAAAAATAATGGGGGTTTAGTTACATTATATGATCATACATTGCATAAGCCTGCCACAACGTCAATGTACCCCATCTTTGGCAGGTCCTACACTAACAGCCTAATGTCTGCTCTTATGAGATTAACCTACTTGGGGAAAAAAATTCCATCTGGGGCTCTCTGCAGTACAAGGCTAAATAGGGCCCTGGGATGAGGCACCTGTGACAGGGAGGGGTGCAAAACCAAGGAGTTGGCTAGACTCCCAAATATATATAAAACAAGAGGGGGTTGGCTGCACTCACCTTAACATGCATAAATGGGGGTGCTGCTGGGGGCCAAATAATACAATACACAAGATCCAGCGCACTCACCTATCCACTAAGCAGCAACTTCAATGTTGAAAGATTTTATTTGTTTTTTTAAAAACACCTAATCTAGGCAAAAATAATGGGGGTTTAGTTACATTATATGATCATACATTGCATAAGCCTGCCACAAGTAGGTTAATCTCATAAGAGCAGACATTAGGCTGTTAGTGTAGGACC
>OW240912.1:59597340-59710989 GCA_933207985.1 Pelobates cultripes
ATCCAAACTATTGTGACACAGGATCTAATTAGTGGCACTTGTCAGCGTATCCACTGTTAGCGTAACACACCCGCTTTAAGGACACTGACTGCTATTCAATCTATAACAGTAAAAAAAGTTTTTTGTTTTTAAAACTAAGCTATTGTGACACAGGATCTAATTAGTGGCACTTGTCAGCGTATCCACTGTTAGCGTAACACACCCGCTTTAAGGACACTGACTGCTATTCAATCTATAACAGTAAAAAAAGTTTTTTGTTTTTAAATCCAAAGTATTGTGACACCAGAGATCTAATTGGTGGCACTGGTCAGCTTATTCACTGTTAGCCAGAATAACTACTAAGGACACTGACTGCTATTCAATCTATGGGCCAGTGAAAAAAGAGTTTTTTTTTAAATCCAAGCTATTGTGACACCAGATCTAATTAGTGGCACTGGTCAGCGATCCACTCGTTAGCTTAACACACCCACTTTAAGGACACTGACTGCTATTCAATCTATAACAGTGAAAAAGTTTTTTGTTTTTAAATCCAAGCTATTGTGACACCAGATCTAATTAGTGGCACTTGTCAGCTGCATCCACTGTTAGCGCAAAGTAACACACCCGCTTAAGGACACACTGACTATTCAATCTATAACAGTAAAAAGTTTTTTGTTTTAACTAGTTTTCATTGTGACACCAGATGTAAGTGGTGGCACTGACTGGGGAAATGGGCACAGTATGCACTGTGAGCCTGACACAGAAGCTGGCAGCAGTGGCAGACAACTGACTGCTATTCAATCTATAACAGTGAAAAAAGTTTTTTGTTTTTAAATCCAAGCTATTGTGACACCAGATGTAATTGGTGGCACTGACTGGGGAAATGGGCACAGTATGCACTGTGAGCCTGACACAGAAGCTGCAGCAGTGGCAGACAACTGACTGCTATTCAATCTATAACAGTGAAAAAAGTTTTTTGTTTTTAAATCCAAGCTATTGTGACACCAGATGTAATTGGTGGCACTGACTGGGGAAATGGGCACTGTGAGCCTGACACAGAAGCTGGCAGCAGTGGCAGACAACTAAGTGCATTTACATTACATAGAAAAAAAAAATAAAAAAA
Source organism: Pelobates cultripes (assembly GCA_933207985.1). NCBI lineage: Eukaryota > Metazoa > Chordata > Amphibia > Anura > Pelobatidae > Pelobates > Pelobates cultripes. Next base: position 59,598,443 of record OW240912.1, read on the forward strand.
AGCATACCCTTATCCCTAACCTAGCTATGCTTTTCCCTATCTTATGAACAGCAGCTACACTTTCCCTCCTCTTACTAAGCATGCAGCTTGAGAATGAATCTAAAATGGATGCTGTCCAGTAGGTGGGAGGGTCTGCTAGGGAGGCTGTGCTGCTAATTGGCTGGAATGTGTCTGCTGACTGTGAGGTACAGGGTCAAAGTTTACTCAATGATGACGAATAGGGGGCGGGTCGAACCGCGCATATGTTCGCCCGCCGTGGCGAACGCGAACATGCTATGTTCGCCGGGAACCGTTCGCCGGCGAACCGTTCGGTACATCACTATCCATAAGGTTTAACAATTATGACCAAGCCACTGAGTAACACCACAACTAATTATCAAACCTGCAGGTCCATTGGCAGGTAATGTGTGGCACAGTTACACCAGAAGTACTAGACCATGCCCTACCTAACTGAATCACCCGTAGGCATCTAATTCACCTTCGGAGTGCCTATCAGCACCTGAAAACCATGCCCATATGTTTAGCACAGATCATACTGCCCACAAGAAGTACCTGTAGTACGTTGTCGTACCAGGCCTGCGTGGTACACCGGTACCTGTATAAGCCGAACATAACCCTATAGTTGCCCTATGATCAAGCCAGGGAATGGGCCGTGTGCCCATGCAGGCCACATATGGCACAAGTAGTACTAACCCACAAGGCACTCGAAGTTCCAAGACGTACCTTATCTATATAACATATCTGTATGTATTACGTTTAATCATATTGTTTGTCAATGTACCTGTAGTGTCATGCCATATTTTACTTAACCGGTAAATCCACAGTATTATTGTCGATTAGATGGCTCATACAATGCACCTGCAACACCATGGGGCACTGCAAATGACTGGTACACCAATACAGGAATTGGTAGCCCAGACTGTTAATGGTTCAAACCCGAGCATCACGAAACTCCTCACTTACCTGCCAGAGCAGCAGCTATATAATTTGCCCATTCTGTTAACGAGTAGTATCCACAAATACACGCAACACCTCCCCACTCGAGCTACTTGCACAATTATAGTCTTGAGTTTTAAACCAGGTGAAACTGCATCACGATGGGCCTCCAGTTTGATACTGTAGCGGGAATGCCAGCCGCTTCATAGAACCTAACCAACGTACTACTCCCCCTCCAAAATTGACGTCCCGCAGAGATGACTCACTCACTACACACAGATACAAGTGCTCATACTAGACTCCATTGCGGTTTTGATGTAATGGATCCTGCAAGTTGAAGTTATACAGTTGTGCGCACAGCACTTCACCCAATTAGCCTGCTCAGGCCAACGACTGTCCACCATCTCCGATCCCATGCCCACCAAGGCGCTGTAACTTCGCGCCATGCACCGAGATCGGGTTTCTTTGTATATACTGACTAAATTCAATCTATTCAATCTAATATACTGACTAAATTCAATCTATACGATAGCTGGCGAACCTTTCACCCCTCCTACTATTCCAAACCCCACAAATCTTTCTCTAGAATAGATGTGTTACTTATACCAGGCCCCTCACTCAACCTACTCCAATCATGTGTCATGGGAGACATCTTGTGGTCCGACCACGCGCCAGTGATTGCGACCTTTAAAGATGAAAACCACCAACCCACTGCGCCAACTTCCGACCCATTTCCCTACTAAACTCAGATGTGAAAATCCTAGCAAAAGTTTACGCCAACCGTCTGTCGGATACACTCCCGAACATCATACACTCTGACCAAGTCGGATTTGTGCACGGCAGACAGGGAACTGATGGAACATGTAAAACCCTTGCACTATTACATACCATGCATAAACAATCCCCTAATAGTCTCTTATTATCCCTAGATGCAGAAAAGGCTTTTGATTGCCTGCACTGGCCGTTTCTGGCGGTCTTGGCCAAATTCGCTTTCCCCACACACTTCATTTCAGTGGTCAAGTCACTGTACAGTAATCCCGAAGCTCGGGTTTTTACGTTGGGATTCCAATCCACACCCTTCCCCATAACGAACAGATCGCGGCAGGGGTGTCCCCTGTCGCCCCTCCTATATATTATGGCTTTGGAACCCTTGGCCGAAGCTATTCACTTGGCGAGAGAGATCAAGGGAATACAAGTGGGGGGTAGAGAGCACAAACTGAATCTCTTCGCAGATGATGTTCTGCTTACTGTCACCGACCCCCATGTGTCCCTGCCAGCGTTCCATACCATACTACAGGAATACAGCAAATGTTCATATTATAAATTGAATCTCTCCAAGATGCAGGCCACGGGGGTAGGGATGGAGGATGAATACTTGTCGGCTCTACGAAGCCAATTCTCATATGATTGGAGAACCGACTACCTCACATTCTTAGGTATAAAGCTTCCACATAATCTGTCAAACCTGTATAACCTGAACTATACCAAACTTAGCAAAGAGATCATAACAACACTCCAAAATAGGAAAAATAAATTAATTTCCTGGTCAGGACGTATAGCAGCTGTCAAGATGATAACATTGCCCAAATTACAATACTTGTTCAGGACACTCACCCTACGGATACCACCAGCTTATTTCACATCACTCCAACAACAAATCAACCTCTTCATTTGGCAGGGAAAAAGACCCAGGGTAACCATATCCACACTATACCAACCTAAAAATACAGGAGGAATGGGCCTACCCAATGTGCAATTGTACTATAGAGCAGCAATATTTGCCAGCCTCTTCCCCGCCACCCAAGAATCTAATCGACCACAATGGGTATCCATAGAACAACACTGGCTACAAAACCAAGACATTAAAACATTAATGTGGTTACCCCCACATAGTAGGGGCGACACCACACAAGCACTCCCAGCCAACCTGGCAACGTTAAAAATGTGGGACATCTCGCATAAACTCTTGTGTAGCAGCCACCCAACACCCCTCTCAACCCCCATCAAAGCTTTAGCACGGGTGATACCAGATTTCATTTATAGGGTCTGGATCAGATGCGGGGTGCTTCATGTACATACCCTCCTAAACAAAGGGAAACTAGCCACATTTGACCAACTAAAAGAAAGTCATACCCTCCTGAATACGGCGCATCACTCCTACCTCCAATTATCATCCTGGTGGAAAACTAACTTACAAAACTTTAAATCTCAGGCTAGTATAACACTGACAGAATTTGAGAAATTCCTTACAGCAGAAAAACAGGTAAAAAAAACCTATACCACCACATACGCTTTGTTGCTACCCAGACGTGAAATTAAAACCCTTCCCTGTGTACTCTCCTGGGAAAAAGACCTAAACCAGACAATACCAGAGAAAACTTGGTTAGCCTCAGCAAATATAACAAAGGGTTTAACACTGTGCACCTCTTACCTAGAAATAACCCGTAAGATCCTTTATCGCTGGTACATGGTCCCCACACAACTGGCCATGATGGACCCGACACTACCCAGCACGTGCTGGAGGTGCAAAACAGAAACAGGCTCATTCCTCCATATCTGGTGGAAATGTTCAAAACTCCAACCGTATTGGAATGCGGTTATTTCACTGATACACCAACACACGTCTGTCACAATACCAAATACTCCGTCTTCTCTACTCCTATTCATGTTTGGCTCCACCTACCCTAAATCCGTAAAGTAGTTAATATTTCATATACTGGTGGCAGCTCAACAACTTATAGCCAAAAACTGGCTATCGCCAAATAATGCCTCAACACAAGAACTAATTAGATATGTGTCTCAAGTTGGGAAATACGAATCTAACATTTCACAGGTGCCACCTGGCAATATTTGGAAACATGAGGTCTGGGAGGATTGGGAGCTAAAACACCCAACATAAAGATATGCCTAACAAACAGGAAGCACATACCTCAAATGCAACAAAGGGATCAGGTAGATCCATAATCACACCACTATAGCGAGTCATAGGGTAACATGTCTACGCGAAACAGGGAACTACAGACATTAAAAATACTAAAACCACGCAAACATTAGTGGATTCGATGTATCCACAATGACTAACATGCAGGATGCTGACACGCCCCACCTCTCCTCACCCCCTCCCTCGCTCATAAGTTACCACCTAGAGTAGCCTCCTCCTGTGCTGTTTTGCCTATACTTCAGACACGCATGTAAGTGTCACATAACAAATATCCCACACAGGGACAACAGAGACGGAACATACTACCTTAGGCCAGGGTATACTGCGGCAGGTAGCTGTATTCGACCCAGGGGTTGTATAAGGCACGCATGGAAACAATGTAATTTTGTACTGTGTAACATGTAATGCCAGCACAATGTTTTTCCCCCCTAACCCCCTTTTTCTTTTCTGTATCCCTAACTGTTCTAAGACAAAATACAAATTGTCAAATTGAAGAAAAAAAAAAAGGTTTGACATGAATGCCTGTCTGATCTTATGTGTTTTTTTAAATTGAAAAATGTCCTGCAGTGAGAGAGTTAATTCTGCCATTCCTTTTTTGTTGTATTTTAAACTGGGACTTGCTACAAATAGGCAGAATATGCAACAATATTTACAAGCATTCCCACTGGGATAACATTTGATTTTCTTTCCGCCTCAAACTACAGCATATGGATATCTGTTTGAACATATATTTGCTTTGATATTGTATATTCTTTTTCAGTTGTTTTTCTCCTTCTGCCTCAACTAACGTGTAACTAATCACAACAATTTTAACAGCAGATAAAGTATTGATCCAAGAAATGTGGTTATTTGTACTGTTAATTATATTGTCTGAGATATATTTAACACCTTTAGTACAAAGTTCCTTTTATAAAAAAACGTATTTGAAATCTACTCATTTAGTGCATAAGCTATTGAACCTTTTGAATCTCTTATCCAGTTACATTTTTTTTCCAATATGCTGCCTTACTGAAGATGGTATTCACTGTATTTACCCTATTGTATTGTTTACTCATGTTTCTTACTTATTTCTGTTTGCTATGCCATTTTGTAGGTTTTACATAAAAACTTTGCAGTAAAAATTAAAGGACCACTATAGGGTCAGGAACACAAACATGTATTCCTGACCTTATAGTGTTTAACCCTTAGGTGGCTTGCCCCCTAAAAAAAGTATAAAACTCACCTTATTCCCAGCGCTGCGCGGGTCAGCCGGTGCTGGCTGCGCCCCCTTTGTGACATTATCGAAATGTACGATTTTTAGCCAATCCAATGCTTTCCCCATGGGGAAAGCATTGGATTGGCTAAAATCTACACGGGGCAGGGCCAAATGTGGTCAATGAGGACCTCCTCATAGAGATGTATTGAATCCAACAGCATAAGTAAGGTAAGTATTATCATATAGTATAGCAATATGAGGCATAGAGGAATAAGTGCACAATAATTTTTAGGAATCAAGAGTGGTAAATATGACAGTAAACTAACATGTCTAGGTTAAATAAGAAGGAGACAGAAATACTGTACTCTTATGTATACATAAGTACATTAGGATATGCTAATCTGATGAGTAGGCAATGTGAGTTAATGCTTTCAGGTAGTGCAGACAAAGTAGATGTGCATTCTTAGTGGGGTACACAACAATACTGTAAGCTCTAGGCACAGTGCTTTCACTAAGTTTAAACAATGCTGCTCATCAGACCAGTCGCATCTTGGAGAGTGTTACTTATGGGACGTACACATTTGGTCGCTATACCGCAATAAATAAGAGAAATGAGCAAGAGGATAGAAAAGGAAAAACAGATTGCATGAGGTTGAGAGGCAAATATACAAGCCCTCCATAGGCACTGGATGTAGAATCTGGTCAGGCAATAACCCTTGATCCAGTTCAACCGATGCCCATGAATGGTAGTGCCACCTCTCTTCCATGGTAGGCTTCTCTCTGGAAGGGAGTACCACTCCAGTCCCAGGCCTGCATGAGGGCCAACATCAGCATGCAACAGACTTTGTGACTTGTGGAGTCCAATTCTTTCCCCTTTATTGGGAGGTCGGAGGATGTGGGTGGCAGTCTTCCGCCTGTGTGAGCGATGTAGGGTTGACAATCTTCCAGTGACTCTCGGCCCAGGTTTGTGTGTTTGGCCTCTCCGCCTTAGAGAGTTTGTTATTCCTGCTGAAGCCTGAGCTTGTTGATAGTCTCGCGTGCCTGCAGCTTCAATCAGAAGCGAGGAAAAATCATGTCAAGCCACCTTAGGGATAGTGCAATAGGGTCGTGGCAGGGCCTCTGTGCTGGACATATGCCATGCGAGTTAGAGAGGTAGACAGACGCCATCTTAGGATGTCAGAGAGTGTTATGAAACTGCTCTAATGGAGTGGTATAGGTAGGCACAACAACGAATTGTAGTCCAAAGGGGATCAGGATATTCCCTGCCGGTCCAAAGGGGGATGATGGAGTACAGTGGTTCCCAGCCACGAGTCGACAAATGAGGACATCGACCGCCTTTCCCCAGCTCCGTTCCCAAGTAGGCCTGCTCTGGCACTCTCGGTAACAAAAATTGGTAAAGTGCCCCTGACATGGAAAATGCTTTGAGGGCGATTTGTAAGTGTGCTTGCTAGGATTAATTCCACAAATGTCACAGAAGCTGTGGGAGCTCATGCACTGTACGTCTGCTTAGCTTGAAGGTCAGGCTCCGCCCCCTCCAAGTAACTCCTTGTTTAACAACAAAATTAAATAAAATACGTGTTGTTTCATACACATACATTGCTTGCAAGCTGTGACACTCTATGGTTGATCATGTATTGTCAGCACATCAAAAATAAAGAATTTAAAAAAAATAAAGAAATCAAGAAACCCAGATAAATCCCTCTCATGTCTAGTTGTCATCACACCTCAATAAGAAATGGAAGACCAATTTACAGATTAGCATCCACCCAAGCATAAGTGACGGCACTAGAGAAAATACATTACTGTACAATGGAGACTACAGGTATGCAATAAATTATGCAAACCTCCATTAATGTACAACAAAAGCACTTCTTTCAGATCCTAAGATTCCTCACCGCTTGAGGTGGTAAATAAATAATAAACACCTTAACAAAAGTACTTTCAATTTTTCTGGCAAATGTGGTCTTGTCTAATGAGAAATGGGCCAGCACGAACAAGATTATTAACAGATTGCCTATGTAAGTTGCTTCAAATGAAAGGAGGCAGATCTCTGTTCTTTTCATGTTAGTATTTATCCCTGGCATGCCTCTTAACTTCTCTGTATTGATGGATTAACAGAACAATTGTTTTCGACTTAGATGGATAGAGTCTCTTAACAATATCCACCAAGAAAAAAAAAAGTGCTGATTTGTGTAATCTGACATTTAAGATTAGGCTATAACAATAGCTTCATCCATGCCATATTACAATATCATTTTGTCCTTTCTGATACTTTCCAGAGTTTCAAAATAGAAGAATAAATAATAGAAATTCATTCAAATCCAAACGTATACTTTAGTATAAAACAGCAAGGGGTTGCCATGGAAATCAATATGCGGACCGGAATTTAAAGTGATATATGGTGTGCAATTTGCATATTTCTGCAAATGATTCTTTGAACGTGGCATGCCATATTACTGAGCCATGTCACATACCTAAGACGGTGTTCTTATTTTTGAGATCCTTTACTTTTCCTTGTGTTTAACTACAACAACACTGCATCATATTTACATGCTCATGCTCTTGCAATAGATGTACATGTTGCATCAACCATGTATTGGTTTATGCCTTTGTTGTACAATGTCAGATGCAATGAGGGAAAAATGCACTTTAGGAAGATGCAAGTACAGCTGAATTTAGAATTGTTTAATCTACTTCATTTATAAAGATTGCATATTGATTAGCTTTATTGTCCTAGAAGTTGATTTGCTGCAAAAAAAGATCTTTACTCCAACCTGTCCATTTTTTATACTAATTGCTAATTCCTTGTTTCCTATTCTTTGATCTCCGTTACCAGACCACTGATAACCCAGGTGCTATTGCTTGGGCAGTTGGTCTCATTTCCAACTTCCTACAAGGAGTGTCATTTGCTCCATAAAACCAATCACAGACCACTTTGTTATACTATCGATATTACAGTGTCATATTCTCTTATTTACCAAACAGATTAATTACCAGTGTTTATAGGTTTAGTCGCTTCAGACAAAATACAGTCAGGATTAGCAAAAGTTGGTCAAAACAATGGATTGTAACAGAGTTTTGAGATTTTAATTTGTACTGAAAGCAAATCCGGTTAACTATATCTCATTTGGTACCATCGATATTATCCTTTAAAATAAATAATTCTCACATGCAAATCCTAGGGTATGTTATATTTATGCAAAAGATTCATATGTTTATCACACAGCATATTTCATATGGAATTACTTTGAATAAAGCCAGTGGAACACAAATTCGTAAGCAGCCAAATGCTTGTAATAAGAATTTATATATAAAATGCTGTATATGTTTATGCATTTTACATAAATAACTTATTATTTGTCTATTATAAATGTGATGACTCCCCAAAAATATGTTTTTCATATCGGTACATTGTTTTCATGCTGTTTGCTTGCAAATTTGATCCAACCTAAATGTCCAACCATTTTATTGGACCAAATCAGCTGGTTGATAGTGGAAAAATATCACTGTATTTGAGAAATTGGTTTAGGATTTCATCAACTTGGTTGCAGCTGGACAAGAGGAAATCCAATCTGAACTCTCAATAAAATGGTGGTTGTATTAGAAATCCAGATTTTGGAACGTCTTCAAAACCAAATGCCTGTCGATGGTCCTAGATTATTTTTGCAAATTTGGACAGGGGAGCTTGGCATTTTGACATATTTTTAAATCCATACCCTAGTTTTTGTTATTGTACTTTGTACATACAGAAAACTATATACCACTGTATACTCCCAAAATGTTCTTACACTCTAAGAATAAGACATTTATGATCAAAAACATTTAGTTATTTCTGTTTCTATTGACACTAACAAGACAAATAAAAAGAACATAGAATGTTTTCTCTATTTTTCTTTTATATCTTGCACTATTTAACCCCTTAGTGATCAGACCATTTTTCAATCTTCTTACCGTTTAGGACCAGGGCTGTTTTTACATTTCTGTTTGTGTTTAGCTGTAATTTTTCTCTTACTCATTTACTCTACCCATACATATTATATACCATTTCTCTCACCATTAAATGGTGTTTCTAAAGATACCACTATTTTCATCATATCATATAATTTACTATTAAAAAAATATATAAAATATTTTTCTTTTAAGTCTTTGCCCCCCAAAATCTGTTACGCATCTACAACCACCAAAAAACACCAATGCTAAATAGTTTCTAAATTTTGACCTGAGTTTAGAAATACCCAATGTTAACATGTTCTTAGCTTTTTTTTGCAAGTTATAGGGCTATAAGTAAAAGTAGGACATTGCTGTTTCAAAACATAACCAATCTGGCAAATTTCAGTAGGAGAAAAATGGAAAATCAAGCCTTATATTTGACCTTGTAACTTTCAAAAACACTATAAAACCTATACATAGGGTCTTCTGTTATACTCAGGAGACTTCGCTGAACACAAATATTAGTTCCTAGGTAGCATCTTACGTAAGAAAGGTGCGGATGCGGGCTATGTTTTTGAGATTGAATCCACAGGATTTGGCAACATACTGGATGTGAGGCCAGAATCAATTATGATGCCAAGTCAGCACGCTTGTAAGGGTGGACTTATGTGGATACCATTAACTTGAAGGGAGAGCGAAAGAGGAGGATCCGTATTAGGAGGAGTAAAGACAAGGAGCTCAGTTTTAGAGAGATTGAGTTTCAGAAAGCAGGAGGACATCCAGTCAGAGATGGAAAAAAGGCAAGCAGTGACATGTTGCAGGACTGCAGGAGAGAGGTCCGGGGAGGAGAGATATATCTGGGTGTCATCAGCGTACAGGTGGTAGTGGAATCCAAAAGAGGTAATAAGTTTGCCAAAGAGAGGCAGTATAAAGAGAAAACAGAAGGGGACCAAGGACAGAGCCTTGGGGGACTCCAACAGAGACAGGATGAGGGGAGGAGGTATCAATAGAAAAGGAGACACTGAATGAGTGTTGGGAGAGGAAAACCACAAGAGGACAGAGTCACAGAGACCGAGTGATTGAAGAGTTTGAAGAAGGAAAGCATTATTAATGGTGCCAAAGGCAGCAGAGAGGTCAAGAAGAATTAGTATGGAGTAGTGACCTTTGGATTTAGCTGTGATTAGGTCGTTAGTAACTTTGATAAGCGCAGTCTCAGTAGAGTGGAGAGGGCGGAAGCCAGATTGAAAAGGGTCAAGGAGAGAGTTGAAATTGAGGAAGTGAGACACATGGCTAAAGACAAGTCTTTCCAGCAGCTTTGAGGAAAAAGGGAGTAGGGATATAGGACGATAGTTAGAGGGAGGGGACAGGTCACGAGATCTTTTTTTCAGGATAGGTACTACAGTGGCATGTTTAAGGTCAGCAGGGACAATGCCAGAAGAGAGAGAACAGTTGAAGATGTTCGTTAAGGAAGGCACAAAAGAAGTTGAGAGAGATTTAATAAGGTGAGACGGGACAGGATCGAGCGGGCAAGTGGTGGGGCGAGAGGAAAGGAGAAGTGCAGCCACCTCTTGTTCAGTAGCCAGGGAGAAAGTCTGAAGGGTAGGAAAGGCATGATCTATGTGTGGTTGAGAAAGAGAATGGCAAGGAGGGGAGATTCTTTCCTTAGCTGTTCAATCTTGTCGGTAAAGTAACATGCAAAGCTATCGACAGTAAGGTTAGTTTTGGGGATGGCCACAGCAGTGAGAAGAAGAGAATTAAAGGTGTCAAAGAGACGCTTGGGATTGCGGGAGCATGAACTAATGAGAGTGGAAAAGTATGACTGGCGAGGGCAAGGGCTGCGCTTGTATGAACACAATATGAATCTATAATGGAGAAAGTCTGACTGGGTGCGAGACTTCCTCCAGGAGCGTTTAGCACAACAGGAGCATCTTTGCAGGTAGCGTGTTGATTTAGTATGCCACCGTTGGGGGTGTGTCCTCCTTGAGGTGCTTGTTTGGAGGGGGGCTGCAGTGTTCAAGGCCGAGGTGAGGGTAGTGTTATATGTTATATGTGGAGATGGCCAGTGAGGGACAGGAGAGGGAAGGGATGGATAGCAGTTGTGATTTAATATCAGCTGACAGCTGCTGGAGGTCAATAGAATTAAGGTTCCTCCTGAGTTGAGGGGGGTTAGGCTGAGGTTGTTGGGTGAGGGGGTACTCGAGAGCAAATGATAAGAGCTGGTGATCAGAGAGAGGAAATGGAGTGTTGCAGATATTAGATACTGTTCATTCAAGAGAATATGAGGTTGAGGGTATTGCCAGCTACATGGGTGGGAGAATTAGCCCACTGTGATAGCCAGAGGGAGGAAGTAATTGAAAGTAGTTTGGAGGTCAGTGGTGGGTTAATGGGAATATTGAAGTCCCCAATAATTAGATATGGAATTAGAAGAAAGGAAATGGGGTAGCCAGGCAGCAAAGTGGTCAAGAAAGAGGAGAGGGAAACCAGGGGAACGATAAATAGAGACAATATTAGCAGAGATGGGTTTGAGAAGGCGAATTAAATTAATTTCAAATGATGACAAAGAGAGGGAAGGGGTGGTGGGTAGAGGTTTGAAGGAGCAGTGAGGTGAGAGGAGAAACCCTATACCACCACCTTTACATTTAGAGTGTCTTGGGTTGTGGGTAAGTTGAAGAACACCAAAGGACAAGGATGCAGGGGTAGCAGTGTCAGAAGGGGTGAGCCATGTTTCTGTTAAGGCTAGTAAATCTACTGAACGAGAGATGAAGAGGTCGTGGACAGCAGTGGATTTTGTAATATTGCAAACAGAGCATGGATTACAGAGGGCAGTATTGAAGGAGGATTTAGAGGAAGAGTAACATAAGATGGGTATGAGATTGGTGTGGTTCCTTGAGTAAGTACGTGGTGAGTTTGCCGAGATGGGACCGGGGTTTGGAGAGACATCACCAGCTGCTAGGAGCAGAAGGATAGAAAGGAAGTGAAGGTGGGAGTAGGATTTGAAAGTTTTGTAGGAGGGTATGTATATAGACGATTTTGGGAGGAGTTGGGGCAGATAGGCTGGAAAGGTATATGCAGAGTGCATGGGATGAATAGAGAGGGACAAGTGAGCAGAAGGATAGGGATATTTTAGTAATGAGAGAGGTTAGTATGAAGTGAAAAATAGAAGGGAGAACATTATTTAGAGAAAATGTGTTTTGTTGTATAGATATGAAGATTATACATATGTGCATATACATGCACATATACCTATGAGTGTTTAAACCATGGTTAAGGTTGCAGTTTGTTAACAGGGGGATTTCATGGTGAGGAGAGATTTAGTGACTTGATTGGTGTGTTATGAAAACCAGCTGATCTACACTATCTATAAGTATGTTAATGACCATGGGGTGGGGTGGTGTGGGGAGGGAAGATTCTGCAGGGCTTGGTTGCTTGTGTGTGCTGGGTGTTAATCAATGCTGTTTTTAGTGTGTAATTTTACTCTAAGTGTATTCTTATAATAATATATGTATATATTAATAAAAAAAACATGCTTAGTATGATGTTATATATAAGATTTTATTTGAAAGTTTTTATTTGAAAAGCGGGGCTTTAGTTATACATTGTGTTCATACCTAGGATAATTAGATGTAGATGCATGGAGGCAAAATATATTATAATAGATACTATTATGAAACTGAAGTTTGTATAGATCAATAGTGTGTTATCTATGGAGTGCACTTAATCTGTCTGTATGTAAATATAGCTTTAGGTTGCTTCATGTGCTTGTTGGCCATCTAGTGTGCCCAATTTTCTAAATACTTTCATTAGTCCCTGGCCTTATCTTAAATCTTGGACAGTCTTATGCCTATCCCATGTATGCTTAAACTCCTTCACTGTGTTAACATCTACCACTTAAGCTGGAAGGCTATTCAATGCATCCACTATCCTCTCAGTAAAGTAGTTCTTCCTGATATTATTTTTAAACCTTTGCCCCTATAATTTAAGACAATGTCCTCTTGATATGGTAGTTTTTCTTCTTTTAAATATAGTCTCCTCCTTTACTGTGTTAAGCAGATGAAGACACTGAATCCACAAATGTGATAATCAATAATCTGTTCAAGTAAGCTACACATGATGGAACATATTTATTGTCATAGCAGTGACATTTTAGAGAAGAAACCTCTACAAATGAATCTATTTCAAAAACAATTTCCGCTGTTGAGTGCTTTCTTAACAAGTGACTTCAATGTTCCCTTCCTTTCTGTGAATGTGGTTATTGTCAAGCATGTTTTTGGACTGGAGACAAGAATACAAAAAGTTCTTGTTCTTAGTAAAGTGGAGATGAATACATGGAACAATTAGAATGTTCCACGGATATATTAGAATGCAATCCAGTTTATGATTGAATTCTCATTCTCATTGTTGTTTTTTTTATGAACATTCTACAGTTTTTAGAACTAAGTTACAGGTAGAAGGGGGCTGATATTGGGATAATGGTGAAATTGTATTAGGGAATTGGGAGACGTTGGAATTTGTCAGTTTACAACTGAATGACAGAAATTAGAAAAGAGAATATTTTTAACTATTTTGGCCTTAAAGCATTAATTCAGTAAATAACACATTATTTTTTCCATTGCAATGTTCTGACAAGTAAATACAATTGATAATGCTAATCATGTTTCTTTGCTTTGTGAAATCATGTTCTAATCTTTATTTCAATGTAAAATTATTATGTATTTTTATGTTTTTTTTTGTTTTGTTTTTTTAAATAGTGATTTTGAGCTAATGCACTTTGTATGCCAATGTTACTTTGGTAAGACTAGAACATACATTATTGACATTTCTTAAGTAGATATGGATTCAAGCACTCTCCCTTCCCTTATTCCAGAAAGCCGCACTTTCTTCCCTAAAAGCTTGCCGTGCATTTAGATGCACTTTGTAAAGTTACATTAGTGTATTGTTTGTTTTAAAGGGAAATATATCTAGCCAAAGTTCTTTTTAACTTTAAAGAGATCTTTCCAGAAGGTGAAATTTTGTTATAAAGTACTGCATAACAATCAAAAGTAAGAGATTATATAGCAAAAAAATCAGGAAAATGAGAACCATAGCATTCTACTAATTTAAAGATTGTTTTAAAATTCTAAATTTATAATCTATAGGTTCTGCAGGATTAATTATGGGGTGACCACGGGTTATTATTATTTTTTATTTTTTTTAAAGTTAAAGTTTTTTTTTGAAAATCGGGGCTTTAGTTATACATTGTGTTCATACCTAGGATAATTAGATGTAGATGCATGGAGGGAAAATATATTATAATAGATACTATTATGAAACTGAAGTTTGTATAGATCAATAGTGTGTTATCTATGGAGTGCACTTAATCTGTCTGTATGTAAATATAGCTTTAGGTTGCTTCATGTGCTTGTTGGCCATCTAATGTGCCCAATTTTCTAAATACTTTCATTAGTCCCTGGCCTTATCTTAAATCTTGGACAGTCTTATGCCTATCCCACGTATGCTTAAACTCCTTCACTGTGTTAACATCTACCACTTCAGCTGGAAGGCTATTCAATGCATCCACTATCCTCTCAGTAAAGTAGTACTTCCTGATGTTATTTTTAAACCTTTGCCCCTATAATTTAAGACAATGTCCTCTTGATGTGGTAATTTTTCTTCCTTTAAATATAGTCTCCTCCTTTACTGTGTTAAGCAGATGAAGACACTGAATCCACAAATGTGATAATCAATAATCTGTTCAAGTAAGCTACACATGATGGAACATAAAGCAATAAAACACTGGAGAAACATGCCAATTGAGGGCATGAAAAGTAATTGCATGGTGTCAAGGAGACGGAGGATTACTTTACCAGTAGGCAATAAGTTACTTGAATCCAGCGTAGTAAAGGTGAATAGCAGAAACACCCACAATAAACGGTAATGGACATACTGCATATCACATCAAAAGTGCTTTGTGGCCCTAGCCTTGTTAACGTAAAAGAGCAGTTATATTTCAAAGCTGTTAAATCAGGTGCATACAAAGAGGAAAACTTAGTATAATAAATTGTTCAAGGACAAGGACACCAGCTAGAGGAGCGTGTACCATTATACTCTCATCAGGAGTTGAATGGCTCTCTGAGAAAAGACACATGTTGTCACTTGCAGTGGATCATTTTCATACCACCAGACATACCCCATTAGTGATCCACCACCAATTTCACATTGTTCAAAATTTTAAAGTGGTTCTGTCCCTTTTTCCGTATTTCGTAAAGATATAGTCTCGATGAAATACTAATTTTGACTGTGTAGGAATTTCATTAAAATTCCAATGAACTCGCTTGATGATCACCCGATGCGAGGGTGTGATGACGTGATGATGTACGCACCATGTGGTGGGGTCTCAATATAATGAGTGGAGCTGAGCTACGAAACATGAGGTGCAAAGTAATATAGTGTGCGGCTAACGGTAAATCCGAACAAGTGAAGTGAAGGCAACAAAGGCAAGACTGCCACGAGGTGAACATTTTTTTTTATGGAAACAGTGGGTGAGGAGGCAAAAAATAAACATGTAGGAGTGTTCATATACAATTGCTCTTCCATGGGGAAATAAATAAGAATCACGGCAACCCAGAGACTAAACTGCCTTAACTCAGAAGAAAACCGCTACAGATTTGGAAAGGTACGAGCAGATACTAGTCAGTGCAATAGTATTAACACACTTAATCATTTGAAAAGTTCATAATCTTAAAATTGCGAACATTCAGAGAAAATATAAGGCTGTGAATGGTGTGAGATTCACTCATTACTCAATATAAACTAAAAAGGCTTTATACAATTATTTTGATTTTCTCTTATTTTTTTTCTTTTCTATCTTAGTAAGAAGATAGTTATTATTTCTTCTGACATTTTTTTGCTAAATCAAAAGGAAAATAAGAATACAAGTTTTGGCTGGCAAGTTAATTAAGGGCATTAACTGAAGAACACAAGTCTTTAATTCAATAAACATCTAAGGGAAAAGCAAAAGGACAACAGAATGGTATTTATCAACTGTATATAAACCTTAAAATCAGAGGTCTAAAGAGAAATGGTGGCAAATTAACATTGCAAAATACAAATCAAAGGAGCCAATTTAAGAAAATAAGACTTTAATATTACAGTGCATAAAGCTGTATAGTAAAAGGGAAAAAAGAAAAGAAAAAAAAAAAGAGAAAGAAACCATGCAAGCAATTAAGGAAAAAGCAAAATAGAATAAATCTGAATAAATTTGTTCTACTACCGGTATCTAAAATTACATATAGTCAAAAAAGAAGAAAAAATAAAGGAAAAAAGTGAAAGAAAGGGGAGAAGAAAAGAAAAAAAAGTAGAAAAAAAAACATTGAAAGGACAATAAAGATAAAGAAAAAGAAGAACTGAAAAAGAAAAAGGCATAAAGAAGAAGAAAGTAATAGAGAGAAAGGATCAAAATATGGCAACAAAAAAATCAAGAACTAAAATCCAATGCAAAAAAAAGAGAAAAAACATTAAAAACAAGATAAAAGCCTTTCAATGTATTTCTCACCACAAAACCAAAGAGAAAAAAAATTATATTTCTTTTAGAGAATCCTTAACAAATTCAGATATCTCTGAATTGGTTAAATTACAAAAGATAAAGATGACGTAACAGCAGATCTACTAAATACCAGCTTACAAAAGATGTTAGAAGAAATTTAAAAAGACATGTCTACAAACACAGCAGAAATTAAACAAGACATCAAAAACGAAATAAATCATTTAACAAATAAAATTCAATATATGGAAGCTCAACACAAAGAAAGAGAATTGCAAGTGAAAACCTTAAAGTAAGAAAACATAACAATTCTAGAAAAAGTATCTTATATGGATTCCAAAATAAACAATGTGGAATATCACTCAAGAAGGAGAAACTTAAGATTCCGCAATTTTAAAGAAAAGACAAAAGAAGAAGATGTAAGAACTAGCCTCAAGGAATATTTCACTGCACTGGGTCTATCTGTAAGGGAAAACGAAAAAAACAACAAAAAGATTTGATAGACTGAACAAACCACAGAATATTGTATCCGAATTGCCTCGTGATGTAATAGCAAGTTTTTATTCATATGATTTCAAAGAAAAAATACTTAAAGCATATAGAGAGAAAAACATCAAAGAAGGTCAATACTCTAATATAATAGTTCTACCAGACTTATCATTTAACACATGACAAAAAAGGAGAACTTTTGCACCTATAATTTCAATGTTAAATAATCCAAACTTGAAATTTAGATGGGGTTTCCCATTCAAAATGATAATCAACCATGAAGGTCAAATGGTCGCATTTGAATCAACCAAAAAAAACTAAATAATGGTTAACCAATAAGAACTTTACATGAATCTCCATAAGAGTTTAGTTGATCATTAAAAGAAGTCAAAATTACGCATATATAAATACAAATCCTACGGCCTTACTTTCAAGGATAATGGACAGAGTTAAAAAAAATGAATAAGGTATACTAATTGTAGCGGGTGACTTCAACTGTGTATTAGATCATAATATAGATAAAACAGCTCAAACATATCCTATAACTGATAAATATATTACAAAACCGTCAACAAAACTAAATGGTATCTGCAGAAGATTCGAATTGTATGATGCTTGGAGAACCATGCACCCTGAGGGAAGAGATTATACTCACCTTTCAAAGGTGCACAGTTCTTATTCAAGAATTGATATGTGCTTAGTGAAAGAAAACCCAATTTGTAAAATAAATAAAATTCAAATAAAAAATCATACATGGTTAGATCACAGCTTTGTTATAGTTGAATTTGGAAAACCTTAGATTATAGGTAGATCTACTTGGAGATTAGATGATGCAATAATTAAAATTAAAAAAAAGGACTAACTAATTACATTATCAAAAATAAATTTCTGAAGAAAATAATACACCAGAGTTATCTACCTCTGTAATCTGGTGTTCATACAAGGCATGTATAAGAGGCTATTTAATAACAATCGAAAAAATTAATAGGAAAAATAAAGGTAAAGATTTATCAGATCAAGATATCTCTTTCTTTAATCTATCAAATATTAACAAACAGAAACCTTCTAATCAAAATTAAAAAATGCTGTTTGATCTTCAAAATAAAATGAATCTAAAATTAGAAGAAAAAATTAATATAACATTAAATTAACGTAGATTAAATGACTATTACTCGGGGAATAGAGAAAGCAAAAATCTTACAAAAAAACTAAAAAAAACTAAATAAAAAACCAGAATAGATAAATTAATAGATGATCAAATTAGTCAAGAAGTCAATTATTTCTACAATAAGTTATACAATCTTGGGCTTTCTAACGATGATGTAGAAATAAAAAATTATTAAAAAAACAAACAAATATTCCTAAGATCTTAAAATCTGATCTTCATGTATTAAATGAGCAGTTCACTCCTCATGAAGTAGATAGTGAAATAGAAAAAATAAGTATGTACAAAACACCAGGTCCAGATGGGTTTAGTAACCCTTATTATAAAACATTTAAAACAGAACTTATTCAACCTCTGACTGCCTTGTTTAACGAAATAGCTATAAGTTTAAAAACACCAAAATAATTATTGCAAGCAAATCTTCTGCTGATATTAAAACCCAACAAAAATCCAACAGACGCAAGTAACTACAGACCAATATCTTTAACAAACACCGATATGAAAATGTATATGCCACCATATTAGCAGAACAAATTAAATGAATAATAAAAAAAATATCTATTTAGATCAAATAGGTTTTGTCCCAGACAGATCTGCAAGTAATTGCACGAGAAGAATTCTGGATGTATTGGATCAGTCTAGACGTAGAGAGTGGCCCCTGATGACCCTGTGCTTGGATGCAGAAAAAGCCTTCAACAGGGTCAGTTGGGGTTACCTAGATAACATTTTAAGATTTTTTGGGTTTAGAGGGATGGGGCTATAATATCACTGTATTCAAATCCTTCAGGGAGAACCATTGGGCAAATATATATGTGCTGGATGGTTTGATTTACGAAATAGTTCAAGATAGGATTGCCCCCTGTCCCTGTTACTGTATATTATGTCAGTCTTTAGCAATTAATATTAGAGAGAATAATGAGATAAAAGGTTTTAGCATCAAATAACAAGACATCAAGATATTTTTATATGCAGATGATATTTTGATCTCATTAATAACACCTAAATCTTCCCTTCCATGTTTAATGCATGAATTAAAGAATAATAGTGCAGTATCAAACTACAAACTAAATGTGAAAAAAACTATTGCACTAACTATCAATGTAGATAATGATATTGAAAATCTCAGTCAACATTATAATTTAATCAGGACTAAAAAAATGATTATTACTTAGGAATAATAATATCGGCAGGAGTGGAAAAGACGATGGAGATCAATGTCCTGAAATTGCTGTGGTATACTAACAAGACTTTAACCCCTTAAGGACACATGACATGTGTGACATATCATGATTCCCTTTTATTCCATAAGTTTGATCCTTAAGGGGTTAAAAGAATGGTGATCTGTGGAGTCATTGTGGTTAGGTAGGATTAACACTATTAATTTGTATATAGTCCCCAAATGGTCATACCTATTTATGATGCTGCTGCTTACGATTCCTAGTAGTTGGTTGAAAATGATCCAAACCAGAATCTCAACATATATATTGAAGGGAAAACAACCAAGATTAAGTGCAACAACCCTGGCCAAAAAACGGTGCAAGGGAGGTTTAGACTTCCCAATTATTAAACATACATATTATGCCAATATGATTGGGCATGTATTTAAATATTTTTAATGGTGCAATAGTGGTGAAAAATTTACGAATCAAATATATCATAAATCCTTCATACTAAATCAAATAATACAGACATGGGATGAAATTAAGAAATATTTAGGTCTAAGACATAAAAATCCTAAAGACCTGTAGTTTAACAGCATTAGAAGATAATATGATAGACTTATCTTTAAAAAATTGGCCAAATGCTAATTAAATTATTATTGCGGAAATCATTCAGCAAGACCAAATAGAGCCATTCCATAATATTATGTTAAAGTACCAAATAACAAACAAAGAAATATTTACATTTTTGAGAATCAAACATTTTTAATCTAATTCCTTATTAAAAACTACAACAACACTACATAAATATCTGGAACAATTGTTCACACAAAAAATAATCTCAAAAGCAAATAAGTTGATCAATTCGATAAATGACAAACCATTAAAAATAATTAATACCTGGAATAAGGAGTTAGGATTGAAGTTGGTAGAAATTGATTGGTGCTCTTCTCTACAACAGGTATATATAAATATACATTGCCTTAACTTAATAGAATGCCAATATAAAATTATGTACAAATGGTATTTGGTACCATCTAGATTATCCAAAATGTATTATAACTATACTCCAAATTGCTGAAGATGTGGAAATCCGGTGAGTACCTTTATATATATTTGGTGGACATGTCCGTTAATTAAATCAATTTGGAATTAGGCATTTGACAGTTTTAGGGTATTATCGAATGAAAATGTGAATTGGTGCCCAGAGGCTGCACTACTAAACTTAAAACTTGACACACTTTCAAAAGAAAATAGGTGATTGGCTATTCACAAAAAAAGAAAATTATGATTGCCAGGAATTGGAAATCTAATACTAAGTTCCAAAAACAGCAGTACTTATATCAGCTGAAATTTCAATTTCGTATGGAAAAAGAAATGGCTAATTTAAATCCTTTAGCAATATAAAAAAAAAAAACAAGATCTGTTTGATTTATGGTTAAACATGTTTTTAAAACTAAGATAAATAAAAATGTATTTGCCGTGCGAAAAGTATAAAAGATAATTATGATAGGTTGATATAAAAAATAACTCCTGATCTGCATTTTTAAAACTTGTATTTGTAATATGTCAAAGCGAGTTTAAATTTTTGTTGTATATTTTGTGGATGTTTTATTATCTTCTAAATACATTGAATTTAATTAAGATATCTAAACATATTTTTTGAATGTTGTGATAAACAAGCCTATAATCTTTTGTGGTGTTTTTTTATAATTTTTGATAAAAAACAAACAAATAAAGAATAAATATATCTATTTAAAAAAAAAAAAAGAAATTCCAATGCAACCCAAGCCTTTCATAATACAAAGTATAGTCTTCTCTCCTCTCTATTAACAAATGTAATGCCTTACCCACTATCCAGTGTCACCTCTACAATTATCCCTCGAGCTCTCTCAACTTGTATTCTATGTTCTACCTATCTCTATTCATTTGGTTCCCTCCTCTCCAACTGCTCTCATATTGTCCACTCTCATTTCTATTGCTCTTGTCTACATTTTTTCTTACTTCACCAGTCAGAGGTTATAGTAATGATTTTTAGGCAGCCAAGTTAGAAGCAGTCAGTTCCAGGAGAGATGTAAACAAAATGGTGTGTATTTTACATTTAATTTCATTTTTTCAATCCTCGTAACACATGCAATACCAGTTGCTTACATCAGTTATGCTCAGAAATCAATTAAAAGATCAATCATTTTAACTAACATGTATAGCAGGCTTATAGATATAATAGTCCTCAGGAGTATTAACAATTTGGCAGTCCTGCCACAATATTAATGACTCATTTTGACTTAGTTCAACAGGAAAAATAGCATTAACCGACAGGATGGAAATCTGTAGAAGCAGACAAAGGAACAATTTTGAAGCAAATTCCCCCCCAATTCCCCTTTTCAGTGTATATTTGGAATCCAGACCAGATTTCCTTTGGGTTGAGCACCTCATCCATCCACTATAGGTGCCCCTTTAGAGGTGACCACAGGAAAGCATAAATTTGAGGAGAGTCTCTGGAAACCGTTAAACCCCTTAAGGACCAAACTTCTGGAATAAAATGGAATCATGACATGTCACACATGTCATGTGTCCTTAAGGGGTTAAGGGGTTAAGCAGTAAGTATTGCAGTTAGTGTAGGACCCACAGATTAGTGTTGTATCCACAGATATTGGGGTACTGTGAAGCAGTGGTGAGCTTAACACAATATGGCCATATGGTGTAGCTGAATCCCCATATTTGTTTGTTAAGATAGGTGATTTTATGTAGCCTTCTAAAATTTAAAACTGTCATTTTTTGTTCCTTAATTAGTATCTAATATATATTTTAAACACTATTGCAGCACCACTACTGAGAAATGCATGTTCTTCATGTGCCCCCCAATTCTTTTTTTTTTTAAGGTAAGTACAGTAAGTTTTTTTTTACAGTAAGTTCCAAGCAGCTTAAAATGCAAGTATGAGTACTTCTAATTTATCTATGATGTAATAAGTGAACAGGGAATTCTTAGAATTTGCATGTAAGAACAACATTTATTGGTTCTGTCCCATCGTTTCTTTAATTAAAGTGGACTTGGGTTTGCTGGCTTGATGACTGGCTGTGGAGTAAAAAATGTGTGATGCCTTCCAGGATCCTATTGGTTAGTGTGCTATTTGCTTTTTGGACTTGTAGGGGAAATGAATAGGCCATATTTATGTTATCTGTAAGGCCAATGTTATTGGTTGGAGGACCATTCTAAAAGATCGTGAAACATGGTCACCTTTTAACCCCAAAAGTCACTGAAAATCTTGTATCAAGGTTTTTATTAAGGTTTTCTTGATGGTCCTGCAAAAAAGCATTATATATCTGGTAATGAACTTGGTAGAACCCAATGAGCTCTCTCAAATGTTATTGGGTCTATCTGTCTCTGCCCATTAAGCAGTAGCTGTTATACTCACTTGCCTGGTTGATCATTCTATCCAGCCATAATTTAATTTCAGAGATTGCATGCGTTTGTAAGTAAATTAATTTGCCTTTTCTGTTTAAAAAGTGAGTTGATGTGTTTTTTTTTAAGTTGACGATCCTTGCATCTTATCAGACAATTAGTCCATCCCAGGGCAATTTTATATTTGATAACTTTTGTTAGGTGCCTTGTAAGATTCAGTATGTCCACTTTGGACTTGGCATAGTATGTGTCCTATTGTTATCTCTGCTTCTGGTAGGAAAGAAGTCGAAGAGGCCAGATCCTCAACTTTAGTGGTGACTGCTTCTAGGCTGCAATTCATATTAGTCTTTTTTTTCTGGAAGTCAGGAACAGTGATGTGAGCAGCTATATTATGACAGAATATGTTTGAGGGGGCCATGCCAATTTCTGATGATGACAAATTCTAAGTATAATGGTTTAGATATCTTTCTGATTGCAGCTGCAGTAGTCAGAGCTCTAGCTTTAGTCCTTGATCATCCTTCTCATTTAATCATCAGTTTTAGTGAATATTTATAACATGGGGTTCTTTGCTTTTTGTAAATCATGGATGTTGTGGGTCTTCTTCTTTTAGAGTCTTTATTTTTCTATACACGTTAGATTATACTATTTGCATATGTCCTCTGTCTTTCACCTAAAAAGCTGTATTACTTCAGACATGGCTGCTGGACTTAAGCTGTACTATGTAACTGATTAAACCCACTAATAATTTGGGTCAGTGAATATGTCTGGCATTTCCTGGTAGGCAAGCAACATTTTTTTCCTTGTGGTATAATGGCAGAGAAATATCCTCCTGGTGCCTCTTAGGGCAAAAGGATAAGTTAGTGACAGGTGCTGAACTGTCTGGATTACTTTTTTTATAATAAAAACCCTCTGTGCAATACAAATTTACTTGTGGTTGTTCAGAATTCCCCATTAAGAACAGAGGTCATCATTTGAAGTAAAAAAAAAACAACAACTCCCTCCCCCCCCCCCAAAAAAAAGCCAGAATCATAAATCCATAGATTGCATATTTCCAGAGGTGTCCTGATCCAGTCTCAATGTGAACGCAAGCTGCTTTAGAATATAAGCAAATATCTAGCAAAGTATGATTGAGGTTGTTGCTTAAACCAGCTCTATGGCATCCCCTCTAAAAGTATAAGATATAAAAATAACTTGACCTCTAGCTCATTATAGCTTTTTACCCCTATTTTGAGCCACCCAGATGTTGGTGAACTACAACTACAATAATTTACAGGCCATTCAGCTAATTCTGGGAGTTCTAGGCTAGGTCAGGTGAGAAACAGATCATTGTCACTGAAAATACATATTTACCTGTTTCTTTGTACTAGATTCCCATATATGAGTAAAATACTCATTGAAATAGGAACTCGAGCCATGCAGCAGTCATTAATTTATTTCACTGTTTGTAGCAGACAGGTATCCTGTATTATTTTTTTTATGTATTAGTCCACATTGTTAACCCCTTACACTAGTAGAATGGGTTAAAAGAAATTTAGACTAAAAAATATGTTCTCCTGTTGGAAATGTGAACAAATGAATATCAGACTTTATCTTCTCATATTTAGTGTAAAACTGTTTCTATTTGCAGATAGCTTAACAGCCTTGTGTTCTGTGCACTGCTATAATCCCTTTATAGAGAGGGGAGGGGTAAGCAGAATCTAGCTGACCAGAAAATGAGTTCGTCTACATCAATTGTTTTGCAGCTGACGCACAGAATACATAATTAGGTAACAAACAACTTGTTTTCTTGTTCCTCATTAAGTCTTTAAAAAAAAAAAAAAAAAAAGAATTATTGAATGAAGATAAGATTTCTGTTGATTTTTACAGAATATATAGATTTAGTACTGGTGTAGTGGCAGCTGTGTATTTACCGCGAGGCTGACAAGGCATTTCAGGAGGGTGGCAAAAAAAGCTGCCCCCCCCAAATGCCTCAGCAGATGCCATGTCAACCTCTTGTCCTGGGGGGCCCAGGAGCTGGCCAGCTGGCCAGCTGGCCACCGACTTGAGTGGGCAAGTTCTCACATTCAATGGCGTCTGTCCCCTCGGAGAGGTGTTCTCTTCATGGATGAATCCTGGTTTTCATTGTACAGGGCAGATGGCAGACAGCGTGTATGGCGTCATGTGGGTGAGTGGTTTGCTGATGTCAACATTTTGGATCGAGTGGCCCATGGAAGGATTATGGTATGGGCAGTGTATGTTATGGACAACGAACACAGAGGCATTTTATTGATGGCATTTTGAATGCACAGAGATACCGTGATGAGATCCGGAGGCCCGTTGTTGTGCCATTCATCCATGACCATCACCTCATGTTGCAGCATGATAATGCACAGCTCCATGTTGCAAGGATGTGTACACAATTCCTGGAAGATGAAAACATCCCAGTTCTTGTATGGCCAGCATACTCACCGGACATGTCACCCATTGAGCATGTTTAGGATGCTCTAAATCAGCGTATACGACAGAGAGTTCCAAGTCCTTGCGATATCCAGCAACTTTGAACAGCAATTGAAGAGGAGTGGACCAACATTCCACAGGCCACAATCAACAACCTGATCAACTCTATGCGAAGGAGATGTGTTGCACTGCGTGAGGCAAATGGTGGTCACACCAGATACTGACTGGTTTTCAGACCACCACAGATACCCCCAATACAGGAAAACTGCACATTTCAGAATGATCTTTTGTTGTGGCCAGCCTTTGCAATAATCATGTTGTCTAATCAGCATCTTGATATGCCACACCTGTGAGGTGGATGGATTATCTCAGCAAAGGAGAAGTGCTCACTAACACATATTTAGACAGATTTGTGAACAATATTTGAGAGAAATAGGCCTTTTGTGTACATAGAAAAAGTCTTTGAGTTCAGCTCATGAAAAATGGGGGCAAAAACAAAAGTGTTGCATGTATAATTTTGTTCAGTGTATATATATATATATATATATAAACCCTCATTAACCACTTCCTTACTACATTTCCTCTTTACTTAACTAATACACCCCCTCTCATTCCCTTCGCTCATGAACAACCTATTCCTGTTATCTGCTTGTTCTTGCACTGCCAACTCTCATCTGCAAGAATTTTCAAGGGCTGCCCCTTTCCTATGGAATTCCCTACCCCATGCAATTAGACTCTCCACTAGTCTTCAGTCCAAGAAAACTCATCTCTCTAGGAAAACTTACCATCTTCCTGGATGACACTTCTATCATTTTGATTGCCCTCTCTTTTTCCCTCGCCTCCATAACCCAGCTCACTCTCTCTCTCTCCTTCCATTGTTCACTTGTTTCATACACCACTTTTGCTACCTTGTTTCAATGTTTCAATACAAGCATCTTATCCATGAGCTAACCACTAGCGTGCCCCTCCTCCCCCAGGAACATGCTACTATGTGTGTCTTTACCCTTCCTTATAGATTGCAAGTTTGGTTGAGCAGGGACTTTTTCACCTCTTTCATTCCGAATTAAATTTCGTCAGAATTCAACTGAATTCTGCAATTCAAAACCATCCAAATTCTGAAAATGAACAAATTCAGAGTATCAAAACACATTTTTTCAGATTCATCCATTTTCATAAGCATAGAACATTAATTTTGCTCTTTCAATTGTTTAGTATATAAGTCCCTAATTGTGCACCTTTAATTATGGCAATCACATGTAAGGATACCAAATTTGGACGCTTTCTACTAAACAACTGAAAGAGCAAAATTTATTTTATATTCTTATGAAAATGGAAGGCTCTAAAATAATTTGTTTTATAACTTTTGAATTCTTTCAGAAAAGAGCTTTTCTTAATATTGATCTTCCAGCTATTTAGTAGATAGCTCCCTAATTATGCCCAAAATGCATATACCTACACTCATGCACATAAAAATGCACAAACATATACAGTTATTCAAAGTGGTTGGCTTCTACCTTTCTTGCTACCAGCCCACATAAATTCCCCTTTCTTCTCAGGGGTAGCTTTTACTCACAGATATGCTAATGATAATTGCTCAATAATTGTGCATTAAGGAAATACTTATGTTGATATCCTTATACAGTATTATATTACTTGCAAGTTTAGCTGCTTTCTATAATTATCTGTAATAAAGCACTTTGAATCGAAAATGCAGTACGTTATTATTATTATTAGTGCATATCAAAGGACTTGACTATTTACCTGATTTTAAATGCCTTGTTTTTCTAATGTCTAAAGTAGTGATTTTTCTAAAAATTACTTTCATTAGAGAAATTTTTGAAAGTCTAAGTCGCTCCTGGAAAATGTAAGAAAAAGTTAAAATGCTTTTTTTCTTAGCTAAATGGCTTTGAATCCTCAATTAGAAAAGTGGTTAAGCCCTTGGACTCTGTGGTAGTTGATAATGATATGAGGTCCTCAAGACACTCAGTGTTGTGGATAGCATAATTGTACATAATTGCATGCATATTTAGATAATTATATGCATGAAGCCAGCATAATTAACTTGTTTCAAATGCTCAGGAAACTATTTGACTTTGGTTTATGAAGCTCAAACAAAGAAAATCTGCTTTTTAAAATATTTTATAATATATTGAAAAAGTAACGGTACCACTTAATTTATGCCATGGGCTCCAGTGAAAAGGAGTCTAACATGAAACACTCATGTTATATGCAAACTTATTTCACACATATGCAGCCACTTTGGGAATGTGCATTTCCAAACAAAGCTGCAGATTTGTTAAAAAGAAAACTCTAATTGAAATTGTAATGGCAAATGTTTAGCTAAAATTGGCAGGTTGAGTTGGAGATTTTTGCCATTTGGATTTGGGTTCACAGCTTGGAGTTTAGAGAATAAATCCCAGAGATTTGAAAAACTTAAATATAAAGCAATTATTGGGTAACTATATCTATAACTACTGTGAGTTCTATATCTGACACAAAGGCAGCAGAAAATATAAATAGAAAATGCCACAATATGGTGTGTACATTAATATACGTATACTATTTCCTATATGTAGATGTATATGTAAAAAATGTGCACTTCCATGTATTTGATAAACATATAATATATAGATTTAGATTTTTTTTTACCACTACTCTTCTTTTTCCCTCTGTTGGGTTCTTCTTTAAACTTGATCTATGAACTAAAGGGCAAGCTCAGGCACCTATCAGTGTACTGCAAAATATATATGTAATCATTATACTTTACAGTGCACTGACTTGCCAATTTTTTGGTTGTTTTAATATTTTTTTCTAAAATGATTGCATGGATAAAATTCAACATAATTGAAACACATATAAGCAAATTTCAGACTACCTGAACAATTATTTTTTTCAGACAAATTGATTTGGACCTCCTTATTTTTCCGCCATGCACATGTCTATCTACCAATATAATTGAAATGTGGCTTTTTAAAATGTGGATAAAATCCCATACAGCTAATGTACAGAACATGCAATGTATTACTTTTAATTATTTTTACTTCTATTTATTAGCAGCTTAATGTTTGTCAGTAACAATATATCAGTATTTGTCAGTAGAATTCTATTTCTGTTTATGATTATCAAACATGTTTCAACATTGTAAGCTACTATTTGTGACACAGAATCAGTTTAGAAGCTAATGCAAACTGATGTATAGAAAGTGAAGTTCTAGTTTCTTTTGTAAAAGGTTCGTTGATTGCCTTTCGTTTTTTAACATCAAGGTAAGTTAAAAAAACAGCAATGCATTATAATAACGATATATAAATATTATTTGGTGAAAAATAATAGTTTGCAGTCTATCAACTATTTTTATTTTCATTTAAAGAGGCTACCAGTAATTTATAATTAGTTTCTTATGCAAGTTTTCTACATGTATACAATTGTTTCTACTCATTGCAGTATACCTAGGTGTTTATTTTCTTATTGGAAATCATAGCAATCAGGGTGAAGGTTATTAAAATGTAATATTTAAGTGAGCCAGTTACTTCTTCTTTTGTATTTGGTAAGACGAACGTAAGCACAGTTATTGGACATGGGTTCATTCTGACCAAAATGATGAGAGAAAGAATTTAATTTAAAGTGTGAATGCTTCATTACTACTTCGGCACTAAACACACAAGTACAAAAACATGAGAGAAGTTAAAAATAATTCTGATAATTTAAATGGATGGGATTTAGATTAGGTAATTTGAACAGATTGTAGAGCTATATTACTTGCAAGAAAGTGGCCTACTGATAATATGTTATTATGAGGTGATTTTGTGCCAATATTTTATTCATGTTGATTGTGTTTTGCTGCTTTTTGGAGTATTTAAAGGGACACTCTAGGCACCCAGACCATTCAGCTCATTGAAGTGGTCTGGGTGCTGTGTCCCTTTTGCACCTAGTGATGCAATGTAAAACATTGCAGTTCCAGAGAATTGCAATGTTTACATTGCAGCACTAAGTCTGTGCTTAGTGGCTGTCTACCACACAGCCACCGGGGGCGCTTCCGGAATCCAAATAGACTTTTGGTCCTTTATCTGATGCTGGAGGTCCTCACGCTCTGCATGAGGACCTCCAGCATTAGATTTTCCCCATAGGAAAGCATTGATTCAAAGCTTTTCTATGGGATGGTCTAATGTATGTGCGGGGGACTTCCTGCGCATGCGCATTAGACTCCGCTCGTTGCTGGCTGGAGGAGGATGCGGAGCTAGGACCCAGTGCCGAGGGACATCGACGCTGGGATAAGGTAACTAAATAAATGGTGTTTAACCCTTTATTTACTGGGGTGGGAGGGGGGGGCGTGAGGGAGGGAGGAGGCAGAGGCATCGGTAGTTACAGAAATACAGATTTGTATTCCTGGCACTACAGTATCCCTTTAAGAAATAATTGGGTTAAATTTTAAAGGGACTATATGGGTACCAGAACAACTACAGCTTATTGCATTTGTTCTGGTGAGTAGAATCATTCCCTTTAGGCTTTTTTGCTGTAAACAATGTATTTTCAGAGAAAATGCAGTGTTTACATTACAGCCTAGTGATATCTCCACTCGCTACTCCTCAGGTGGCTGCTAGAGGTGCTTCCTGGGGCAGTGCTTCCTAGTGTGCAGCACTGCCATTCAGTGTCTCCACCCTCTGCATGCAGACACTGAACTTCCCTCATAGAGATGCATTGATTCAATGCATCTCTATCAGGAGATGCTGATTGGTCAGGATTGTATTTGACTTGTGCTGGCTCTGCCCCTGCTTTCTTGAAAGTCTCAGCCAATCATATGGGGAGGCATTGTGATTGACTAAGACCTCTGCTTCTTATGATGTCAGCAGACAGCAGGCAGTCAGAGGCAGACATGGACAGAGCCAGCAGCTGTGAATTTGAATACAAGTAAGATTTTACAATATTTAGGAAGGCAAGAGAGGGTAAGGGGGGCTAGATGGTGGTTTTAACACTATAGGGTCAGGAATACATGTTTGTGTTCCTGACCCTATAGTGTTCCTTTCATAATCTTAGTCAAATGTTATAATTTAGCTACTCATATTGTACTGTATAGTCTAAAACAATGTGCAGAAAACATGTTCTGTGAATAAACACAATCTCAATAGTTTGCACAATACAAATTATACTTTGCTTTTATTGATAGGCTTATTTAAGGTATTGGTGGGGTTACATGCAAAATAAATGTTTATAGGAACACTCCAAGTAGCATACCCTCTACAGCACGCAGGCGCTAGAAGTTCCTTTGTGTTTTCACATTGTATGCAGTCAAACTGTTTTAGAATTGTTTACATATATATATAATTTTATTTTAAGTATATTTTGAAATTAATAAATATAATTATATATACAATACACAAGTTTCAGCGCACTTACTAATCCACTAAACAGCAACTTCAAAGCTCACACATTTTATTAGTTTTTTGTTTTTTTTAAAACACCTAATCTAGGCAAAAATAATGGGGGTACAGTATATGATCACACATTGCATAAGCCTGCCACATTGCAAATGTACCCCATTTTTGGTCGGTCCTACTCTGACAGCCTAATCTGCTGTTATGAGATTAACCCAATTTGGAACTTGGGGAAAAAATAATCTGGGGCTCTCAGGGATAGGTGCAAAACCAAGGAGTTTTCCTGACTCACAAATATATATATGAAATAAGTGGAGTGCACTCACCTGAACATGCATAAATGGGGTGCTGCTGTGGCCAATTTATACAATACACAAGATCCAGCACACTCACTCATTCCATAAACAGTAAATTCAAAGCATACAGATTGTATTTTTTTTTTTTAGTTAGGCTGTCAGAGTGGGACCTGTAAAAGATGAGGTATATTGACGTTGTGGCAGGCTTATGCAATGTATGGTCATGTACTGTAACTAAACCCCCATTATTTTTGCCTAGATTATGTGTTTAAAAAAAAAAAAAAAAAAATAATAAAAGTGTTTTTTAGTGGATGCTTCCTGCTTCTTCCTCCAGACATACCTCAGATCCATTGGGCTGAAAAGTTCCAGTTTTGTTTCATCACTCCACGGAACAGGCTTCCAAAACTTCTGTGGCTTATTTATATGATTTTGACCATATTTGGAGCCAGTTTTTGTGTCAGTAGAGGTGTATATCGTGAAGTTCTTGCATGGAAGTTCTTGCAGGTGTTTCAAGTGTTCCAGCTCAAGTACATGTGGTGCTACTAATGAAGTCCTTGGTTATTTACATCAGGTGTACTTGAGATAAAACCTGTTTTGCATATTTGTGCTGTTGTAATGGATTCTATTCAGGGGGTTGAATAATTTTGAGACTAGAGAAGTCATTATAAGTTGAATTTTAAGTTGAATTTGGGGAAACCATTTAAAGCATTCATTGTGTTGAGCTATATTATTTGCTTTTGTTTAATTTGTTTATTGCAAACAGCTGAAAGTCTGTAAATTTTGACAATAAACCTGATTTTCAATGGGGGTTGAATAATTTTTACAATAAATCATAACAGCTAAGCAGAAATACCAGATCATTTAATAAGTAAGCTCTATATTTGACCTGTAAATGTTGATAATGGCAAAAAGCAATATGAACACTAACTTTGGCCAGGGTTTGCTACTAAGTGGCTACTAAAAAAGACTGTATATATCCCATTTTGTATACCCTGGGTTGTCTGCTTTTGCAAATGGCATGCAATGATGGGGGTAATCTTCATTCCTGGGTTGCCATATGATCTCAAAAGCAACATAGGGCCAGGAAAACCAATCTGGGAGATTTCAGTGTGTAAAAATGGCTCAAATTCTAGGTTTTGTTTTGGTTCAAAACTTGGACAATTACCTCTATCCCTAATAGGTTCAAAATAATTGTATCTTATGTTTTATTGTTACTCAAGATCTTTTTAAAATACTAAAATAAAATTTGCTTAATTACATAGAATACCCATGTATTAACAAACTCTAAATTTTTCTTAGTACAATTCTATGCTAGCAATAAATAAACATCAGTTATTAAAGTTTAAAATTGCTATAACCTTAGTTAAATAGTTATGATTTGATCATTATCCATATATTAGGTCCAATTTTTATATTAAGGCCAATGATAGTAATATGCTAATGTTTTCCTAAAGCAAAACCTATAGTCTTTGGTAACCTGAATAATTGAACAAATATCTAATAAAAATGTGATTTATGAATAATACCAACAAACTTAATTTATAGAGACTGTATGATTATTTTTTTTCATGAAGTTTTCAACATTCAAAACCAAGAAAATAACTAATAATAAGGTGCAAGAACAAAGTATATCAATTATTTTATAGGCACATACCAAGAATTATTTAATTCAACACTCTGGCCTCGATTTAATATTATTTGATAAGCTTTTCAAATGTTTCAATATTTTAGCATACGCTTTTCAACTATTTAATATCATGAAAAACATTTGAATGTATATTTATATATATATTTTTTAATAAACATTATTTTTACTATTATTATTTTTAGACATACAGTTAAAAACTCACACCACATACAGTACAACAGAACAGTACAAAACAAGTATTTCATATTAGTATTTTGTACCTACTAAGCTGTTACTAGGTAGATAATTTAAATTGTGTAACAAATAACTTCTACTTTGATTTAGAAACAATAAATATTATATTAACCGTAAGCTACAATCAAAACTCATTCTTTACTTAGAATCATACATTGGGGAGAAAACACACACACACAAAAAAAAGGAGAAAGGGCTGTTTGTTGAATATTATGTTAGTGTCCAAAGTTGAGCGAAGATTATTTTCATACTTTATGATTTTTTTTATATAATGCACAGGGATTCCAAGTCTCTTAATAAAGCATTGATTTATTTAGAGTCTTGGATGATTCTTTTTCCATACTACTTTGGAATTCAATCTGAATTATTATTTCTTTAGGTCTGGGAGTTTCCGTCAACCTCCAGTAATGTGCCAGACAAATTTTAATCACCATAATTATATGAATCATTAGAAATGTATTATATTTAGGAGCCTTGGGAAGATCTAAATAAAATAAAAATGTTTCTATCTCAATTTGGGATTCAATATTCAAAACCTCCTTAATTAAATCATTCATCCATCTTTAACTTTTATCTAGTTTTTTACACTTCCACCAAATATGCATAGGAGTTCCTATTTCCGTTTCGCACCTCCAACAGATTTCCGAGTTATCCACATTAAACTTATGCAATGAATATGGGGATCGAATATGAGTTTCACAGATGTTAACACAATTGATGTTTTTTTAAAGTTCTAAAGGATCTAAACCAATTCTCTATTAAATATATTTGTCCAAGATATTTCTCCCATTTTATCATTCCCTGTATTTTCCCATTATCTTTACTGTTGTAAAGTAGTTTATTTATTTTATAGATCATTTATTCTTTACCAACAGATTTCAGTAGTTTATCTTAATTAGAATCTTTGATAATTAATCTGTTTTTTTTTAAAAAAAGATGTGACTCTTAGCTATGAGAAATATTCTTTAGGAGGTAGACTATATTTTATCTGTATCTGTGAACGCCTCAGTATTTTTTCCTTATCAATAAGATCTCCTAACTGTGTTATTCCATGTTCTTTCCATCCTTTTAAATTCAAATCTTGGATATATATTTCTATGATTTTTAAAGGTGTTAGAAATGTAAAGTATTCTTGCTGTCTTACATACTTATTTTTTATACATCTAACAGAAAAATATAGCTCTTGGATGATTCTATTGCCTACATTTAAGCATTTGAAGACACTTGGTTCCAACCAATATATCCACATTAGGTTAAAGTTTTTACAGCATGAATTCTCATATAAATACCATAATGGTGGATTATTACCGACTGTATTCCATTCTATTTCCATTATGTTTTGCGATAATGGAAAAACATATTGGAATTAGAAATAAGAAAAATATCTGGGAACATTCCACCTTCGTCTATTTTTCTTGTCATGTTTTTCTTAGATATCCTGAATTTCTTTTTACCCCACACATAGTTCCACATCAACTTATGGAATGCTTCTAATATTTTGACTGGAATTCTTATAGGAATATTTCTCATCACATATTCTATTTTAAGCATTATGTAAGCTTTTACAACATTATTTTTTCCTAACCATGAAACCCAGACTTTACTCCACTTATTCAAAGTGATTTTAAGTTCATTTAGGAGATAATTATAATTTAGAGGTACTATCTTATTTTTTCCTTGTTCCAGGTAAAATCATAGGTTGTTTGTAGGTTTTCTATCAATTTGGCTGCAATATTAGTAGAAATAACTTTTGCGTTTTGTTCAGATTTAATTTATAGTTCGATAGAAAGAATATAGAATAGTGAAGATAACAGACAACCCTAACGGGTTCCATTTTTTATTTTGAACCAATCGGACATTGCTCCATATCCTGAAATCTTGGCTGATGGGTTGGTATATAGGCTCATAATTAAGTCTCTAAATGGACCAATCATCCCAAATCTTTCCAGAACTTGTGATAATAAATTCCAATTTACCCGATCAAATGCTTTTTCAGCGTCTAAGGTGATGGAAGCAGATGAAATTAGGTTATTGTTAGAAATCATATTTATCAGAATCCTGATATTATCGCTTCCATACCTATTGCTGAAATATCCAACTTGATCTTGACATATCAGGTCTGGGATCACTCACTTTAATCTCTCTGCCAAGATTTTTGAACATTTTTTAAAATCTGTGTTTTTCAAAGAGATTGGGTGATAATTTGAAACAAAATTAATCTTTCCCAGGTTTTAAGATGGGAGATGTAATGGATCACCTGGCACCCCGACTGGGTACCTCCGTTGAATGATGCTCCTAGCGCTTCCTGAGGACTCCAAGCACTCTGGCAGACACCACAATCACCGAATCGTAGAAGCATTTGAGTACTTTTAAGCATATGAATGTTGTATACAGCTGAATAGGAAAAACCATGCGAAAAGGTTTACACTCCTAGCAGTCAAACTGGAACAGCATACAATAAATCCTCCCCCAATAATGAGACGACACTTCACTTTGAGGGTTAAGCAGGAACTGACTGGACTGGCACATACAGCCTCTTTTATTCACAATCCACAAATATAGTACTGCCCACAGGGTTTTGAAACACAGCCAATCAATCCATACAATACACACAGACACTCCCTCACAAAATCCTCCCCTCTGCCTGTGATATGATTACTGAACACAATGGTTAATCTAATTATCACAGGCAGAGAAATACAGTATTATAAAACACATCACAGGGACCCCAAAACATGCAATAACCGGGGGATCTGGGTGAACCACATATCCAAAATTCACCCAGATCCGTTCAGTACTTTGGAAGATACAGTTTAATGCAGATTCCACAGAACATATGCAGGCTAAATGAAAAACAATTACTGTATAATGTGTCCCCTGTTGTATAGTCCAAAACCACTGCACGATGTCTCTGTGCACCAAATACTGGCAAGATGGCACCGTGTTGAAATGTCCAAACAGTGTCTGTGAGTTAAAATGGCTGCCATCCATTGTTCTCACCATGTGCTTCATCCATTGTTCTCACCATGTGCCTCTGATATAGGAAATGCTGGCCACCCAGTAACTCCACAGTATGTCCCCAGATGGTTCTTAAAGGGCCAGCAGCAGCACAACACAAATCCCTTATGCCCAAATCATGTCTTTAAAGGGCAATACATCCCAGGGGCCATAGTCACATGGCAGGAGGCTGGCAATCAGTCTTCTCCAATGCCCAGTGGCGAGGTCGGTTTCGCCACAGGAGAGATTGAAGCTCTTAGCATTTCTTCTGGAAATGTTTTTTGTTCCTGTACTTTTTAAAATACATTTTCTACATCAGGAGAAATTTGTTCTATAAAAGTTTTGAAAAATATTGTTGAATAGCTATCTGGGCCTGGTGTTTTGCCCATCTGAAGATTCTGGATTGATGTTTTAATTTAATCTAATATAACTGATCCATTTAGAGAGTCCATCATGTCCTGTGTTAAACGTGGCAATTATATTGTGTTAAAAAAACGGTTGATCTGTTCCCCTGTTGTATTGGTTTCTAGAAGATTATACAGTGATTCATAATAATCTGCGAAGGCCTTACCTATATCTTTAGGGGAGAGGCAAATATAGTCCCTCTATAATCTTTTGTTTTTTTAACCGTTTTTAACTTACTTGATAGTAATTTCCCTGTTTATAATCTTGATGGTACCAAGTTTGTTTTAATTTAATTAATGCATTCTGAGATATTAATCTCAATTTTATCTTTAATTTCGATCTGAATTTAATTAATATTGTCTCTTATTCTTCGTATTCTTCTTTCAAATTTTACTTTCTTTTTGTGCCAATAGAATATACAGATCATTAAATTGTTTTCCTTGTTTTCTTTTACTTTCTGCTCCTAGTTTAATCAGAAAACCATGCATATATGATTTGAAAGCACACCATAATGTTGATTCTGATACTTCTTTGATTCTGAGAATTCTTTTGCAATGTTAGATAGCTATTTTGTATCCTCCTCTGTTAATAAACTCTCATTAATCTCCATTAAGAAGTTTTATTAAAAATATGTTCTTTTGGGGCGGAGCCTTACCACCAAGCTGTGCAGACGTGTATAGCATGAACTCCTGCCTGGCAGGCAGAAACTGGAGCAAAAGCGGCGGCTACACAGCCCAAGGACCTCCCAGGGTGAACCATCCACGTGCGGACTATGGGGGTTGGAGCCGGGGAGAGGCAGCCACTCTCTTCGACACCGGAGCCCTCAAGCGACCTCAGAACATCCTACCCACCCACCCTTTGGACCGGTGGGGGATATCCCGGTCCCTACTGGACAAACTGACCAGGTCAGATGGTAGAATTACCAGCCACACAGCATACAGGGGCACCAAACCACCAAGGCACAGCCAAGATGGCCGCCCAGCCCAGGCCTAAAACGCAGAGCACATACACCCAGCCACCCATACACCCTCTGGGGGCTTTCGACAAGCTCTGCACAAGCTTTTGGAACATGCTGTACAGCCACGGAGTGACCTACCACATAGCGGTAAAAACAGTGGCTTCACGGATCCACCCTGCAGCACGATGTCACCACTACAGGCACTTACCTCAAGCCTCCAAAGAGGCCATCCGGCAACGCAGACATCAACGATCCTCAAGGCGGGAAACGGCAACATGTTACTCGGCCGCACGCTCCCACTCACAAACACACAGGAGCTGGGCTACCAAACAAGCGCTACACGCAAGCACCTCACTCGACCCGAAAATCTGAACCCAGTGCAGCACGACCCTACTCTTTACAGCCAACGCTGCAAACCAAGTAGCTGTGTGGCTGCACACTTCACAGATCACTGCTGGAGCTGACCCTCAACGAAGGGGCACCATCGAAAAGACATACCAAAACACAAAGAGCAGCTTCCCTACACTAGGCATAGGTTAAAGCACCCACTACCATGCCTCTCAGCGGACATACCACCCTTGCATCCTGGGGGTCCACTCTCAGCTGTCGCTGTGTGGACTATACTCACCAAGTAATTACTGATTACCCAGTCATTTAGTTTAAAACACCACACTAACAGGCAAACTCCATGCAAGCCTCTACAAATAGCATTAAGCGAGGTAGCAAACCAAAAAACAAACACGAGTCCTGCGCATCCAGTATAGGTGTGCACACCCAGGTGCTACCACAATTTATTTGAGGACAAAGTTAATGCAGCAAACATTTCAAGCAGCAGCCCTTTCTCAATGCTAATGCAAAGCAAGGTAGCAGCTCCCTTTTCTTCATGTCCACCATTTCCCTTCACTCTATGATAGTTATTACTATAAACACTATTTGTTCCCAGCGGTTTCACATGTTGTCAGTGAGTGTTAGTGTAAAATCATATACATGCTTGAATACTCTGCTGTTAATCTGCATAGCTCGCATACTCTATGGCCACACACGTATTACTTAAACATGAAACAAAATATGCAAGTTTGTTCTCACCTGATATCCACATTATACTTAAAAATGTGCTACATACTCAAATTACTTCTAAATGTTAGGCTATGTCTAATCGCTTGTTTGTCACTACTGTTGGGGCATTGACAAAACGTCTGTGATTTATATGCACGCAAAAAATATAGAATTAAAAAAAAAATCTTTTTTCATGGTAACAAAAATAGGTGCATGATCAGACCATGATATTACATATATTATTGATTTGGAATATTTATTTAAATTTGAAGTGTTTGTCAAAAATAGATCAATTCTAGAATAAGATCTGTGTACCTTTGAGAAATAGGAAAAATCCCTCACCCCTGGATTGCCAACCCTCCAGATATTGAATAAATCATATTACCCGAGCAGATCTTGAAACGCTTTAAATGTTTTCTTAACGGCTCTGAATGACTCGTTCTTTATCTTGTTATTACTTCTATATATTAAGGCATCAGGGAATATATTTATATCACCGGCTATAAGTAACAGTCCTTTTTTTATATTTTCCAATCTATCGAAGATTTTCTTAAAAAAGTTTTTAGAGAAAACATTAGGTGTCTAGATATTTACTAAAGTATGTATTTTATCTTCAATCTTACAAATAAGAATTAAATATCTTCCAGATTGATCTTTTTGTTCAAAAATCAATTCATACTTAATCTTGGAAGACATTATTGCCACTCCTCTCTTTTTATTATTTGATAAGGAGGAATATCCCTTGATTTCATAATTAAAGTATTTCCATTTTATTTCTGAATCATCTTTCCAGTGAGTTTCTTGAAGGAAACATATATCTAGCTTGTTCCTTTGCAGCGTATCATACACGAATTTCCTTTTACTTGGGGTATTTAATCTCTATTTGATCCTATTTTTAAAAAACAGTATGTATATATATTTTTTTTACTTCAATTTCAGACCTCTTGTATGGGGTACCAACAACCCGATAAAAAGAAAAAACGGCAAAAAAAATAAAATAAAAGACAACATTGTACCAAAACAGAAAAGCAATAACATCTATGATTCCCCTATCAACTATCCTTTTATATAACCTTGTCTAAACCTAACTTAGTTAGAACTAGTTGCTGACAGAGTGTACCAACACAGGTAAAGGAGGAAAGAGAGAGAGATTCTTCTATGTTTCCTATTGTTAAACCCCCTCCTACTAAACTATTTTTTTTTACATATTGATATATTTGTTTTATACATGATATATTTACTTTTTAATATTTTGAAAATAAACATTTTAAAAGTTTATCTAAAAAAATATTGAAACATTTACTATACTATCTTTGATGAGTACACATCAATTCTCCTTAAATACATAATTGGTTTTTTTTATTGTTTTTTTTTTTAAGAAAAGTATTTTCCCTCAAAAGGAAATATTTTAGCTATATAGTTAACGAAACCAATACTATGCCCTAATCAGAACAAGTTAAACCCATGGGAATATAAGATGTCAAACTTTTAATTATAAATAGCAATATAGGCATCAAACTAGCTAATAGATCAAGCAGGCTCAATATTTTAACAAAAGAGTATTATTTAAATTAATTCTTAAGATAATTGTGAGGTCTGAAAACATATTCTATCTTTTCAAGTAATTGATCCCATGAGATGATGATTTCTTTTTAGAAATGAGAGAGATATGTTTTATATAATAAAGAAATATACATTGTAAAATTCAATTATCCAAGATTCCTTTTTTGTTTTACCAACATTTCACAATAAATTTTCCATCAGCTCTGGGAGTCTTACAATTAATGGGATTGCATTTATTTTTAGTACAGTATTGGGACACAGATCTCTTGCTAATAATAAATGTCCAATGGCTACAGGAAATGTGGTTTATTCAGTAAATTTGAATTAGAATAAAAATAAATTAAAAAACACACAGTCTAGGCAAAAATAGCTGAGTGAAAAAACACTCTAATCCAGCTATTCAGCTATCTAATTTTTTTTTGTTTAATATATTTTTATTTAGTTTTCGATCATAAAAAATAAGAGGTTACAGAAGAGAAAAGGAGGGATGTACAACAGTAACATAATAGGAATCACTAACAGATCACATAGCCTACCCCATTTTGCTGTTCAGTCAATAAGCAATTTCCCGGTGTTGTGTGGAAGGCTTGGTGATTTCGTAAGTGTAGGTAGGTTATGAGGGAGATGGGGAGGGAGTGGGTGGGGTGTCCAAGATGGTCAAAGTTAAAGTTATTCCTGCTAATGTTCAGGCTTGCATCGTGAGGCTGTGTGCTCTACGACTATGGTCCCCCTTTGTGTGAGGTACAGTTTGGGGATCTATGGGATGTTGCCCCAAAACTTAAGCCACTGTTCCCAGGTTTTGAGGTATCTGCCTCTCCTTCCCAAAGTCATCCAGTGTATCTTCTCTAATTCCCTTATTTTTTCTTCTTGTTGAACCTATTGCTCCCTAGTCGGTATATCGGTTCTTCGCCAGTACCTTGGGATTAGGGCATTTGCCTCTCCTAAAAGTAAGTTCAGGAGTTGCTTTTTATGCATTTCTTTGAAGGATCGGGGCCAGCCTAAGAGAGCTTGGGATGGGGTCATACGCGTATTCAAGGACATGATTTTATTGATGTCTGCAAGTATTTGTGTCCAGAATGGCATCAATGACCTGCAGTTCCACCATATGTGTTCCATATTACCCTGTACTTCCTCGCACCTCCAGCATTTGTCACTAACTGCAGGCCAG
The DNA here is from genome assembly GCA_933207985.1 of Pelobates cultripes. NCBI lineage: Eukaryota > Metazoa > Chordata > Amphibia > Anura > Pelobatidae > Pelobates > Pelobates cultripes. The sequence goes on from OW240912.1 coordinate 59,639,311, forward strand.
AAGGAGTGTAGCTGTACTGGTGTCCTGTACCATCTATTAGCCCTCTTGTAAAAGGTTTCTTTACGTGTTATGCTAATCGGAGTTCTGATCCCCAAAACCATGATGTGGGCCCAATCCTCCTCCGTCACATGGATGCGGAGGCCTTTCATCCATTTACATTGGAATGTGGGTCTGGATTGGTTCCCTATTTCTGCATGGAGAATGCAGTATATGGCTGAAAGTGGTCGTTTGGTTTTGTTAACCCGGGTGCACATAAGTTCAAATGGTGTGCTGGCCCTCGTGTGCCACAAGGGGAGGACTGACTGTGTCAGGACGTTGGTCAGTTGGGCCCTTCTCACAATATCTAGGAGTGTCTCTTGTCTCTTGAGTTTGGGTAGTGCTTTAAGTTTGGGAATGGTGTTCCCTGTCATGAATGTTTCGCTGTCGGGGTCGGGGGTTCCCAATAGTCGAGATAATATGGTATGTCCCTGGCCATTCTGGAAATCTGGGTTGGCTGCTAAAGGGAAATATAGGAAGATTCCCGGGGATAGTCCCCATTCCTCTTTGTGTATTCTCCACACCCTGAGGGTGTTGTGTATTAATGGATGGAGTGTGGGGGATCATTTTTGAAGTTGGCAAGTCTGCCAAGCTAGTGTATGAAGGGGAACCTTCAAAAAGCTCTGTTTTTTGTGTGAGTGTGTGAGTAGGACAGCCACATAATAGTTATATAGATGAGGTAATCCCAGCCCTCCTGGAAGTCGGTGTGGAGTATGCTAGTCTCGCATGTTTATTCCTTCATGTATAACTCGTGAATATGGATCTCATGTGCCGGAAGAATTCTCCCGGGAGAGGTATAGGAAGGGCCTGGAAGATGTATAGTACTTTCGGAAAAATCTTCATCTTTATTATGTTAACTCGGCCCAGCAAGCCTTTTTGTGTTGACGTTAGGCGTATTCCTAAAAATGTTAGTCCCGTTTTTTGTCCATGTGTATTTATGATTTAGTCGGATGCGGGTCTGCAGGTTTGGGGGTAGAGAGATCCCTAGGATCTCGCATTTTTCAGAGTTAATTTTAAATTTAGAGAGGGCCCCGAATGTTTCTATTTCCGATTGGACCTGTGGGAGAGTGTTGAGTGGATCTGTAATGGTGAAAAGGACATCATCCCCAAAGGCGGAGACCTTCACCTCTTCCCCGGGATGTTGGTAGCCACGTATTCTGGGGTTGTTGCGGATAGCTGTCAGAAAGGGCTCCACCGGTAGGACAAACAGAAGGGGTGATAGTGGGCATCCCTGACGGGTCCCATTGTTTATCTGGAAGGGGGGGACAATTGTCAGTTTACTCCGACACTGGTTGTTGGTCCTCTATACAAGGTCTGTATCCAATTTCTCAGTTTCGGGCCGAAACCTATCACTTCTAATACTTTAAAAAGATATGTCCAGTCCACCCTGTCAAAGGACTTCTCTGCATTTATGCCCAGCAATAGTGTCGGTGCATTAGTTGTGTTTGCTCCGTTTATTACATTAATTATTCTCGAGGTGTTGTCCCTGGCCTCACGTCCAGGCACAAAGCCTGCCTGATCAGGGTGGACTAGATCTGGAAGTAAGGGCTTAATACGGTTGGCAATTAATTTGGCTATTAGTTTGAGGTCTAGATTGATAAGGGAAATGGACCTGTAGCTGCCGCATACTTATGTGTCTTTCCCAGGCTTGGGGATAATGGTGATAGATGCTCAGAGCATCGGTGGGGGCAGAGAGGAGTCTTTTCCCAGCCCATTTAGCATTTTAAGGAAGTGTGGTTTCCGGTCCCCTGCTAGTGTCTGGTAGTATCGTGCGGTTAGTCCATCTGGGCGATAGGCTTTTGCATTTTTGGCATTGTTTTGATGGCAAGGGAAAGCTCAGTAGGAGAGAATGGTTTCTCCAGTGTGTGTGCCGTAGTGTCTGGTACTCTGGAGGGGAGGTCTGTGCTCAAATAGTCTTGTATATTGAGGGAGGTTCCCTCGGGAGGGGTGAGGTTATAGAGGGTGTGAAAGAAGTCATGGAAGGCTTCCGCTATGTCTTTGGTGGTGTGGCAATGGTCCCTGTTTTGTTTTTTATCCTTGATATAAAGGATTTGGGGAGTTTGGCCTTTAACCCCTTAAGGACACATGACATGTGAGACATGTCATGATTCCCTTTTATTCCAGATGTTTGGTCCTTAAGGTGTTAAAGCATGGGCTAATAGCTTCCCGCTCTTATTACCATGTGCATAAAAGGAGCTTCTTGTTAGTTGGACCGATCTATGTGCCTGCAGTGATAGGAGAGATCGGATCTATATTCGAAGGGCTGTTAGTTTTTTAAAGGTTTCCTGGGTAGGGTTAGTCTTGTGTAGTGTTTCTTGCTCATGTATTGAGTCTGACGAAGTGGCCAGTTTGAGTGTGTTTTCTTTCTTAATTCTAGAGCCCCATTTTATCATGACACTGAGGCATTGTCAATGAAATAGTTATGCAGTGTTGATTTCATGTCTTCCAGGACCCTAAGATCATCTAGAAGGGTCTCATTAAGATGTCACTGTGGAGAGTGTTTGGGGGCATCATGTAATGTTATGGTCAAGAACACTGGGGCATGATCTGACCATGTGATGTTGCCTATGTTTGCTTCTTTCATCATGGGAAGGTACCTGTGACTCAGGAGAAACATGTCTATTCTAGAGTAACTTTCGGCAACTGGGGAGTAGTAGGTATAGTCCCTGTCCTGCGGGTGGAGCAGGCGCCAGCAGTACACTAACTGATGGGAGTATAGCGTATTTGCTAGGATGGTACGCTGGTGGCATCTGCTGTCCACAGCACTAGAGGAGCTGTCTATCGAGTGGTCAAGGACCATGTTCCAGTCACCTCCTACTATTACAATACCCTCTGCAAATTCTTCTAGTTTAGTTAGGCAGGACCGGGCATAAGAACCTTGATCTGAGTTCGGTGCATATATGTTTGCTAAGGTGATTAGGGAACCTTGATATTTCCCCTTCACAAATAAAAATCTTCCCCCTGGGTCTACGTTGACACTTGTGTCTGAGAGAGCGGCATGTGAGGTTACTAGTATCGCCACACCTCTGAATTTGCTGGTCCCGTAGTTGCTATAGTATGATTGTTGGATATTTCGAGATTTGAGCCTAGGTTGGAAATCGCCCCTGTAGTGCGTTTCCTGAATGAATACGATGTTGGCATTCTGCCTGTCGATTTCCTGCACTAATATGCTATGGAATTTAGACCCCTCATATTCAGGGACATTAACTTAATTTGTGCCATCAAGATAAAGTTTACTTTTTCTACTTGAGTGAGACCAGTGCTACAGGACTATAAGGAATATACCTGGGGAGGGGAGAAGGAAGGGGAGTGAACAGGAACTATGTACTTAAATATGATGCAAGAACGTCATAAAGTCAGTGAGTTGACGCTGCACTTGCAGGAGACTCAATTACGTCCCTAAGTAGTTTTAAGCGCCTCTCGGGTGGGGGGTTCTGCTGCGTCAGGGGATGAGTGATTAAAATGCGTTAAACAATCAAGATTCCAGGGGCCTCTAATTGTATCCCTTAAACATGGGTCTGACCATGTATCCCGTTGAATGTACCCGGTCCCGAACTCCTGTGTGTCCTATTAACTTTAAACATATATTTTTACTTATAACATAAAGGGCTGTAGGAGCCGGCTAATACATAACAATAAATCTTATTTGTGGCAATGACATCTCATAAAGATTTAGTCTAAACATTTTCAAACTTATCTAGATAACTTGAGTAGTGAGAGTCCTCAGCTTGTAAGATAATTACGGCAAAAGATATAAATGGCTGCTTATGCCGTCTTTATGCTGGTGTGTCTCTGGGTGTAGTGGATGTTTCGGCTCCCGTTTGGTTCTGCCGTCTATGTTTCCTCTGCGTTCTCTGCCATTTGGGTCTTTGCTGCATTTATGTATAATTATCAGTTGATATGCCTGTCCAGTCCTCCACTTCGATATGAGGTAGCCCTAGGGCCTGTTGAATGTCTGGAATGTCTGCCGGATTGGTGATAGTGTGCGTTCCTTTCTGAGTCGTCACTGAGAGAGCAAATCGATAGTTCCAACCGAATTTAATTTGTTTCCCTAGAAGTAATGGGTTTTAGTGCTCGTCTGGCCTGTAGGGTGGAAGGTGAAAGGTCCTGGTATACAGCCACAGGGTGACCTTCAAGCTTTAGTTCTTTGTTTTGCCGGGCCTTATGAAATATTTCTTCTTTTAAGGTCGCGGGGCCTGTCTGCTCTGGGCCTTGCTGCTCTGTGTGCCCTATCAAATTGAATCACTGTGTCGGGTGGTCTAGCGAGTATTAGATTGAAGAGGGTGGTCAGTACATGTATGGGATTTTCCGTGGTGCCCTCCTGGCTTTCTGGAATCCCCCTTACCCGCAGGTTGTTGCGCCGGCCTCGGTTGTCCACGTCATCCAATTTTCTTTGCAGGTGGATTAAAGCTTCTGAATGTGTAGTGTGGCATTCTGACCATTGTCGTTCAGAAACTTCTTCTGCATCCTCTAGGGCCTGCACTCTGGTTCCTAAGTGCTGAATATCGGTGTTCACAGCCTGTATTTTTTCGCTGAATGAGTTCTCTAGCCTTTGAAACATATCAGCTAGGTCCTTTTTTGAGGGCAGTTGTGTAAGTAATGTTCTGATATCGGCATCTTCGACTGAGCCCTCTGATGCCGACGGGCTGGGAGGTTGGCTGCCTCGTGTGTTGGTCGTGGGTGCCATTTTGTTTCGCGGTTGCGATTCAGTTTGTTCTGTGAAAAATCTCCTCAGGGAGGTTTTTGATGAGGGGTTCTCAGTTGTTGAGATGTTCCCCGTAGTGCTGCATTGTTTTTTGGACGTCATTGCTTAAAATCTTGCCGGGTTTTGCTTATTCATCCCCTGTCGCGGACGGAACTCAACACTTAAGCTGCCAGTCTCGTCGGTGCCGTGGCCAAGCCCCCAGCTATCTAATTTTAATTGCTATTTTATCCTAAATATTGACATTCTGAATCCAATTCACTCAATTTAGTCTTTAGTGAGTAAACCACTATAAATGGTACACTTTCCTGTCATTTGGTTTAAAGAAAGGTAACCAATAGAGGGGGGCAAAATGGAGGAGCAAAAACGTTATAAATTTATATATTATATAACTATTAAATATATAATAACTAAAAATTATTTTTTACTGCATTTCTTTTCCTCTGTTGGTCACCTCTCTTGATCTGTGAATAAAATTAACATTTAGTGGCTATCTTCTAACCATCGATCATATTTTATCCCATCAATTATCTTTATTTTTGGAGTCACAAAATCACAAACAAACAAAATTGTTCAACCATTGTCTACTTGGTTTGTTTTGTGATTTGTCCATATGGCATTTCAGAGTTACAGGATTTGGATGACCTGCCAATGGCCCAAAATTCAGACAAATTGCAATTTGGAAATCTAATACACAATTACAATAAATAAATACCCAGCCAAAAACAAGGAAATAATATTTACATAACTAAAATTGATTGTTTGAAAGCCCTAACCAATTTTAACCATATTGTAGTGATATAAAGGTCTCACACATTTATATGCTCATTCCATGCTTGAGCAACTAGAGTCTAGATTGAATGACCACTCCATTTGTTAAATTATTCTTTAACTTTTATTCTGAATTGTAAAGTAGGCTGTGATACCTTCTCGGGGATTTATGTTTGAGTTTTCTCTGCAAACAAGCATGACGCATCTGATTAAGGCATTACACATACATCCTTTCGCTTGCTAACTGCAATGCTTCTGGATAAAAAGTTCATATTTAAAACAAAAAAAAGTATAACAAAATACCATGCTCTCATGTTCTATATCTAGGGAATTTGCTGGTCTGCTTGGGAATGCAAATTCCTCTGATTCCAGCATTGTGAAAATATAGTGTAATATTACTATAATGCAATGAAATACAAGTTCTGTAGATGACATTATCTTGCAGGCTTAGACTATCAAAGACAACTGGAAAGGGAACTTATCCCTGTATTTAACAAAACCAAAGTATTGTGATGTTTGTCACATATAAAATTAAAATTAGAAATCCACAATTCTCCTGGAATTAAGTGTCTCCAATCTTAAATCCCTGTCAACCATTGTTGTAAGATCTGTCCTCTGTTTAGAAAAAAAGGCAGCAACATGGTATAACTCCACTGTTAAGTTTATTGTTGAGCTTGTGAAATGTTGTGTGATATTATCTCTACTTGGCAAAACATAAGAAAAAAAAAAGTTCAAGCCAGAATCCAGTCAAATTTAGTTTTTATATGCACTGGGAATGTTTTAATCAATTGAATGCATAATGTGAGTGTCTGAGCATGTCAATCTATAACAGAATATGAACATATTTTCTCTTTTTAAATTCAAAATGTAAATTAAATTTAAAGTAAATTTGCACACAAAAAAAAAAAAACATAAACAAGGGAAATACAGGGAATAATAATCAAAAGAAAAAGAAAAAAGTGAAAATGCAGAGCGGAACCACCTGCTATCCATCAGCAGTTCCACAAACAAAAGGGGAAAGAGGTAAAGAAAAGATACAGTAGTAAAGGGATTAAAACAAGCAAAGAGTAAGAAGGAAGAAGTGAGGAATGCTAACTCTGCTTATGACACTTTATAAACTATTTAATGAGACAATGTATCAATGACCAAAACTCATCCATGCTGGTCAATCACTCCCTGAAACATGTTATATGAATGAATGTCCTATGCACTGGAATTAAGGAAAGCACCACAACCATCATCTGACAAGCAACGGAGTGTTAAAAGCAATTTGCCAAGATACCAACTTGGAAAAGGAGATGCCAGTTTCAAAGACCAAGCCATGTCCATTTGCATGACATATAATATTGTGAACCATCTTCCAAAACCTGTGAACTAAAAAACGGTCCCACCAGATATAAAGGTGGTAACGAGGCCTCCTCATGTCTCCATAATGTAGGATTCATTTCTTGGTAGCACAGTGCTATCATCATCAGCAAACAATAAGAAAGAAAATAAATTGATAATGTTCCTAGTGTTTGGATGCTGCAGAAAAATAGTTTAAGAGAGAGAAAGTCTTCTGTCATTCAGAATCAGAGAACCTTTTGTCCAGAGATACCTGTGCATAGAGGATGAGGTCTGATCCAAGGTCACAGCCATAAGAAATTGGTATAGATTTGCAATGCAATGAGCGATCACAGAATCACTATGTGCCAAGTACTCTATGGGAGTCAAATAAAGATACTATGTTTGAGATTGTCCAAAAGTACAGTAGATGAGAAGGGTAAATGGAGAGGTTATAGCTTCTCTGTTTGACATCTTCAAAGTGGCCCAATGAGGGTACTACAGAGGCGGAGTTTATGCTAAAAATAAAAAGGTTATAGCCTATAAAAGCATTTTCTTAATAGATATAATATGTGTGTTATTTAGCATGGATATCTTATGTTCTCAGCTCTTGCATGCTCCCTACGAGATGCTCACTTTATTATAACTAGGAAAAAATAAGTGTTTTTTTTTTTTTTATGTTCAGTATATGAAGAGAATTACATTTGTGCACGATGAAAACATTTTTTGGCCACATCACTTAATCCGAATATAAATGTCATACCTTCTCTCGGCCCACGCTGCTCCGGTCCCGCCGTTCACTCTGCTCCTCCAGGCTCTGCCGGCTTCCAACTGATGGCGCACGCGCGCACCCGGGTGCGTACGACCAGGGACGCGCGCATGCACGAGCGGCTTGCCGCTGAAATCTTAAAGCGATACTACCATTATTGCATGAATCCTGGTAACCCTTTTATAATCTCTCCTATTCTCTTCCCTAGCCTATCAGATCTCTCTTAGCCCTATTTATACCACCCTCCTACATCACTTCCTTGCCCTGTCGTGGTCTATTGTAGCCCGAGAGTGCGTTCTGTATACATGTGTGTTTCCTGGTATCTGGCTTTGGCTTGTCTCTGGCTTCCTTGACCCTTGGCTTTGTTTCTCGATTATTCTTCCTTCTCCTGCCCTGACCTCGGCTCGTCTGATTATTCTGTTACTCTCCTTACTTTTCTTCACGTTAAGTCCGGCCACTTTAAGGACAGGTAATACGTCTAGCTTGGGTTGTCTGTTAGTCCTATAGTTAGCGTGTTGGGGAACCTAACCTTGACAATAAAACATTTTTGGGACAACCAATTTACCATATGGTGGTTTGGCTCATCTGAATTGCATTAACAAAAATAGACTCGGAAAAATAAATGAGACTCTCTAAAAGGGCACGAGACTGGGCCAATCAATGTACAGAAAAATATATACATAATATAAATACTTTTACCTCAAATTGGTTCACAGATCAAATGAAAAAGTAACCAATAGAGGATAAAAGAGAATCATAATATATCATATCATAATCATAATATATGGATGTTTATATATTATTTGTTACATACATAGTATATACATGTATCATTTTTTTACTACACCTCCTTGTTTTCCCTCGAATTTTCACTTGATTTGTAAATGATTTATGAATAAATAATAAAATCATTTATATATTGATCTGTGAAAATAAATAGCCATCAATCATCTATCACTCAAATCAAAATGAACTTGCTTGTCTATTGTGGGATTGGTTTGGATTGTGAGTTGACTACATTTCAGTTCAGGAGTTGAACTCATACGATCATCCGATAAGACCAAATTTTGACAAATTGCAGTCCATAATGAATCTCCAAGTCAAACATTGAACATTATGTTGAGCTTGGCACTGTCCCTTTTTTATGGGGGTGGGTGTTATTGCAGGTGTTATTTTTTATTTTTTTTTAAGCCAATATTAATCAGTACTGAGGTTGATAAAATATGTAAATATGGAACAATGTTGCAATGTGCCAAGTTACTGATCTGTTGAATGTCCTTATTTTTAATTTTGCTGAAAAAAAGAGTATCTGCTATCTGTGAACAAAATGAATTCCACAGTCTCCCACGGCTAACATTTTTTGCAGGTGCTTGTGTACCATCATAGAAAAGCAAGAAGCCCACAAAGACATCACAGAAGATCCATGGTCACTGGACAGAAATATGAATTGCATACAAACCTTTTTTTTCTGTTACCACCCCATGCTCTGCATAATTGAAAGAAAGACGCTATCATTTTATTGCAGGGCATTCGTCAGCAGATGCCTAACGAACAAAAAATTGTATGTCTTTTCAATATCGCCTGCTTATTTCTCAATCACTAGATTGATATGGTAATTTAGGTAAAAGGAGAACAGACGTATAATTGAAATTGTACTATACTGCATACAAAGTGGGTTTTTTCTCGAGTAATAAAATTTGGTTTCCCAGCTGCATAACATGACCTGCGAAAAGGGATTTTTTAAATCTGTTTTTCTTTTAACTTCCTTTTTTTTTTGTCTCCAAACTAAGTCAGTGTTCCAATTACTGCAAATAGCTAGCACTTGAAAAAGCTCTGCATATTAATTTTGGAGAATGCGAATGCTTATCGAATTACCTAGAACACTCTGTCACTCCACTCTCTGCATGTAAATCATTTTATAAGCAAATAGAAGACACAAAGTCATTTTTATTGTATAGCTGGAGGGGTTAGAGGAAGACATGCTAATGCTGTCATTTCTTTTCTGTAGCAAATAATTCTAGGTTCCTTTTTCACTGGTTTAGAATCAGATCTAACTACTTTAATGAAATACAAAAGGCATGCCACATAGAAGATCGATCTAGAAATGTCATAGTTTAGTAAGAAATGTGTTGAGTCTATCTGCAATAGAAAATCATACAAAGTATGAACTTGCTAATGTTGTCAGATAAAACTTAGAACTTATTTTAATTGAAACTAAAGGCCAACTGACTCATTTATCCAGTCTATTTTCAATCAATATAAGCTTTACTCATGGTTGTATTGAAGACGGAAATTTGTGTATCCCATGCATTTTTTAACTCTTTGATTGTATTTGTTTCTCAGAGAGTGATCCCATGGTACAAACCGCTCCCTTCTAACTCACTACAATCACTAGTGAGCAGAAGACATAAAGTATAGATCACCATCACAATAAAAAATCTAAATAATCACTTGTTTATTGTATAATTCAGTGGTCAAAGGGTTATTTAATTTTTAATGGCTCCAGATATCTCTCTCATTTACAGAATAATGATACTATAAATTAAATGTATAAATTTGAGCATTTCTTTTAAGGGAAAGACAATAAGAAACTTAGTTTGCCTTGATAGACAAGAGGTCTGACCAGTGACGTTGGCTGCATCTACTTTCCAGTCAAGAGCTGAACAGGGCCAGTGCAAGGGACAGGCTATAGACACCAGAACCACTACATTAAGCTGCAGTGGGTCTGGGGACTATAGTGTCCCTTTAATGTGAGGTAAATTATAAATTAGTGCCATTAATAAAAAACTGGATTTAAACAAATGGAGGTCATTTAGTTACTCCAATGGCTACTGGAGGGAATACCTGCTTGCCAACGTCAAGGCAGACTCCCCTAGACGGGTCCTACTCTGACCCTTTACCTTGCTTCCTTGAGCCTCTGGCAAAAAATATCTCTAATGAGTCAGAAAGGGGTATTTTTCTATATACACCCCCATACACTTGTTAACCCTTAATAGGGAACACATGGGATGGGCGGCAGCATTGTAACCTAGCTGGGTGATGCAAAAAGTGAATACAAATACAAAAAGAAAAGTCCTGTGCTCACTCCCATCACTCCTGGGTGGAAGTAATGACTACAGTACACATCAGCTAATACATATAGTAAAAACCAAAGAAAAAAAGTTACTTGCGTTGTCTCCTTAATCCCTATGTATATTTAAATAAATGGAGGTCATTTAGTTACTCCAATGGCCACTGGAGGGAATGCCCGCCTGCCAACATCAAGGCAGACCCCCCTAGATGGTTCCTACTCTGACCCTTTACCTTGCTTCCTTGAGCTTCTGGCAAAAAATATCTCTTTCCTGAAGAAGTAAGTTTTCCAAGATTTTTTGAAGGAGTGGAGACTGGGTGAAAGTTTAACAGAGAGGAATGGTGCAACCTTAGAGAAATCTTTAAGGCGAGCATCAGAGGTGGAAGTACGAACAGAGGTTAGACATAGGTCTTCGGTAGAACATAGGGACCTAGACGGAAATAAATTTACAATTATTAGCTAGTAACAGTTATTATTCCATTTAGGGGCATGACAGAAAACTGGGAGCCACAGTAATGTCAGTTTGGGGCAGGCCATCCCCTTATTCACAGACCTCATAAGTAAGATTATCAGCAGTTTTCAGGATGCTGAAATATCTACTCAATGATTATCTAAGAGAACAAATTCTTATTGCCCCAAAATTCTGCTTGCTACCCTGAGTGATGCTAGGATTAAGGGGAAAACAGTATTGTGTTCTAACACCCTGACATACAAGAGGGATACACTTATTAACATGGTTTGTGATATGCGGCTACTGAAATGCATATTGGTTGAAAATGATTTGCAGATTGAACCTTATTGTCATTGGATACTACTCCCAGCATTTGCATCTGTGGTATGGCTTTGGCTCTTGGCTGTTTGGGGAGGAGGTGGGTAGCTAATAAACAAGCAGCCAAAATGAGAGTAGTGCTTCTGCAATGGTTAATGCTTACCAGTCGGAATGTGCTTTGCCTCCTTCTGATGACCGTATGAGCTACTGAGATGAGAAGAAGAGTGTGTGACCTGCTCTGTGTCTGGTTTAACCACACATGGCAGCCTATGATAAACTGAATGCACATTTACAAGTATGCAAAAAGAAACTACAAAAGAAGGAGCATAAATATAGAGTATCACTGGACAGTGAAAGGGGATAACTCTGGTATACTAGTCCAGACGCATAGGTAGTTCAACGTTAAATTTTTATTTTAATATGCAATATATAAAAAAATATAGTGCACAAGATTCAAAAAAGAAAAAGTCAAAGGAAAAAAAAACTCTTAATAAACTAATGTATATACAGGTAAGTATAGAGATTGTAATTCTCTATATGATGCAGATTTCAGGGCCAGCCTCCTTGTCGTTCCACCCACTAAAGCTGTGTCTGTGCCTATTTTCCTTAAAGGGACACTTTAGTCACCAGAACAACTTCAGCTTAATGTATTTGTTCTGGTGAGTGGAATCATTCGCTTCAGGCTTTTTTGTAGTAAACACTGTCTTTTCAGAGAAAATTCAGTGTTTACATTACAGTCAAGGGATAACTCCACTGGCCACTCATCGGATGGCTACTAGAGGTGCTTCCTGGGGTAGTGCTGCAGAGTAAGCAGCACTGCCATTCAGTGTCTCCACCCTCTGCATGCAAACACTGAACTTTCCTCATAGAGATGCATTGACCAGGGTTGTGTTTGACTTGTGCTGGCTCTGCCCCTCATCTGCCTCCTTGACAGTCAATCCTATTGGAAAGAATTGTGAATGGCTCACAGAATTACTTCTGATGATGTCAGGCATGCAGGCAGATCAGGGTCAGAGGCAGCAGCTGGAGATTTGAATACAAGTAAGGTTTACTATATTTAGGGCTGGCAAGGGGGGAGGGGAGGTGGCCTTGTTGGTGGTTTTAACACCATAGGGCCAGGAATACATGTCTGTGTTCCTGATCCTATAGTGTTCCTTTAAGGTCAACTGAGCTAACATAATCTTTTCCACCAAAGGCGTAATGCCTTGGTGTCCTCTTTGACTCTGACCTTTCCTTCATTCCTTAAATAAAATGTATCACCAAATCATGTGTCCTTCACCTTAAAAACATCTCTTGCATTCACCCCTTTCTATCACTCAGGATACAACTATGGTGCTTGTCTATGCTCACATTATTTCCTGCCTTTATTTATTGTTAACCCTGTGCTTGTTGTCCTGAAAAAAGCTAGATATGCCCCTTACTGTCCATAATAAATGCCTCTGCCAAACTCATCTACCTTAATTCCAGTAATTCTCACAACTCACCCCTCTGTCAGTCTTTACACTGGTTTCCTGTTTTATTTAGGATTTGGTTCAAAGCTAACCATGCTCCTGCTTACATCTTCTCCTACATTAGCAGATATATTTCTGCCTGACCTCTCTGCTCCACAGATGACTTGTAACTGTCCTTTTGCAAACCCCAGACCCTCACCGGCAGGACTTCTCGAAAGTTGTCCCCTCATTATAGAGTGCCTTCCCATGGCATAATTGACTCTTCCAGTTTCTACAGTCCTTCAAAAAATCCCTAAAAATATACTTCTCTAGAGAAGCCACAGCTCTATTCTTAACTCCCCATTACTTATCTTCCGCTGTCATTCTCCATCTACTGTGCTTCCTCCTCCCAAATAACCTTCCCCCTCTGTCCTTCAGGTACATACACGTCACTTGATTCCCTATGTGTATTTCTCCTTCATCCCTATATATTGTAAGCTAGTTTGGGTAGGGCTCTACCTCTTCCCCTACCCTTCCTCATTTTTTTTTTTTACATTAGAACATAACATGATAGTGGGTTTGATTTCCTTATTATAATAAATTAGGGGTGTTAATGCTTGTGTATTGTGTAAACTAACACAACTTTATCCAGCAAAAAAAAAAATGTTGTGTTGTATTGGTGCTTGGTGTATTTACTACTGTGAATTTATTGAATTTGATTTTAACCCCTTAAGGACACAGCTTCAGAAGCTTGACTTACGCTTAATGACACAAGCAATTTTTGCATTTTCTTGCTGTTTGCGTTCAACTGCAATTTGCATCTCTCTCATTTATTGCACCGACACATATTATATACTGTTTTTTAAAGGACAGAAAGGGCTTTAATTTGATATAACATATATATATATATATATAAATGCTTACTTATTATAAAAAAAATACAGAAAAATGCAAAAAAAATGAAAAATATTGTTTTTTTTTACAGTTTTTGCAATAATAATGTGTGCATAATTAGTGCAGGTTAAGGAAAGTAATTAAAAATAAATTTATTTATTTGTTCTGATTTACAGAATATATAATGTGTCTGGGATTTTAAGTTTTTTTTGGTAGTTACAGGTCACAAAGCACAAGGAGTAAAATAAACTTTTAATGTGGAGCGATTTTAGAATTTGGTATGTTTGTCTTGTAAGCGTAATAGCCATAAAAGAAAACAAAATTGCCACACAAAAGTATATATTTATATAAAGTAGACATCACGGGCTATTTACCTAAGGTTGTTTTGACACTTTCTACGTAGCCATTTCACCGCCAACCTCTGCTAAATATTGGAGTAAAATTGTGTTCTTTTTGGTTTTTGGCACACAAACTTATAACAGAGAAATTCTCGTGTATATTTTGTAAAGTTGGTGTGTGCTATTCCTGTACAAAGTTTTATTTTGTGTTCAGTTACATCTGCTGAGTAAAATGACACCCCCATTGTATGTCTTTTGCACTATTTCGTGAAGTTACAGTGCCATACAGGATACCTGTCCTTTTCAGTATTCACAGTAGAATTTTGAGAGATGGATTTAATGAGCCTTAGCTTCCATTTTGGGGTATTATAACAGTTTGACTGTTCAAAAAACCCCCACAAAGGCCTACCATTTGTAAAAGTAGACACTCCAGGGTATCTCATAAGGTGCATATTGTGCCTTAACATGCCCCCATTTTTTCACCAATATATGCCAAAGTATGTGGTAAAAAAAATTTTGTGCATTTTTTACATACGGATTGCATTTTTGCTGGGCGTTTTGTATATTTCATATGTGCCACTAAGTTCAAACCCCCAAATTATGCTCAGCTAAGTCTTCTGAGTAAAATGACACCCCATATGAATGTCTTTGGCACTATTTCGTGAAGCTACAGTGCCATATAGGAGACCAAGCCATATCCGTTTTTACCAAACTTTGAATTTTGACGCTGGGCCTATGTGCAATTTCCAAGCATCTTCGCAGGTTTTAAATTCAAACTACCCCACAAAGGCCTACCATTTCTTAAAGTAGACACCCCAGGGTGTTTCAAAAGGTATAGTTTGAACCTTAGCGTGGGATCATTTTTCCGCTAGCTTGTACCAGATTTAGTGGTAATAAGCGTTTTTTCTGCCTTTTTGACATACAAAGTGAGTTTGCACAGTATATTTTGCAAACCTTATGTGTGCTACGACTGTATAATACTTCATATGTTGCTCAGCTATGTCGGCTGAGTACAGCAATACCCCCGTATGTACCTTTGCCAGGTATGTGTGGACATCGGAGGGGCACATTTGGGACACAGCCATTCCAGTTTTTTTCAAACTTTGAATTTTTATGCTGTGCCTATGTCCCATTTTAGAGTATTTTACCAGGCTATATAATCCAAATTCCCCCATAAAGCCATACCATTTCTTAAAGAAGACATCCCAGGGTATTTCAAAAGGCATATTTGGTTCAAGCCCACCAAGGGACATGAGTTTATTGTGTACAAGCTAAAAAAAATAAAATTTCTCTCAGTGTTGTTTACCACAAAGAGATTGCTGAAAAGTTCTTACAAAAAATATGCTTAACTTGTCAAATATCTCTCTTTCAATAATTCCTTTAACCCCTTAAGGATGTGTGACATGTCATGATTCCCTTTTATTCCAGACGTTTGGTCCTTAAGGGGTTAAACTAAAGTAACATAAATTTATGTCTCTGAAGTTTTGCCATTGAAATTATTGGTAGTTTTAATACTGTGGCCCCTTTGTGGCTACATCATCTGATACTGCCAGTTCTGGTCAACTTCATGGCCAGTCTATTACATCGACTCAACACCATTGTGACAATGCATTGCCTGCTCAATCTCTTCCTGCCTGAACTACTTAACTTGTTGGCATCTTAGACTACATTGTCTGCTTTGGGGCAGTCACGTCCACACTTTGCAATGTGCCATATGTTTTAAGTAAAAGCAAATTGAATGACTTCCCATGACTTAAACAACAATATTTTATCACTGATTTACTTTTTGCAAGAGCTAAAAATTTTGTGCAAAACCTGCATTCCGTAACAACCATCAAACATCCTAAATGCATATATTGGGACTTTCAGTAACAAAACAGCAGTCGTTCAGGTAGTAAGAAAATGCAATTAACACCAGCAATGCTGTATGTGGCACCTCAGAGTCTGAATTAGTTTCAAATCAATTCAATTCCATGCACCAGCTGCTAAGCAAGCTTTGCTCCAAGATCTATGCCATTTGAGTTAAATTATCAAGACAAGATGCAAATGTGTGCTTTGTTTAAAGGCTATAGATTCAATTTTGGTTCCCATTTGCATAATTTATGCAGTATTGACCTTCTTGTAATATAAAAATGATTGAAATGACTAAATGTAATAAAATGGTATTTGTCAAGGTTATCTGGTTTCATTAATTAATAACAATGAAAACTAATGTTGACACAAAGGAGTTGGTTATTGTTCTCTAATGTAGACAAACAACATACAACACAAGAGTTAAAGTTCCATACACATTCTTCTACATTATCAAACATAAAGAGTAACAGGGTTATTCCCTAGCTTGAGACTTCGAAGGGAATTTTAAATTGAAGGTCAAAAGAACCGAATCTGAAAAATACTCTAAGCCAGCTATGCTTCCAGTTGAGCCTTAAATTTAAATTTACAGTACTTTGGCCTTAAATTTAAAATTTACTTTAAATTTACTTTATTGAATAACCCTGTAAATTGTGTCTAAAATGATTCAGAATTCAAATCTACATTGATCTTAATTAATATAATTAAATTTACATATCTATACATCTCTCTCTCTCTATATATATTTACAGTACTAAATAATGACTTTTCCTTCTCATCAAAATAGAATTTTACATTGCATACAATGACAAAACTGTTCAAATGTCCCCATCAGAACCTGCATCATCTTGAAGCTGATGCCTGAGGACAGTATAAAGATTTTATTAAGATTTGTCAATGCTTTGTAATTTGGGCAATCTGGTTCCTGTGTGTCATAATAAGAATATATTATGCTCCTCATATTTAATGGTATTTCGACTTTTAATAAAATATCATGACAGGAATTAACTGTCAACTAGGACTCACTAGATGTTTATTTAAAAAGCAGCTACTGCGTCTTATATGACTGAAACCATTATATTACTTGCTTAGATACAAGCACAATAACTGTGACATAATTTTAATTTATATGTGATAACATTAAATGGAACTATGTGCATTCTACCTGCTATGCTGTGTGTATGTAACATGTTCATGCTGTGTTTCCCTGTATGATGTTGACATTATGTAGGTTTTCCCAATAGTAATGTTGTCAAAGCATTTTTCCTTTCTTTAGCTGTTTATTAATTTTATAAATGTGAATAGATATCTCTACACAATGAGACACTCCAACTACCTCTACAGCATTTTATATATACGAGATCTGTCCGGAAAGTATCCAGCCATTTTTAATATAATGAGAAGGGTTTGTGCGACATTGATGTGAACAATGCACATGCATGAATGACGATATCACTGTACTAGTCAGTGGGGCCAGTAGATGACATTAAGTGAGCACATGTACTGTGTGGTCATCATTTTCAAAATGACTGAGCGAGCAGAGCAACTAATCTGCATCAAGATTTGCGTTAAGCTTGAACATTCCTCTGCAGAAACTAAGGCTTTTGAGGATGATGCAATCAGTTCAACACAAATAAAATCACCCAGGTGGCTCAGCCCCCCTACAGCCCAGATTTGGTGCCTTGTGACTTCTGGCTTTTCCCAAAACTAAAATCACCTTTGAAAGACAAGAGATTTCAGACCATCAATGAGATTTAGTTAAATGCAATGAGGCAGCTGATGGGGATGTTTGTCCTCCGGGAGGCATAACCACCTAGCAAAGCTAGTGGGTATGCGGCAGCCTCCCGGAGTCAAATGCCAGAGCTGAAAAGGCTCGCGCTGTGCATCTGCACAGCAACAGCCTTTCAGCCAATCAGGTAATCAGGAGAGCCGTGCTGAGCGCGGGAATCCTGATTACCTCAGATTTTTTTAAAATGGCATCATTGATGGAGGACTCTATTTCTGTGTCTGCCACAGATTTAGTGGATGCCTCTCTTAAAGGCAGCCCCATCAATGTTAGAAAGCTCCATAAGAGAGCTTTCCTTGCCAGGGATCTATCCTCTTCATCATCTGAGGAGGATTTGGTCCCAGTTTTAAATAAAAAGCATAAAGGAAGACGGCTGGTCTCTTCCGCCAGTTCCTCGTCTGAGGAAAACTTCTCCGCTCCTCCTTCCCCTCATACTCGTTTGAGTAAGCGAAAATTTAAGGGGACAGGACCTCAAAAAAGGAATAGCGTGTTTCCCTCGTTTGAGCACCAGAAACACCTCCCAGAGGAAAAGGGCAAATCTCGTTGGAGGTTAGATAGTCCCTCTCCTTCCTCTTCTAGAGCGTTCGCTCACTCTTCTTCCCAAAGCCGTCCCAGTTCCAGATACGGCTCTCCAGAAATAGACTGGGAATCCGAGGAAGTGGTTCGTTCAGCAGCTTCCACTGAGCGAGGGAAGCTAAGCAATGTTCAGATGGCCAGAGTAAGTCTCCTAGGAAAGACTCTCCCATCAAAATTATTTCACTCCAGATGGGCTATGGAGCACGATTCCGAGGTTAGAGATTTTGCTAAACTAGCCTTCAGATCCCCCTTGGTTAAGGAAGATGACCTTCTCCTCAGGAACCACATCGGTATCCCGGACATTCAGGCTCTAATGGCCCCAGAGGTAGACCCTTCGCTGTTATCCATCACAGGGAGCAGCGTATCCTCTGATCCCACAGACCAGACTTTTCGCAATATACAGTTTAAAATTGCTGATGCTGTGGGACCACTATTACTGATGCTGGATAAAGCAGAAAAAGAAGGCAATGCTCAGAAACCTTCCACTTCATCCCTGTTAGCATCTAAGATGGCCCTTTTAAAAGCGTCTGGCAGGGCAGTGCTAATTATTGGCCAATCCTTTAATTACATTTCAAACATCCGCAGATCCCGCTGGCTCCATGCAGCTGGTCTGTCCGACCTAGCCCCCAAATCGCATGAGTTCCCAAATTTGGAGGATTCTTACCTATTCGGTCCCTCGTTCATTCAGGAGGTTAAAGGCCGTTACAAGGCAAGGAGATCCTTTTCAGAACTCAAGAAGTCCGTCCCTGGCTACAAGAAGCCCTTTCGGACGGAGGGTCGCCCCTATAGGGCTGCAGGAGCGTCCCGAGAAGCCTCTCACCAGGCCCAGTACCGCCACTACAGTGGAAGACATAAGCTCCCAGGCGGCGGCAGAGGAGCGCATTCCAGAGGCGGTTCAGCTTCCAAAAGGAAACCCATGCATTCAAGTGAGTGTGCCTCCTCATATGCCACTAAATTGGAAGGATATTTCCTCAGACAAATGGGTTCTAAAGATCTTTCAAAGGGGTTTACAACTCCCCCTGTTAAGGTTCCCAGTCCAGAAATTTGCACCCCACAGAGAGGTGAACCCAGTGCTAGATGCCTCCCTTCCCTTAGCTTTAAGTCAAGGAAAAATAGAGTTGGCAGACATGTCTATTACAGGATGGGTCAGCCCATTGTTCCCAATCCCAAAGTCAGACGGTTCCTGGAGACCGGTCCTAAATGTGAGGCCTCTGAACGCTTTCATCAAAAGGAAAAGGTTCAGGATGGAGAGTCTATCAGATCTTCCAGGCTTAGTTCAGAAAGCCTTTTTCTGCATAAAAGTAGACCTAAAAGATGCCTTCCATTCAGTCCCCATAGCCAAGAAACACAGGCGTTTTCTCAGGTTTCAGTGGAAAGGAAAGGTGTGGCAGTGGACTGTTATGGTGTTTGGCCTCTCCAACGCACCATACACATTCTCCAGAATTATGAAATCAGTGATAGCTCATGTCAGACTAAAAGGTTTCATGTGTCTATACTACCTAGACGACATCCTGCTCATGCACCCAGATGGGGAAGCCCTTGCTTCTCAAAGGGATTACCTTGCTTCCCTTTTACAAGACCTAGGATTCGTAGTAAATCTACAGAAATCAGTCCTAATTCCCACTCAAAGCATCCTCTTTCTGGGTTTCATACTGAACACCAGGACTATGTCCCTTGGAATCCCTCAAGACAAATGGGACAAATTATTGGTACATCTGAACTCATCTCTCAAGCACCAGAGTTGGTCCTTGAGAGACCTAGCAAAGATCATAGGGAAATTAATAGCTTTAACACCAGCATACAACAATTCCCCTTTACTTTGCAGAAGAAGTCAGCTGTTTTTAGGGAACCGACTGAGACAGGGTGGCCATTGGGAATCAAAATTTGTTCTCCCCAAGAAGGTCAGAGAAGAATTGAAGTCCATTCTGGAGTTAGAAATTCCATTTCCTCGTCCACTGTTAGAGCAGCCTGCGACAGTCACTCTGACGTCAGATGCCTCAAGTCACGGTTGGGGTGAGTTTACAACCCAAAACGCCATAAGAGGAATCTGGTCAGACCAAGAGAGTCACCTCCATATAAACATCTTGGAGTTACGAGCTATAAAATTAGCTCTCAAGGGCCTAGTTCCTCTAAACGAGTCACCGACATTGGTAAAAGTCCATTCGGACAACAGGACAGCGGTGGCTTATATAAACCACAGAGGGGGTACAAGATCAAGGGGTCTTTGCTTAGAGGCTCTAGATCTTTGGTCCTGGGCCTTAGCAAGCAATGTTCAGGTTTTCGCAGAATATGTTCCGGGAGAGGCGAACGAGCTTGCAGACTCTCTCTCTCGCCAAAGTTTGTCCCTGGCAACGATCCAATTAAAGATTGCTCTTTTCCAAAAGATAGAAAGCAATTTTGGCCAGAGACAGGTAGATCTGTTTGCATCCCAAACATCCGCTCAAACTCCCAGGTTCGTCTCCCGGACCTGGACAAAGGGAGCTTGGAAAATGGATGCAATGTCTTTCCAATGGACGGATGTTCCAGCCCCTTATGCTTTCCCCCCTCCATCTTTACTGATGAAAGTGCTGGAGAAGATCCGCAGGGACAGGGTGCAGAGCTTAGTTCTCGTTTACCCAGTATGGACCTCCAGACCCTGGTATCCCTTGATCCATCAGTTAATCAAGGGAACCAAGATCCCATTAGGCATGACAGTGGACTGCTTTCAGGGAACCAGCGATCTTCTGCTCAAGCTCCCGCAGCTGATGTGGATCGCAGCCCTGGTAGGCTGTTAACACATCCCCATTTATCGGACCAGGTCTTGGATATTTTTAACTCATCTTTAAGACGTAGAACTAGGGTAAGATATAGAAAGATGATCGAGGAATTCAAAGAATGGGAGGTTTCTTTTCTGTCTAACACACAAGGATCTGATACCATTCCTTTGGCGTTAGAATTTCTTACCCTTAAGTTCCATTCTGGTTTATCTGTCAGTTCAATCAAGACCTACGGATCTGCCTTAAACTTCCTGATCCCCAACCTTACTCAGGATGCCCTGTATTTGAGATTACTAAAAGGGTTAGCCGTCTGCCGCCCATATACCCCACGCTACACATCTACTTGGGATGTAGATGTCTTATTAAATTTCCTAAAGTCTTTGGATAATGCTAAAATTGATTTAAGATGGACTGCTATTAAGCTGGCTTCTCTGCTGTCCTTGGCCCTGGCAGCTAGAGGAGCAGAGTTAACTCAGATCCATATTTCAGAACCTTGGTTGTCCAGGACCCTGGGAGGTTTCCATATTATACTAAAAGGCAGACAAAAAACATCCCATTTTTCTCCTGGTCCGGTAGAATTGGACTTGGTCCAAGATTCTTCCGAACCAGGCTTATGTTTAGTCAGTTTGTTACAATCGTACCTTCAACTTTCTGCTGGATTTAGAAACGATATCAGTCAATTATTCATTACATCAAGGAATCCCTTTCGTCCAGCCAAGGTTAATACAATTAGAGGCTGGATACTTTCCGCCATGTCTACGGCTGGAATTGATGTTTCAGTGTTCAAAAGCCATTCAATTAGGGGAGCCTCGGCTACTAAAGCAGCAGGAAAGGGCCTTCCTCTAGCTACTATCTTAAAAGCTGCAAGATGGTTGTCCAGTAAAACCTTTGTTAGATTTTACTGGAGGCCATCAGAAGTTGAACGCCTTCAGTTTCTTAGGACCACCACCAGGTGTGTGCTATTCTACCCACTAGCTTTGCTAGGTGGTTATGCCTCCCGGAGGACAAATCAGAGTTTGCAGGAATCTATGATCTGCAAACTTTCTTTGTCTTAGGGATGAGCATAACCACCTAGCAATAGCGCCCGTCCCACCCTCCTCCTAGTTAAGGGTTTTGCCTGCTGGTGGTAGTTGGTTTTTCTAAAACATAAGGTTATCTGGTGATTATTCAACCTTTTGATAACTGTTCTCTGTTTTGTTTTTTACAGATTATAGCCGTACTCCAAGACAAGACCAACAAACCAAGGATCCACCTAAGTAGAAGGATTGGATGCAAGTAGTCTCGTCGGTTTAATATTCTCATGGACTCCCTGCATAAAGATTATGTCTGCTGGGACTTGTTTCAACATTTCTTTTCTCTTTTATTGAACTTATTTTGTTGCAACTTACGTTGAATGTTTCCAGTGGTCTTTGGATACTTTCCTTTGGCACACATTGTTGCCTTGTTTTCAGTTCAGCTGTTTTATACAAAGTTTCAAGTCTATCTTGTATGTCTCCATGACTTATTAAATATTTTCTTGTTCCCCTGTACTATTGGCATCTTGAATTATTTTATTTTGTGTTTAGAAGTTTAATAATATTCCTGTACACTGTGGGAAATATTTATCCTTAGTATTTCATGGGATGTGCTAACCATCCGCAGTTTCCCAATTTTAAAAAATCTGAGGTAATCAGGATTCCCGCGCTCAGCACGGCTCTCCTGATTACCTGATTGGCTGAAAGGCTGTTGCTGTGCAGATGCACAGCGCGAGCCTTTTCAGCTCTGGCATTTGACTCCGGGAGGCTGCCGCATACCCACTAGCTTTGCTAGGTGGTTATGCTCATCCCTAAGACAAAGAAAGTTTGCAGATCATAGATTCCTGCAAACTCTGATTTCTTGTATCTTGTATCTTAAATGCATATCAATGTCTTAATTTTACATATTACATGGCTGGTTACTTTCTGGATACTTTCTAAGCACACAGACACTCTCAGCACACTTACACTTAAAGGCTGTCAGCATGCACAACACACAGATACATAAGGTATTCACACACATATAGGCTCATATACACATATTTCCAGCATGTTTGACTGCACAAACTCACACATTCTTAGCATAGATACAAACTACACAAAAATAACGGACATTTAGCAAACAAATTCTCTGCATACAATCATAGCATGCATATTTGCAGAGCTCCCACACAAATACACACTGTTCATATAGATATATACTGTATTCAAGATCCACCTTAAACATATTTATAAACACATAAACTAGGCATACATTCTCACTTCACCAACAGATATACACTGTATTCACACATTCTCAGTACACACAGATACTCTAGCATAGACATATGATGTTTCTGAGTCAATGACATGAAGAATGTCCATGTGTGAATTACAGACTAATATTTACATTGGCAGTGCTGGAGTGTCCATCATTATGTACCCTTACACCACCAGTAATTGAATTGGTATGGTAAAAAAAGGCAATGATTGACACATGGGTAGTGACAGTATGATGCCATATTTTTTTATAGTTGAAGTGAGCAGACATGGGAAGATACAGGGCAGAAATAGTAAGCATTACTTTAATGTCTTTACATTTGCCATGTGCAAATGCAATAAAAATAAAAAGAGAGCATTGTGTTACTATAAAAAGGTTTACTGGAAGGGTCACACAGAGAAATTAATTTTTCAATAAAATATTGTCCTTCTCCAAGGCTATCAATTTTAAGTCCTACAGTACTAGACTGGTCTGTGCCCTTAATTCTGTCCAGACACTCTCTTAAGAAACATAGAAAAAAGGGAATTGGGGGCACATCCGGAACATGTGTTTCTCAGCAGTAGTAGATACTGTTGCACGAAGGGCAAGCAAGGTGGGTTATTGAGGTTTATGCATTGTAAGTATATACATAAAAGCACTATCACTTTAATTGTTTAATTATCACATTGTATTTTTTTGAATTATGTTTTTAATCCCATTAAATTTGCATTATATGTTGATTGCTCTTACAACAGATTAACCAAATACACTTTAGTTAATTTAGCACTATTTAATTAGTCTCCCACATTAAAAAGGAGATTGGTGCTTGAATTGGGTGAGGGGTTTAGTAACCATTAGACTGCTTGGGGGCATGAGGTATGAGGAGACCAGAGGGAAGTATAATGCTAGGAATCCAACTTTGTATTCCTATCACTATAGTATCCCTTTAAGTAGCCTCATAACATGTAAAGCTGTATTTTTGTGTGTGAACTGTTCCTTAATTCATATTCTCTTAAGAGACTTCACTGTGAACTCTCACTTGCTATGCCAATCCCAATTTTATCTCTTATTTGTTCACCTCACAGAGAGCCATATAGACATTTTCCTGCAGCTATGAGGTTAACTGTGTGCGTATAAACATGCTGGCATCGACTGCCCATTATGCTTCTCGATGTTGCTGCTTTCACTGTTGCATACTTGTTAGTTATATTTGTAGCTAGGAAATAATTGTGATATTCTGCTCTGGAATTGGAGCTGCTCCAAACTATTCTCATTTTCATCCCTTCAGGGGGAGGAAAGCTGTTGAGATTATTCTTATTGCAAAAACTGTCACTATAAGAACTCACAAGAAGCAGTATTGCAAAGTCCACACTGAACTCTCTTGTGCAGCCACTCACAAATCCATATTTTATTTTACGTGTAGCCACTATTATCACCATGCTTCATATATAGTGATGAAGACACGGCAAGTGGTTAGTGCATGGAACCCTGCTCAGTACACAGAACAACTTTTAGGTCAGAGGTAAAACAGGCAATACAAAATAACAGCAGAGTCAAAGGCGAATATGATAAAACAGTGCACAATCTATGTAGTATTACTTCGTATTAAAACTGCTCTTATGATATACCGTATTTACTCAAATCTAATGCACAACTTTTTTTGAAAATAAAGTTTCGAAATTTTGAATGTGTATTACATTCAATGGCGCATTACATTCGTGGCAAAATTCTATTATTTCAGTCTAATTGCATTAAGGTAAATTGCATTCTGGCAAATTTTATAGCATGACAGGAGGTTTCATATTTGCTTAAGTCTCTCTTTACTAGAACTCAACCTCAGCACATTAACACTTTTCATCCGTTTTGCGGCTGCCGGAAAGCAGTCCTTCGACTGCTTTCGGTTTCCGACCGCCGCTACCCCGGAGTAAGACTCCGGCGGTCCCACGTGTTGGATTCTGCTCGCCGGCTCAGTCCGCCAAGCGAGATCCTCTACTTCCACCCCCCACCCGACCTACACTTCCGCTCACGGTGTAACTGCTCCCGCGGCGTGGGTGTGGGGTTACCTTCCCATGCAGTGCGGCGGCCCGAGCATCCACTTCCCCGCGACCGCATGGTCGGATGGGGGCGGGGCCGGCCCGTTACCATACTTACCACATTAGTTCCGTCGATGGCAGGCACATGTGCTGTAGCTTTGACTGGGACTCAGCTATGACTTGGGCGCATTGCACCCTCAGGCTGTCCTGGCTTTGTGTCCCATGTGGCTGGCAGGCTAGGCTACTGGGGACCCTAGTGGATGATATAGATCACAGGCATGCTATATAGAGCTGTGCACAACCCCTCAAGGGTTACAGGCATAACTGACAGTGTTACCACTTATACTCACCCCACCCCCCCCCTTTTTGTTTGTTCAGATGATTGCTTGCAGCGCTCTGTTTTATCATATTGACCAATGGAGCACCGCTTGTGAGGTAACTCAATTGGTGAGTTCCCTGACTACAGGTGTACTCAATATGCAAGTTCACTATTTACAGAGTGTCAGGCACTATTTAACTGAAGTGCGTTATCTATAGTTACACAGTGGAAGGCTATGTACGGTTACACAGTAATATAGTATGTACAGTTACACAGAAGAATGCTATGTACAGTTACACAGAAGAACGTTAGGTACATTACACAGAAGAACGTATTGTATGTTTACACAGAAGGATGTTATGTACGGCTGCACAGAAGAGTGTTAATTACAGTTACACAGAAGTGTGTTATGTGCTATTAATCTGAAGAAGTGTTATGTACATCTTATCTGAAGAGCGGAAGGTACATTTTATCGGAAGAATGGAATGTGCAGTTCCTCACCAGTACATCTCTAAAGGTCCTGACTTGTCTGTGCCCCAGGACTTGGCCGGCTTTGTCTGTGCCTTACTGATTGGCCTGCTCTGCCTATGCCCCATTGATCTGGCCTGTGCTGTCTGTGCCAGAATGTCTGCATGCCAAGCCTACTGCCACATACTCATGCTTGTGCATTGCATGCGCTGCCCAACTTACCACGGTCACTATATGGGGTGCTGCCCCTATCTCCCTGCCGGTGACAATTGTCCTCTATACTCCTTGAGGTCGCTTTGTCTGGGACCGCTGCACAGGAGAACCCTTATCCGGTTTAACATCGCAGACAATGACTACTATGGCAGTGACGGCCTCCGTGGAATTAGGCTTCAGTCAGAGTCCTCCCTTAAGCTTATCAGGAGCATAACACTAAAGGGCCCACCTTTAAAATGGCAGGTGACTTGAATGAGTCAGACTCTCCTAGAGGAGAGCAGGCAAGGGCACATAAGCGCTACTGGAAGGGTGAAGGCCCTGAACCAGTGACTTGAATGAGTCAGACTCTCCTAGAGGAGAGCAGGCAAGGGCACATAAGTGCTACTGGAAGGGTGAAGGCCCTGAACCAGTGACTTGAATGAGTCAGACTCTCCTTGAGGAGAGCAGGCAAGTGTGCATGAGCGCTACTGGAAGGATGAATGCCCTGAACCAGGCTCCCGGAAAGACAAGACTCCGAGGAGCGGCTAGCCCCTCTGCAATTGGCCAGACGGCCCTGCCTATATGGCGCAGGGGAGGCGAGGACCACCGGATGCGACAGTGACCACCTTCTTAAAAAGGCAGACGACTTAAAGGAGTCAGACTCTCCGAGAGGAAAGCAGACAAGGGCGCATAAGCACTACGGGTAGGGTGAAGGCCCGGAACCAGACGCCCGGAAAGACTAGACTTCGGAGATGTGTCTAGCCCTGATACGATTGGCCTTGATGGCCAGACGACACTGCCTATGCGGCGCAGGGGTGAAGGTCCCCGTAACCCCCCACCACCACCACCATGGCCGCCTTAACTGAATGGCGGGCGGACCGGTTCCCCTTGGAGGTAGAGGACGATGGGGGTGTGGATTATGATGACGGCCCCTAGTGGCACTATGAGGTGTAGAACAAAGTCCACTACAGGGGCCCACACGACCGTGGAAGAAGAGGTCGTCTCGTGGATCACCTTAAACGAACCCCTGTTCCACCCTCAATCCATTGCTCACCTGGTTTCTTTGGAATGGTCTCTTCCCGATAACCTGGCACCATCGGTGCGTTTCTGGGCCCGTAGACCGCTGGCTTGAGAAGCCTGCAGGATAATTCGAGCGGTATTCCCAGCCGGGCTCCTGCAAACCCAGACTTAGACCCGATGGGGCACTGCGGTTTTGCGGGTTAGCACCTGTTTAGTATTCAGGAGATCCTGAGTGCAGCCCACTGCAGTGCCTATACTATTAAGTCCGCACTGGCAAGCCGATTGTTCTCCGCTACACGAGTGAGTTGTGCTAGCGGAACAAACGAGGAAGTATATGTGCCCTTTTTTCCATGGAAATACTTGATGGAGGCTTATCTCAGCTCCAACCAGTACTTGCCTCCACTTCGGGATGACATCCCAGACGGGGCCTCGAGTCTGGGGTGGCAGATGAACCTATCCTAAACGCAATTTGAACCGCTGAAGGTGCTTGGGAAAGGGATCTGAGCCACTCGGAGTGCCAGCACGAGTCTACGATTGAACGTATATTCATTAGTTACTTTGAATTAGACGCGGCCCTCAAGAAACTTCTAGGGACCGCGGGGCCCAGTTCTGGTAAGGTGGCCTCTATTTTCTCCCTGGCAAGATAGGTATCTTGTGAATCAGTCATTTGGGATATAATAGAACCTGGTTGGCAGGTTGGGAGGAATTGAGGACATTCAGGAATACCGGAACTATCTGAAGAGATCTTTCTCGTTTTCCACGCGTTGGGACCCGGGCGCGACTCTTCATCGATATAGGACATCTTGCTGTACGGTCTACCTGGACGGGCTTGCCGGACCCCGTGAGAGGTACCTCCCAGACCGAAATGTCAGACGCTCCCTGCATTTTCCCTTGTTTGAGTCCCTGGATTTAGTTTTCAACCAGGGAAATATCGACCTCCTCTACATCTCAAGGAGTAGAGTCCTGGAGGGCAGATTGGACGCAAAGGGGTGCCTCCTACGCCCAGTTTTCTCTGGGAGGACCCAGCGTCAAGACTTTAGTCCACGGAGGAGGACCCATCAGGCCCCGACCAGTTAGGCTGGATGACGGACCCGTTTACTCAGAGATGGATGCTTCCCTCCAGGAGTGTTCGACGCGGAGACACGGACGAGTCTCCTCCATTTGTTTGGTCTCAGGACCTTTCTACAGGTGCCTCGGTCTGCTGGTACTTTGGAATTATGATCTCCGCTTCGGCAGAGTCAAACCTAGTTCCTAGATTCCCTGGACCCTTGCTCATTTGATCTCGGGGATTATAAGACTTTGGTCTGCATGGCGACCCTGGCATAGTTGGGTCTGGTATGGATCTCCTAATTTTGCTACTGCTTTTACTGGGTTCGGGTATTGTTTGGTCACTTTATTACCAGGGACTGCCATATTATTTAGATTAAGTAGCACGTACGTCTGTTGTCGGCGTGCCTCGCTCTGTTTAGAATTCCCTTTACGATTCCTGAGGACGGGTATAAAATTGTAGATTATACTAGCTTTAGTGTAACTATAATCTTAATTTTATTAATGACAGGAGGCAAATATTTCCCTCCCAGTTTCTCCCTCCCTTGTTGTTTGTTGGTTTGACTGACTTGTTTATTCACCTGGTCTCCTGGGCTAGGTTGGTTATCTGGGGGAGTTGGGGTTTATCTGGGATATGGTACAGTCAGTATTTTATGATGGGGATTCAGGTTTTTTCACTATCTGGGATATTATACTGTCAGTATTTACGATGGGGATTCATGTTTTCTCAGTACATTTCATTCGCTAATCAGTGTTTTAGACTCGTTTAAGTTTAATGGTTTGGCTACAGTTCTTAGATCCGACTACTCTACAGGATAAAGGTCAAGGCTTCACCCACTGGTTCCACGGTTTCAATTTCGGATGGCATTCATCGTAATGTTATGTTTGTTTCTCCTGTTATTGTATTTGTGGTGTATTGTTATGTACTTTATTTGTCGCAGTGTGAAAGAGGAAATAGTTAGTTGGGAGAAGCCTTTTATAGATTCCTGATTTTTTTTTGTCTCTGGTGTTTTTATCTCTATGTTAATGTGCTGCTGTGGAGTTCTAGTAAAGAGAGACTTAAGCAAATATTCGCCTCCTGTCATTAATAAAATTAAGATTATAGTTACACTAAAGCTAGTATAATCTACAATTAATACTAGTGAATTAAAACTAGTGAATTCAAACAGACAAAGTCAAACAGACTAATTCAAACTAGTGAATTCAAACTGGTGAATTAAAACAGACAAATTCAACCTCGCACAAACACACTGGATTCCAGCTCTGGGAAGCCTGCACTTCGGCTCCAGCCACATCCTTTGAGGACAACCACACCAGCACTTTATTGATTACGAGCCTGGCAGTGAGTTACGGTGAAAGCCGTGTCTTACTCACAACTCTTTTGTGTAAGAGTCAGTTTGTTAGTAGTTCTAGCTATGTGTTTTTGTAAACTTGCTTCTATGTATTTTTATTGCATGTTTTAATTATCTGTGATAATCCTTTACCTAAAGTTTGTTAGAATTAAGACACTGCTTTATGGTATTTCCTTAGCCCTCTTTGTTTGGGGTACAATATCTGGGAATACATTTAATACAATCTGCACTATTATTTGCTATTTTTATGTTTTTTTCCTACATGCTTTGAGAGATCTATGTATGGAAGACTCTTCCCTGGAGATTAAAGGGACACTCCAGGCACCCAGACCACTTCTGCCCATTGGAGTGTCTGGGTGCCAACTCCCACTACTCTTAACCCTGCAACTGTAATTATTGCAGTTTTTTATAAACTGCAATAATTACCTTGCAGGGTTAACGTTAACATAGACAGCCACTAGAGGGCACTTCCTGGTTTCTAGCACAGGAAACCTGTGCTAGAGCGTCGCTGGACATCCTCACGCTGTATTTTCAATGCTTTCCTATGGGGAGCGCATTAGGTCTCCCCGGCCAGTGGGCAGGATCAGTCTCGCCCACTGGCTGACGCGATCAGAGGGAGGAGCGGCGCGGAGGAAGAAGCAGCGACGTGGGACATCGTCTCTGCCTCGGGTAAGTCACTAAAGGGGTTTTCACCCCTTCAGCAATCAGGGATTGGGGGGTGGGAGGGAGAGGGGACCTGCAGTGCCAGGAAAACGGATTGTTTTCCTGGCACTGGAGTTTCCCTTTAAGTATTGTTTTTTGTTTTATTTAAACCTTTCTACACCTGTAGAGATTCAGGGGGAGATTGCTTAAATTGTCACTTTTCAACAAATTGCTCCACTCTTATTCCTCTTTTTCTTTGTTCTCTGCATTGTGTATGGTGTGTTTGAAGGGTACCACACCTAGAGTGTTTTAAGCAGTAATTTAAGTTATTAGCTCCAATTAGACTTTTTTAACCTACTAAATAAGCACTCCAAATATTACCATTTTAAGACAAATTCAAAACGTTGAATTTAAACCAGTGAATTCAAACAGGTGACTTCATACCGGTAAATTCCCACAGGCAAATTTTGTTCTGCCAAATTCACACAGGCAAATTTTGTTCCTAAAAGAGGACTTAAGAAAGAATAGACTTAACATGTAAAACTAATATTGAAATACCATCAATGTTACTATGGTATATGGTAATACACATTTTTAATATAGCACAATGTTGTGTAGTAGTATATTTTTGCATTCGCCAGCAAAAAAAATAAAAAAATAGCTTCCAGGTTTACAAAATTGAGGTGGGCATTAGATTCAATGGCGCAAAACTTTAAAAAACTACGACTCGTATTGAAACCAAGCAGATCCATCAACAAATTCTGTCTTTCAGTTTATAGATAGTTAAATTGCTTTTGTTCACGAAACACATATTGAATCAATATATGCAAACTAAAGCAACAATTAAAAACGACATGGAAAATAAAATGTAGCAATTAAATATAGACTGGAGTTCCTAACTCCTCTAATTTCCACTGAGACAATGACATTATATATCGATGGGCACTTTGGCAAAGTATTGTGTGCTAAAAAATGTAGAGATGGGAGGGAGTCGTCCGTACTGCACCTGCTACAGATCTGCACCAAGAGAACAAAATCATATGAAGTGTGAGCTTCAATAATTTATTCTATTTAAACTACTGCAAATATTTAGCATTTAATAAAAAATGTCTGCATAATCAATGTATTTTTCACAAATCAATATGACATTACTGTGTTTAGGGAGAATATTAAATATCTCAGATGCATTGTTTGAGTGTAAGATTAACAGAAATAATCAGAGAAAATACAAAAAGCCCGTTGGTTGGCAGATAATTTTTGGGGAATGTAGTCTAACAACAGCTGGAGGGCAAAGATAGGACAATCCCTGGTGTAAGCCATATATACACACAAAAAAATAATAAATAAATACAGCAAACAAACAAATCAACAATGCTGAATAAATTGTTCTTTCCTGTATAACATAAATCTGTATTTACTTCAGTTTCCAAATATATTGTAGGCTCTTGGGTCCGGTGGCTGCATATTAATGCTTACATTTTTGTTTAATATATTTTCAATCATTTTGTTAACATTTTCTTTCATAATATACAATTGCTGACTAGCTCTGCAGACGTGAACAGCATGCCTTTAATGACAATATTATTACTAGTAGTAGTGCAATTTCTTTTATTAAACACAAGTGTATTTATTTTATTATAACCATTAATAGTCATTTTTACATGTTGTAGTAAAAATATTACATGAAGACAACATGAACACATAACTTTATATACATCTTCTAAATAAAAACACTGGCTTTATTTGGGTCTTATCATAAAACAAATTAACTTGCTAATTTCCTGACAACTCCTGAATATTGTGGGTGATAAAACATGATGTTTAGTAACTTTTTTCAGCATTTTATGTGAGATAGAGACATGATACACTCTTAACATTTGCTTTTTTAAACTGTACATTTTCTGTGACGGTGAGATGCTTTGATTCATTTTTCTGTATACATTGACCTCAATTTAATTATTATTATTTTTTTTGATAAGCTTTCAAATGATCACAATCTGTTAAAACTATTATTTGAGTTTGGGCCTCAATAATTTGCTGTCTTTTTTGCATGCTCAATTAATTATCATTTTTGCACAAAAAAGAAAATGTTTTGCAGAATGTTGCACCATAAGCCGGCCTTCTTAGCCACGCCGTCTCACTCCAGAAAAATACTTCCTTATCAAATGTATGCACACAGCTCATCCATTGACAGTACTGAAAGATCTGAAATACAGAGCAACCCGCTTCAGAAGGAGAGGATACCCAGGGAGGCATATAGTAAGGATATCACTGTCTGTTTAATGTTTCTTTGCCTGTCTGCAGACAGATTGTGAATTAGAAACAACTCACCCAGTGCTGTCAATGACTGAGCTGTGTGCATACATGTGATAAGAAAGTCTTTCTGGCATTAGGTGGCTACGTAGGCAGGCTTATGTATTTATTTATTTTGCTTTTATGTATTTATTTATTTTGTGCAGAAACTATAAAGATTTGAGCATGCAAAAAACACAGCGTATTAATGAGGCCAAAATCTATCATATGCATGAAAGTTATATTGGTGTCAGGAGGGTCCCTTAAATTCCAAGAGTGTGCAAAATATATGGAAATAAATCAAACAACTGCCCATCATGTTATAGGAGTTAACAAAGGTTGAAAGCTGAAATAATAAAAATTAAGATTTCTTTAAATACTGAAAAACAATGTGGATCTAAACCCAAATGGTTTAAAAAAATTAGTCCCCAATGAAACATCATGACAAAGTCTAAATTACTTACTTACAATCATTTTCTATGAATATCTCAATATGGGGTTCAATGACCATCTCTCAATACGCTTCAACATTGAACTTTCAGACCTTACCTTTATTTATACTGTATTTTGAGAGATTAAAGAAAAACTAAAATACATTTAAAAAAATTAAAAATGTGATGAAAAAGCATGTATAACATATTTTCTGTTTTAAGTTATTTTGGAAGGATTCAGTCTATGCAATGTATCGTCTTTAACCCCACATTGGCGTCAATTAATTCTGTGCAACTTTTTGGTGCAATGTGAACATATACAGAATGATAACACCAAATGCACACCCTTTTCATTTGCACATTACTCTCTGTGAATGTTGGTACATGCACTTGTGCATACACTGTCAGACTTAACCCCCATACCTGTTTGCAGTATGACCCCTGCTTGGTGGCCTGTCTGTTTGCCTACAGAGTCTATATCCTTACAGACTAGACATCTTGCTGTTTGCAATGTAATGCGATTCTATAAAAAGCATTGGATTGGTTGGTTGCATCAATAGCTTCAATTCAAAAGCTCTTTATTAGAAGCATTTTATTTGACACTGCTCATTACAAAAAAGGGATTTTGAGCTGGGTTTCTAAATAAATAGAATTTGCATGGGTAATTTTACCTTAGTCATAAACTTTAAAATGTGTATATACTAACCTAAAGTTCATCTTTAAAGGGGCACTATAGGCACAAGGACCACTTCATCTCATTGAGGTGGTCTGGGGGCATCCTGTCTGTTTAACCATACAAAGTAAAACATTGCAGTTTCTGAGAAGCTGTAATGTTTATATTGCAGGGTTAAGACTGCCTCTAGTGGCTGTCTACCAGACAGCCACTAGAGATGCTTCCTGCTATTTCATGGAGTTTAACTCATAAAATGATGCTGGACATCCTCACGCTGTGCATAAATCAAACAACTGACCACCATGTTTATAGGTTTTCCCAGAGGTTGAAAGATGGAATTATAAAAATGTCATATTTATTTAAATGCTGGTGAAACCATTGGAAAACACTGTGGAGCAATACCAAAATTACCTAAACCAATTAGTCCCCGTGCATGCGCATTAGATTCCCCCTCTCCACTGACATCAGAGGAGACAAAGCCAGCACTGAAGGACTTTGGTGTTGGAGTAAGGTGAGTATTTTAAAGGATTTTTAATCCTTTAATTCCCACGTGGGCAGGAGTAGAGAGCAGAGAAACACTACAGAGTTAAGAATACAGTAAACACAGTGTCAGAATAATAAATAATTATAAACAGTCCTGTGCTGCATAATCAAAATCAACTGCAACAGTCACTCCAAAAGCAAAATATGTATTTTTGCGAAAAAATACATTAAAAAAAGCTCAACCTGGCTTTCTAGATATAGATTTAATCACGCCAACGGTTAAAACATTTGCATTCAAGAGCCAGTGTGGATGTTCTGAGTGGAGATCCAAGGGAATGCAAAATATTCTATTCCCTGACGTTATCAATAAATAAAGTGCTCTGCTGGAGTTATAGGCTAGGTGATTTGAGGAATGCAGAAATAAAGTACTTGAGTTTTTTTTAAGCTGAAGTATGATGTTTAGAAGTGCTGCTTGGAACCTGTCTAGACAAAACTTCAATCACAAACTAATTACTTAGTGGCGTAACTCTTTATTGAGTAGTCATTTTGTATATGTGTTGATACACTTAAAAACATTAAATAATATCTTCACATCTTATGGAGCTCTTGAATAACATAAAGCCCCTGAGATTAAAGATTTATTAATTCATATAATATTTTACTAGGAAAGAGGCATTGAGATTTCTCTCGTTTTCAAGTATGTCCTGGGTCCACAAAACATTACATTGATACAATAGGGTACAATAAAATACAAAAAACAATATTAATACACAATATATACAAAATTTAACATAGAATAGGTAGGAAATATATAATCACCCATGACAGGTGCATTCTGAGATATGTAGAGAGGGATCTCTTAAATGACTTTAGGCTTAGGGAAGATTTGAAAGTGTGCGAGAGGTCTTTACT
The DNA here is from genome assembly GCA_933207985.1 of Pelobates cultripes. NCBI lineage: Eukaryota > Metazoa > Chordata > Amphibia > Anura > Pelobatidae > Pelobates > Pelobates cultripes. The sequence goes on from OW240912.1 coordinate 59,674,499, forward strand.
TAACAGCAGTGCTCTGTAGGAAAAAGAGGATCAAGACGCTTTCTTTTTGTATTGAGGTAGACTAAATAAAGTGCTGGTACTGGACTGGAGTTTATAGATGGTGGGATCAGCCGGGGAGAGCATTCTGCTCAGGTAGGGTGGGAGCTTCCCAGAAAAGCTCTTAAACACAAGGATGGAAAGATGAAGGGTGCGTCTGGATTCCAGCGACAGCCAGTTTAGTTATTTTAGCATGTCACAGTGGTGGGTCATGTAATTATATTGTAGCACAAAGCATCAGAACAAGTTATACAATGTATTGAGTGTATTAAGGTTAGTTTGCAATGCAGGTGCATATACTACATCCCCATAAACACTGATTGGCATCAGCATTTGCTGTACAATCTTTTCCTTTACTGTAAGGCTTAGACAGGATTTGTTTCTGTACAGGGCACCTAGTGTTGGATAAAGTTTAGATGCAAGATTTTCTATGTGGAGGCCAAAAGATTGGGGTCTAACAACATACCCAAGTATATGAAAGAGTGTGACAGTTTTGTCAGTGCTTAGGAAGAGTTTGTTTTTTGTTAGCCACTTTTCTACCTCTGTAAACTGGTCTTGAAACACAGCCTGCAGCTGCGGTAGATTGGATTTGCTTGCATAGATTACTGTGTCATCTGTGTACATTTAAGAATTTGCAGACATCAGGCAGGTCATTTATAAATCACGTGAATAGTAGAGGGCTGAGAATGGAACCTTGGGGAACACCACACGTGATTGGGAGAGGGAGGGAGTCGCTGTCAGAAATGGACACATATTGTGAGCGATCTGATACATATGATCACCAATACCTGAGTTTTTTAGTTTGTGCAGTAGAATGTCGTGGTCTACTGTGTCAAAGGTCTTTGCAAAATCAAGGAAATTTGCTCCAGTTAGGTCTCCTTGTTCCATGCCAGTTTGGATGTCATTGCAAACTTTTAAGAGGGCAGTTGTAGTGAAGTGATCAGGGTTCATATAGTTAGATTATTGGTAAGACTCACATAGTCACATAGTTGCGTATGGAAGCATTTTTCTAAGATTTTTGACAATACTGGGAGCAATGATATTGGACGATAGTTAGAAACCAAAGTAGTGTCACCACTTTTATGGATAGGCACTACTCTCGCAGTCTTCCAAAGTTTGGGTATGTATCCAGACACCAAGGATTCGTTAATTAGGGTTGTGACAGGTTTAGCAATTGCCGGCGCACTGAGCTTCAACAGCATTGCTGGGATTTGATCAGGTGCAGACTAGTTTTTTTATTATTAGATTATAAAGGTATTTCTTAATGACACTAATAGGTACAGGTCTAAAATTGAACTTGTCTTTGCAAATTTTGTGGGGCCTGATCCACATTTGTAGTTTCAGTATGTGTGTCATTTATTAGCTTGGCAATCAGGTTAGTGGAGCATCCGACAAAATAATTGTTAAAGGCATTTGCTACAGCTAAGGGAAGTTATAGAGTTTGGTTATCCACTTTAACAGTGGAGGGTTGGGAGTGGATTGGGGGAGTTTGTAATTTATTTATGACTTTCCAAAACTTTCTAGAGTTTGATAGGTTATTGTTCAGATTTTCACAGAAATATTGGGCCTTGGCCAATTTTGTTTGTTTTGTGCATATATTTCGCCATTGTCTTTATGCACAGTGATCGTTCATAGAGCCAGTACGCTTGAACTTTGACCACAATGAATCCTGAAACTGGTACATTTGGATGAGGTCAGCTGTAAAACAATTCATATGTGCCCTTACGCTCATCTTACGCAGCGAGACATGCAAATTCAAAACTTGTAGGAGTTCACACTGAAAGAATTCGACTGCACAAGATTTTGTCTGACTCTGGAAGTCAGCATTTCTACTTGATCACAGAACTCAAATATGAAGATAAATCTGCAAATATATGTCATATAGAGTAAAACTCGAGTTCATCCATTTGCAAAGTATCTCTACACTGGTGTGATGCATGCCATAATGGCGTATTTAGAAATCATCTCTGGGGCGTGGCCGGGACACGGAGCGAGCTGGACACGTGTGAGTGAAGCTCTGCTCCGACAGCACCGCTTGCAGCTCACATCAGCGCACAAAACTGAGCCAGAACCGCCGACATGGAGAAGCGACTCCCTAAGAAACCCCCCAAGCGGCTGGCTGAGCCTGGAGCCACTGTGGCGGACCTCTTTGCCTGCTCCCACCAAAACCTGACAGGCTCTCAAGATGGCGCCGAGACTGAAGCTGGCGCCATGACAGCGCCTCCTCTCCCAGCTCCAACTCAGGGGACACAATTTAAAGCCCCAGACACCAGCCAAATCCTGTCCAAGTTATCTGAGGTCAAAGCCTACCTGGCTGGAGAAATTGAGCGCTCTACACAGGTGCTTCAAAATGAAATACATTCCATTGGGGACCGCACCACTAGACTGGAGCAACGCCTCGAAGCCACAACCGTCGCACACAACGCGGCCATACAGCAGGTAAATGCTTAAACTGACAGACTCACTAATGCGGAACTCACAATAGAGGACATGGCGAATAGATCCCGCCGAAATAACCTACGCCTGCGGGGCTTACCAGAGCGACAGGGAGAGGGCCCCATAACGGAGCTGGTAACCCAGATTCTCAAACCCCTGACCTCCTCTGGATTATTGAACGCGCCCATAGGGCTCTACGCACGAGACGGGCAGAGACAAATACCCCCAGAGATGTCGTGATTCGATTTTTGCATTTCCAAACAAAAGAAGCCCTACTGCGCAAAAGCCGAGAAGGCCCAGTACGATACCAAGGCCACGAGCTCGCTATATACCAAGACTTGGCCCCGACCATGTTGCAGCGTAGAAGAGAGTGGAAGCCTATCACGGACAAACTGAGGGAGCAAGATATCAAATATGCTTGGGGATACCCCTTTAAACTACTCATCTTCCGAAACAACAGAATGCATATACTGCAACCGGGGGACAGGGGCTACAGGTGCCGACAAACTTGCCCCACACGATCGCCACCCGGGGAGAGCTCCGGGATCTACCACTGGAATGGCTACCAGCAGGAGAGTAAGGTACCAGGGCCCCAAATACAATTGCACGAACTCTGAGTGCCTCCCACATCACACACTTACAGGAGGGCCGCTCAGCACATTGGGTGGGGGACGGGGTGATGATTCTGGGCACCACACCACCAAATGACACTATGACTAAATGGAGAACTTTTGCTCTTGACCCATTCCACAACTTAGAGTGCTGCCATTATCAGAGGGCCGGGGAACGCACATTGTCCTTCCAATATGAGGCAGCGCATATGACCCCGCAGGGGCGTGCGTAGGGTCATACCCAAAGGAACTATGCTCACATCAGACAGGCAAGGGCACCGAGGACAAACTATCCCAGCTATAAGCAGGATCACCTAGACACAGACATTTTGCGGACACTTTGTACCTCTTGATGGCCGGACTGACACTTGGGCCCTGCCCACTTTCCTGGGGGGGGATGAGATTTTTTATCCAAAAGGACATGGCCTTGACGCACACCTTGGGGGGGCATACTTACTACCATTTAACACTACCACCACTTTTAGGCAAGAAGCCCCCGAGGTTGTACAACAAGCTCAACTAACACCGGAGGGCCTACATAAGAGAGGTCTGACAGCACGATGGGATGTGTCTGACCCATGAGCACAATGACAGGTGTCGCACGGGGGGGAGGTGGGGGCAGGGTGATGACTTAGTCGACTACTCTCGGGTCTGAGAGCCCACTCGCTGATGCTTCGTATAACACTATAGGGTGAGGCCCAGACGGGGGGTCTTGAACATGGGGGCTCCACCAGACGGAGGATATAGGGACAGCCTAGATAGTCTGCAGGGTACCCACCCCTGACCCAGCCTTCCTCCCCCTCCACCTCCCCCCCCACAGTTTGGGACGATGCCTACCCCAGGGGGATGGTGGAGACTCCAGACCTTCACATTAACACTACAAGACTGAAGCTTCCCACATTCACGCCAAGAGACGCTTACTGGCCTCAGGGGGCCCCGGTGACACGGGGGAGTACAGGGGTAATGAACTAGCATTGATAGGGATACGCTGTCCTTGAGAGGGGATAGCCTGGTTTTCTCAGTAATGGTTATAAGCGGTGAAGTCACATCCAGTGACATTTATTCACAATTCATCTACCCATGGTTAGGGTGATGAGCTTGGGAATCACACCCCATATTGTTCTGGCTTTGCATAAGACCAGATATTCACTGTTGTTTTATTTTCTCTATGTCTTTACCCTATTCTTTTTCCTTACTATCCTTACCTCTTTCTCATGGGCACCAGAGCCGCAGGAAACCCAGGGGTCGAACTTGCACAACCGTCCCGACCAGGGGGCCATAAAGGTAGACTGAGACAGCAATCCTACCATACGGGTCTATGGCCGTCAAAGTGGTGTCCATAAACGTGAAAGGCCTGAATGCCCCCAAAAAGAGAAGGCTGATGTTTAAAGAAGTGAAAAGGATGGGAGCAGATGTCGTCTTCCTTCAGGAGACACACATGGCGAGACACGCGACCATTAAAGTAAGTGATCGCACCTACACTACTTCGCACGAGGCTAGGTCCCTACAAAAGAGGAATGGGGTGGCTATACTGATACGTAACACGTGCCCCATTCACGTTTCCAAGGTACACGCAGACCCGGAGAGGAGGTACATTATTCTGACGGGCTCCATACATTCACACACGATACACATGATAAACATCTATGCCCCAAACACCCCAGACATTGCGTTCTGGAAGGAATTACAATCTAAACTACATGCCCTACCGCAGGGCATAATACTCATGGGGGGTGACTTTAATGCTGCACCGTGTCCAGCCGCCAACAAGAGCTCCAGAGCGGGTCAGCTGAGATCCCATGGCAGAGGACGACAAGACAGGGCTCTATATGAATTTATCAAATCAACTGGCCTTCTGGACGTCTGGAGGGCGCAGCACCCTGACGCAGTAGACTATACATTCTATTCGGCCCCGCATGGAACATATTCAAGAATTGATTTCTTCTTGGTAAACGATGCGGGCATGGCCAGAGTGACGGACTCGACCATCGGGTCCATCGCGTGGTCAGACCATGCGGAGGTCACGGTGACACTGGGGAACCTATGCATGGCCTTGCCTTGGAATTGGAAACTAAGCTCCAGCTTACTCCGAGACCGGCAAACACAAGAGACAATTAGACAAGATATACGACTATACTTCGCGGAAAATACGACGGAAGAGATCACACCTAGCACAGTATGGGCCGCCCATAAGGCAGTGATCAGGGGCACATGTATTCGTCTGGCCACCCAAAAGAAAAAGCAGAAAATGCGGCAATTGAACCAACTACTGGAGACACTTCGACAAGTGGAGCAGAAACACAAAGCGACACCAACTCCCCGCTTTACCGCTGACCTGAAGGATATCAGGAGATCAATTACTGAACTGTTGCTAGACGCCGCCGCCCGGGATCTCATATGGTCCAAGAGAAACTTTTACGAAAAAGCTAACAAAACCGACACCCTATTAGCAAGGGTACTAAAGCCTAGACAGAGACGAACTCATATCGGAGCAATGAAGCACACAGACGGCACCATCAAGAATACACCGGCGAGTATTGCCCAGATATTCACGGAATACTATAGAACACTATACAACCACACACCCAAAAATGTGGATCAAATACAAGAGGTGAATGATAAAATGGATACATTTCTGCGGAATATCCAACTACCGAAGCTATCGGTAGACGCGATCCACAGGCTAGACGAAGACATAACCAGCGAAGAAATTGACAGAGCCATAGCGAGCCTAAAGAGCCACAAAGCCCCAGGACCCGATGGCTTAGACGGAGGATATTATAAGACATTTCGGGAAGAGTTAACTCCCCACCTCACAAGACTATTTAATAATCTTATGTCAGATGGGAACCCAGAGAACGAGATGTCCCTAGCTAACATAATCCTTATCCCCAAACCGGGCAAGGACCCGACGATACCAGCGAGCTACAGGTCCATTTCCCTTATTAATCAAGACGTCAAGATCTTGGCAAACATACTAGCGGACCGCCTCAACCCCATCCTGAAAACACTGATACATGCAGACCAGGTAGGGTTCATACCAAATCGTCAACTCTTTGAAAATACCAGGAGAAACATAGACATAATATGGAGACAGAAAACGGCCAGGATCCCCACCCTAGTAGTATCCATAGACGCTGAAAAAACGTTTGATAGAGTAGAATGGCCCTATCTTTTTAATCTCTTAACATATCTAGGCTTCCCGACGAAATACATATCTTCCATACAAGCGATGTATAGCAACGCAACAGCCCAAGTTAAAATCGCAGGCACATGGCCCCAACCCTTTAGATTGGGAAACGGCACTCGCCAGGGCTGCCCTCTTTCCCCTTTGTTGTTCGCAATATCATTAGAGCCCTTACTACAGGCCATAAGGAAACATCCACGGATAAAAGGTGTTAGGGTGGGAGGCCAAGAATTTTTAGTATCTGCATATGCAGATGATGTCCTCCTTACAATAACAGAGCCAAGGGAATCAATGGACGCACTAGCTGAGGTTCTTACACAATATGGAGCCTTCTCGGGGTACAGAGCCAATCTCGACAAATCTAGCGCTCTCCCAGTGGGAGTGTCGGCGGCGGACACGGAGGCAGTACGAGCAGCACACAACATCCCCATAGCACGCGGCTACATTAAATATCTAGGAATACACTTGCCAGACAACCCAGCTAATATTTACCACCTAAACTATACCCCCCTCTTTAAGACACTTATATCAGACATGGAAAAATGGATAGACAAGCCTATCTCCTGGATAGGTCGCATAAATGCAGTAAAAATGAATATTCTTCCCCGAATACTATTTATTTTCCAAGCCCTCCCTATCAAACTCAGTAAAGCTGACCTATCCCCACTACAACAAGCAATTGGAAAATTCATTTGGCAAAACAAGAGACATAGGATTTCGACATAAACAAAGGGGGGGACTGGGCCTCCCACACTTATATTATTATTGTCTTGCAGCCCAACTCGCACAGATAGCAATGTGGCATGCCCCGTTAGATGTGAAGAGATGGGTGGACTTAGAGTCCCTACTCACGGGAGCGGATTTACCCCAATATCACATATGGGTCCCACGAGAACATAGGATTATGCTACGAACGACCTGCCCAGCGATATTAAACTCCCTGAGGATCTAGGACGCCACAGCCCACAAATACAATTTAATCTCCAATCCGTCACCACTGATCCCTCTGCTCAGAAATAGAGCCTTCCCTCCGGGCATGGTGGCCAGGGATTTTGCCAACCTAGAAACTGCAGGCCTACAGAGGATCTGCCACGTGTATAGGGACAATACACCAGTCACTTTTAACGACCTACAACAGACTACACACCTCACCCCCGCAGACTTCTTTAGATTCTTACAACTTAGGGACTACATGAAAGATCCACATTTACAAAACGCAGCCAGAGGGCACATGTCCTTTTTTGAAAACATGTGCCTCCACGAAACGACACAACCAGGTTTGATATCAAAACTATATGCACATCTTAGCGCTGAAACAAACGAATGGGGCACGCTCACCTACACTGAAGCATGGGAAAGGGAATTAGGAGAGGAACTCAAGGACACAGACTGGAGGGAAATTTGGGAGGCCAACACCTCAGTGTCCATGTGTGTCTCCCTCCAGGAACAGGCAATTAAAACGCTCCTCAGGTGGTATGTCACGCCAGTAACACTACACCGAATGGGGAAAACCCTGTCGAATGACTGCTGGAGGGGGTGTGGCCTGAAAGGTACATACCTCCACATGTGGTGGGAATGTCCCCGGCTCCAAGGCTTCTGGAAGGAGACCCAGACTCTCATAAAATGCATTTTCCACAGAGCACCAGACCTGAACCCATGGACATTTCTCCTCAATAGACCCTTAGACAATTGGACACGTAGAGAGCAAAAACTCCTAAATAAGGTGACACTGGCAGCACGGAGAGCTCTGGCGCAAGCATGGTTGAAGGTAGAAACACCTCCCCCGAGTGCAGTTATACATAATATAAAAGAGATACACCTTATGGATAGCCTAACGGCTAAGGTCCGAGGAACTGTCTCACAGTTCGAGAAAATATGGGAGCCATGGACCACTAGCGACTTGACTGTAGAAACCGCTCAATACTAGGACAGGACGAGCACTACGCACCCATACTGGACCAACCCTAAAGGAGTTCCTCTGGGACTGAGACGAAAACCCTGGGTGGACTGGCCCCGACGTCCTGCGCTCTGCTGACCCTAACCTACTGCCTTCCCTCTATCTCTGTTTCTTATAGTCTCTTTCTTCTCTAGTTCTACTGGTTATGGGGAAAATGGAACAACCCCAATGCTCCACGATACAAATCATTTAGTTGACACATCATACTGTTGTAAAATGAGACAACGACGGCATACTGCCAAGCTGGCCTGTCGGCCACTTCCTTTTCTAAGAGGCACTAAAACTTGGATTAAATATTTGGCATTGCACCACACGTAACGCAGGATAGGCATGGTTCATTAGGCACTTATCGAAAGTAGTATACCTCCTTCTCCAGCACTACACACACCTAATTAACAGATTCTGGAAGGACCCCTTTGGGACAGAGATAGTACATCTGGGCTAACTGGTAATAGCAGCTTATGCCCTGATGACCCCATTCTTCTACCTTTCCTCTATACTCCTTCTTTCCTACTTTTCTACTTACTCCTTCCACTAGTTACTGGGACTGTGGAACAGCCCCAAAGTTCAAAGTTGAAAATTACGTTGTGACAACATAATAATATTATAGGTGAGGAGATGAAGGCTTCATGACAAACTGGTCTGCCGACTAACTTACCTGTTACAAGGCATGACACTGGGCTTACATACTGAGCATCGTGCCTTCCATAACGCAACACTGGCAATGTCTATTTTATGCTTTGACTATGTCATATGTCTTTGTCTTGGCTTTGTTATTCTTTCAAAAATAAAGTTTTCAAAAAAAAAAAGAAATCATCTCTGAAATATCACTGTGTTAAGTGTTGGTTAGGAGAATTAGTGTAAGAGGTATGACATGGAAAGGAAAACAAGAATTGTATTGAACACTCCTAAAACTAATACTCATGTTAAATCCGTAAAGCCTGATGTGATTTTTTTTTGTATGGTGGATATAGTACACCAAAAATGCTATTTATTGACTTGCATAACTTTGCTGTGAGAACAATTCAAGTTTCATAGGAAACCACCAAAACCATGATATATTTTTCTATTCACTGGATGGAATTGCAGTTTCATGGACTGAAACCCCCCACCCTCTTATATTGGCATAAATGCTATGCTTCATGAGACCACTTGTAAGGACTGAACATGTTACCTATATAAGAACTATAAAGCCGCTCAGTGCCACACTGGAAATCTATGCAAAATAGTATTTACTATTTCAGTATTTCATACTGTGCTGGACGGATTTCCATTTTGGCAGGGTAGACACCCGTCTTTTAGAGGTCACTTATTTACTGCACTTATAATGTGCCTATTTGAAGCTCAGGTGGGCTGGTGATGGAAGATAAGTACCCGGAGCATTGGCCACTGTCCTTTGTAGTGCACTCAGTCTGCAATGTTTCCACAGTGTAAATGAGGTCAGGAGCTAAACAAGTCTGAAAATAGTTAACATAAGATACCTCCATGCTGCTGTCACCTCTAGCTCCTACTGTGTGGTCAGAAGTACAATACAGTATGCAAAATACAAGAAAAACTTAGAGCAGTGCTACCAGGAGTGTGTACATAGTGATACAATAGTGGTTTACTTGAAGGAAATAAGGTTCAGCAAGCGCTTTGAGATTCAACACTTCATCAGTGCAACCCTTGATTGAGCACTTTGTAGGAAAGAGTTAATATTTTAAATTGAATCCTATAGGGTACAGGAAGTCGATGTAACAGGAAACTTGCACTGATGAAGGGGTGAATCCCGAAACATTTGCTGTACCTTTTAATGTCCTATTAGACTACTATTGTAGCACTTTGTGCAGTGCTGCTCTGTTTTTCGTGTATTCTGCAGCCTGTTATGTTTTTATTATTATTGGAATTTATATAGCACCAACTTATTCCACAGAGCTTTACAATATTATAAAGGAGGGAATTTAACAATAAATAAGAGACATACTATTAAGGTTTTTAGGAACTTCATAAAGAATTGGAGACTAGGGGAGGGACTGATGGAGGAGACAGGCTGTTCCATAATAACAGAAGTCGTGTTTGTAACGGATCGCCTGGCACCCCGACTGGGTACCTCCGTTGAAAGATGCTCCTAGCGCTTCCTGAGGACTCCAAGCACTGCAGCCAACACCACAATCACCGAAACATAGTACAGCCCACAGGGCGTTACAAAACAACCAATCAATCTGTACAATACACCCAGACACTCCCACACAAAATCCTCCCCTCTGCAGGTGATATGATTACTGAACACAATGGGTAATCTCATTATCACCGGCAGAGGAATACAGTTTTTACACAATATTTATAACTTCTAAAATATACATGTCACAAACATAAAACATACATTTTCATAATCAATCCATTCAGGGGAACAACATATTAAAAAATGGCACGAATCAGACCAGGGGTTCAAAAGTTAAGGGAAAGTCCTTTGTGACTAAATGAAGCATGGCTTTCTGGCCCAAACCAGTTTCAGAGTCTTCTATCCTGGAGAGTAATTCAATTATCTCCCAGGATAGACACAAGACTCCATTAAGCACATGGTTGCAAAAAGACACAAAACACTTTAAAATACATAAAGTAACCTTTACACATAACAAACAGACATTTCACATATCCCCAGATAGCTGGGATCTGAGTGCACATTATTAGATGAATGGCACTCAGATCACACAAATAAGCCTTTCTGCAGGGGAAATAAATGGTTTAACCTGCAGGGCCATAGTCCAAAGGGAGCAGGCGAGCAACCAGGCTTCTCCAGTTCACAGTGGCGAGGTTGGTTTCGCCACAGTGTAAGTGTGAGTTAGCAGGAAGGGTATGAGCAGCAGACAAGAGAAGGTCATCAGCAGAGCGGGAGCGGTTGAGATGGGACGTACCTATGAATTAGTGATGAAAAATAGCATTGTATGGTAGAGGTGTTGAGCGCCTTGTAGGTAAGAGTTAATATTTTGAATTGAATCCTATAGAGTGCAGGAAGTCAGTGTAACAATTGAAGAGTGGTGACATGTTAGGGGAGTGACAGGAGAGAAAAATCAGCCTGGCAGCAGCATTCATTACGGACTGTAAAGAGGCAGCACATTTTCCGGAGATATCAATTAAGAGAGAATCACAGTAGTCAGTGTGAGAAATTACAAGAGCATGTATAAGCTACTTAGTAGCACCTATTGTAACAAAGTGACAAATTTTGAAATATGTAATTGGCAGGATTTGGTGATAGACTTAAAAAAAATTTTTTTTTTAAATCGATGTTTCAGTTTACATGAATAAACTTTCATCAGAATAACCATGGTTATACCGATAAATGTTTATTCATATAAACTGAAACATCGATTTTTATTTCTTTTGTAAGAATTAAATAAAAGTTTTACTTAAACAACATGGAAGTTGAACTGTACTGAAATATATATATATATACATATATAAATTCTACATGTATATTTATGTAATTGTTTTACATAATTATGTGATTTTATTTAAAGGGATTCTATAGTGCAAGGAATACAAATCATTATTCCTAACACTATTGTGCCCTCTGTTTATATTGCAGGACTAAGTTGACAAGGACATTGCACCCAGACCACTTCAATGAACTGAAATGGTCTGGGTTATTACTACCTGTCTGACTACCCAGGCAGAAAATCCAGAGAATTTAATTTGCAAGCCCTATATTTAACATTATAACTTTCCAAAACACTTTAAAACATTGGGGTACTGTTTTACTTTGGAGACTTCGCTTAACACAAATATGAGTGTTTCAAAACAGTAAAACGTATTATGACAATGATATCATCAGTCAATATGAATGCTAACTTTGGCCAAGGTTTGAACCTAAGTGGCTATTAAAAAAGACTGGGCATACCCCATTGAGAATACTCTTGGTTGGCAAGCCTTATATTTGACCCTATCACTTTACAAAACACTATAAGACCTGGGCATGAGGGGTACCATTGTACTGGTGAGATATTACTGAACATGGTCTCAAAGGTAACATAGGCCGAGCTAACCAATCTGGCAAATTTCAATGTTTAAAAACTGGAAAGGAGAAATCTTTACGTTTTACCCTATACATTTCCAAATAAAACCTGTACATGGGACGGAACAATTGTACTCATGAAACATGGCTGAACACAAATATGTGTATTTTATTCCAGTAAAAGCTAATAGTATGATATTCACAGTTAAAATGTCATGCAAAACTAAGAAAATAACAAAATGTCTTAATTTCTCACACTTTTTTAGATTATATTCAATTATGTTTCATATATAAATATTTGATCTGAAATGAAAGCCCTGTTTCTCCTCAACAAAATGATATATAATAAGTGTGGGTGTATTTAATATGAAAGAAGTTAAATTTGGTTGAGCAGACACATAGTGCAAATTCCAGGTTTTGTTTTGATCAGAACTTGTACAATTGCCTCCATCCTTAAGGGGTTAAATCAGCAAGATACTGATAGACTCCAATCATGTCAGCTACTCCTGACTCACTTTTAGTACTCAGCACACAATGTACACAGGGATAAAAGAGCAGGATACTGATAGACTCATTATCTTTGCAGATGGCAATATAATTGATCTGCAGTGATATTATTGAGCCAATAAGTAGATGACATGGTTAACAGAATCAATAATCATTACAGATTAAAACAGAATTAAATCAGAATCAAGTTGTCCTCAGCCCCAGTCCTGCAGTTTGAAGCTTCACAACTTTTCAACTAGCCACAACATGAGTGTCTCTGTACAGTGATTGAGCACTTTAAAGAAGATGGTGTGTAGGTGCAATATGAGTTTTCAAAATCATCAGTGACACACAACAAAGAGCTCATTGTCAGAAATGTCCCACTCTCTGTGTCACCCCTGGACTTCCATGACAATATATATGAATTATATATTTGAATATATTTCCTTGCTTAATCACCCCTCAGGCAATCACTTGGGCTATTGTGGGAGAGAAGCAGCCGTGCTCTTTCTGTATTACTTCCAAGATGGCTTCTTGCTTCTCTCTCTGGTGGGCACTGTAACCTCACCCCCTGGTGCTATGAGCCAATGATGGCCCATGAATAGAAAGGCCAATAGTATGTCTCCACTCATGGTCAGCTGGCTCTGCTGCCCAAATGGCAACTTAATGGAAATTTCTGAAGTGCCTTCTTAAAGGAAAATATGCATGTACAAAAAACTGCTAAAAAAAAAAGGGCAGATTGCAAATCAGCCCCATTATTTGACTCAACTAAGTTTCTCCAAACAGCTACCAATGAGGGGGAGAGGCCTGCAGAGCTTAAACCTATTACATATTTAAAGAGACACTATTGTCCATCATATTTTTGTCTTACTATCCTCCCTTCCAGAAAAAGAATCTTAGAGGTTCTAAACTACTGCAAATGTTTTTCCCCACACATAAAAACTGGTGAGGCGCTGCCTCAAGTGCCCCAATGGATGAGACTCAACTGGATAGGTCTATGCCCTGTAAATATTATAATTTCAAATATTCGATGATCATACTTAGCAATGTTGATGCATATACCCATCTCTGACATACATTCAGTTTCTTTCCTAATATAATGTCTTTTTGGGCATTGTTTGTAGGTTTGAGAATGAAGATTGAATAGCACACAACCCTTTAATCTCAGTTAGATTAGAAAAGTCAAGAGAATAGAGTTATGCTTTAGAGTAAGATTGATGCTCAAGAGAGGAATGAAATGAACAAACCTTTACTCTTCCTTCTGTTTATTTCTTGAACTAGTCTATTCTTAAGATCCTTGTGTAAACATTTGAGGAATGGGTGGATTGACAATCATTTTCATGTGTGTATTGTGACTTTTGTTTGCAAAATAAATCTTGTCTCCAATTTCCTTAACCTATCATTTTTTTTTTAAATTTAAATGTTTATTGTAATTTAAAATGTATATACAATAAATCTTGAACATAGATTTCAAAATAATACAAGATGGCACTACACTTAACCATGGTTAGGATGTACAAAAAAATATTTTGGTGTGTATCACACCCTTAAGTCACCCAATTAAAGTATGCAACACACACCACACACAGTGGTAGTTAACTTTTGTGTAACTGATGCAGCTTCCCAGGTGGTTTTCCCAATTTACAATCCCTTTTAACAGTAAAATGTTTAAACAGAAATTTGAGACTCAGCTGTGTATCTAAAATATGGATAAACAAATAACACATAGTGAAGGATGTCAGAGTATAAATAAACTTTGTGCTGTAGATGTAAACTCAAAAGAAGATATGAAGTTTTGTGCCTTGGGGTGCGTCCCATGATCTAGGTTAGGGGTCTGAAACCTTTTTCGCCTCTTCTTCACCAGCAGTATGTCCAAAGATTGGCAGTAAGGTGAAAGCCATGTCTTGCCATAATTTGCATATATTTATTGAATACAAATTAATAAAAAAAAACAACAAACATGAAATATAATATAAATAAAATAGGTCCAATGCATTTTTTCACCTAAGTGAACTTCCTCATGGACACAATAAAAATATATTAAAATCAAAGTGCAAATGTACAAACAGTTGCCAGGAAAATGCAACCTGAAAATACCCTTCCATTGTCTTTATATACGGCTAGCCCCCAGAATTCATTGGTGGCCCAGTGGGCGATTTCCTTGGTCTTCTCTTTATTGGTTGAAGCTCCTCCACTTTGTGTGTCTTCCTGGGCTCCCACCTTCGATCTCAGCTGGTGCTCATAAGTTGTTATGTCTGATTTTCAGAACGCCGATATGTGTTCCAGCGCCATCTTTGATGCGTTCCACCGATGTCATTTCACGTCCGCAATCACATGATCGCATAGTTCTGGTTTCTTTCATTCCAGTGCCATGTTGGAACACATTGTTCAGGAACTAGTTCTATTTAAAAAAAAAAGGAATGAAGCCAACTTCTCATCATTTTTCTGTGATATAAAAAGTGGGGCAGCATAACATACATATAGAGGTTTTTAAATAAACATACATAACAAAAATATCAGAAAAGTTTTATTTTACTTTTTTTTTTAAAAGAGTACTTAATTACACTAAATAGGACAGAAAAAAGAAAGGAAAAAATAATGATAATATTAATGAAAGAATAATGATGAAATGGAAATGAAAAACAAGAAATGAAAAATAAATGAACATAGGAATGAAAATAAAATAAAAATAAATGTAGAGAGTACTAAAAATAAATGTAAATAAATAAAAACCTAAATATGAATAATGAAATAAATATTAATAAAAATAAGTATAGAAAAAGTGTATTTAAAAAAATGAAAATAAATATAAATACAAATAAAAATAAATATGAAATAAAAAAATAAAACATAATATATAAACTAAAGATACAAAAATATTGAAAAGTTTTCTTTGAAAATACCTATTCATAAATAGGAAGGAAAAAATAAAGTTAAATACAATGAATTCCCAAAGTGAATTATAAGGATCTCTTAAAATAACAAATCATGTGTGTAAAATTAAAACATTAAAGTATGTAAAAATAATATACAAAATTTATATATCAAGAGGAACATCGACACTATTTACAAGAAACACACCAAATCTACATCAATAGTCAAACCCCTCGGCTCCAGTGTACCTAATTTGTGAATCCGAGAGGTTTCTCTTTAGGGTAGTTGTCTACTTGGGTCTCCCCCTCTCCAGTTGGCGTGCACCTGTTCTATACCTATGCACTAAAACTCTTTCCAAATGAAAAGCAGGCAAAGGCAGCAGTGCACCGGAACCGAGTGGGTTGCTGATCCTTTTTGATGTTGTTATTGCGTTTCTTTTTTTTTGGTTTTCTTTTAAAATTTTTTTTTTAAGATATCAGATATTGGGACTACTTTACGCGATTACCAAATAGCATTATCAAGGTCCATTATCATCATATGCTTTTTAACAAACCAAGAAGGGGGGAAAAAGGAGAGAAAAAAGGAGAGAGAGAAAAAAAAAAGAAAGAGGAGGGAAAATTCTGCCAGTACTTCTAACATTAGTGGTCAGTATGTCTTAAAGTAATCTTGCTATGGTGTTTCTGCCCAAAACACTAGCCAAGGTTCCCATGTCCTAATACAGTGGTCTCTCTTCCCCTGGATGGCCCAGTGAATTTCTTCAAGTTCCCTCAATGCTTCCACTCTAAGTATCCATTGTTTTTTAGTCGGGGTACTAGGTTTAAGCCAATATGATGGGATAAAAGCATTTGCCTCATTCAATAAATAACACAACAATGTCTTTTTGTTATTCTCCTTAAAGGAAGCTGGCCATCCCAATAGAATCTTAGATTGGGGTAGTTGATCAGGCATTGGTAAAATTTTATAAATGGCACTCAATACCTGCAGCCAGTAGATCCTAATAAGTTTGCACTCCCACCATATATGTTCCATATTCGCCCCCCTCTCTCCACATCTCCAGCATCCATCCGACGCTGGTAAACCGTATTTATTAAGTCGATCTGGAGTATTGTACCATCTATATTATAATATTATAATATTTAAAAAATATTATTTTTCTAGCAGTGCCCACCTGGGCTTTCATCCCCTTTTTGAACACAAATGACCAATCGTTGCTGGTCATTTGAATGTTCAAGCCTTGCATCCATTTCAGTTGGAATGAAGGAACAGTCTTATCCGTAGCTCCCCTATGGATTAGACTATATATACTGGACAGATACAGTTTTTTCTCTATCCCAGGACCACAAAGTGACTTAAACTCTGTTCTATCTCTCGTCTGTCAATATGGTAACACTTTTTGGTTTAAGAAAGACTTTAAATACATGATACCCATTCTATCTATAAGAGCTGTCGTATTGTCCCAGGAAGGGAACTCTCTTAATCTAATGGGTATTCCATTTGTTGTTAAACTTGTTACTGAAGGATCTGCTTCTCCTGTTAACTTTTTCAGTAGTTTGTGGCCCGGCCTAAACTGGAAATCCAAATTAGATGCTGTTGGTAAAAATACGGATAATCCCGGGGATAACCCCCATCTATCTTTAAGCCTTCTCCACGTCTGTATGGTGTGGTTTATAATTGGATGTTTATAGGGTGATAGTAAATTTAATTTACAATTCTGCCAAGGTAGGGTCTCCAACTTAACCTTTATAAAATCCTGTTCTATCTTATTCCATGGCTTTCCCTTATCTATAGCTGTCCATTCTTTAATTCGCTCACATAATATCGCGACGTAGTATCTATAGATATGTGGGAGGTCCAAGCCACCTCTCTCAACTGGTAGTGTCAATAAATTAAACGCGATACGTGGAGTTTTATTATTCCATATAAATGAAAGGAATGTAGATCGCAGTTTCCTAAAGAAGTCTCTTGGCAGTGAAACAGGCAATGTCTGAAATAGGTATAATACCTTAGGTAGTATCATCATTTTTATGATATTTACTCTCCTGATCAATGAAAAAGAGGTCTGGTTCCATTTTTTAGATCTTCTTCAATCTTTCTCAATAATTTTCCATAATTCAATTTAAATAAATCTTTTAAATGTACCGTCAGTTGTGTCCCTATGTATGTTATACTAGTATCTGTACACTTATATTTATATAGCTTTTGTAGTTTCTCTTTAATTCCTATATTTATCCTGACTCCCAGTATTTCAGACTTATCTGCATTTACTTAAAAGTTAGATAAGCCACCAAATTTCTCCAATTCTTCCTGAACATAAGGAAATGTATATCGGGGCTCTATTAGCGTGAATAAAACATCATCCGCAAAAGCGGTTACTTTCTCCTCCCGTATACTTATATCCTTTAATGTCAGTGTTATTTTGTATGGCTTCTAAGAAAGGTTCAAATGCTAAAACAAAAAAGAAGAGGGGACAATGGACAACCCTGACGGGTGCCGTTGCTAATAAGAAAAAGGGTTGGAAAGTTGACCATTAACACGGACATTGGCTGAAGGACCTCTATACAATGTCTGTACCCAGTTGCAAAATCTTGGACCAAGCCCCCATGCCTCTAGAATTGCGAACAGATAGGACCGATCCACCCTGTCAAAGGCCTTCTCAGCATCTATTCTAACAAAGCTGTAGGGCAGAGACAAAGCCTGCTTGATCAGGGTGGATCAGTCCAGATATAAGGGGCTTAAAGGACCACTATAGTGCCAGGAAAACATACTCGTTCCCTCCCGCCCGACTCTGGAAGGGGGAAAGGGGTAAAAACTTACCTTTTCCAGCGCTGGGCGGGGAGCTCTCCTTCGATCCTCCTCTTCTCCTCCCATGCGGCTGAATGCGCACGCACGGCAAGAGCTGCGCGCGCATTCAGCCGGTCACATAGGAAAGCATTATCAATGCTTTCCTATGGACGCTTGCATGCTCTCACTGTGAAAATCACAGTGAGAAGCACGCAAGTGCCTCTAGCGGCTGTCAATGAGACAGCCACTAGAGGAATTGGGGGAAGGCTTAACCCATTCATAAACATAGCAGTTTCTCTGAAACTGCTATGTTTATAAAAGAATGGGATAAGCCTAGCTGGACTGGCACCCAGACCACTTCATTAAGCTGAAGTGGTCTTGGTGCCTAGAGTGGTCATTTAAGCCTATTTGCCAAGAGTTTTGCAAATATTTTTAAATCAACATTAATAAGAGAAATAGGTCTATAACTACTGCATATTGCTGGATCTTTCCCTGCTTTATGTATCACAGCGATTATTGCTCTCAACATTGGTGGTGGAATGGCAGTAGTTGGAGATAGTCCATTAAAAGTTCTAAGAAAATGTGGCTCAAGTGTGTTATGGAATTGTTTATAATTACATGCTGATAGGCCATCTGGCCCAGGGCTTTTATTAAGAGGCATTGCCTTTATCACTACCGAGAGCTCCTGAGGGGAGAACAGTTCCTCCATTTCGGCTGATGTTTCTTTGGAAATTATTAACGTAATATTTTTAGATAGATATTGTTCTCTTTCATATGGGGTCTTCTCAAGAGGATTTAAATTATAAAGGTCTTTATAATAATTACTGAAAGTGTTTGCTATTTCCTCAGTGGTATTACAAATGCTTCCCTGTTTATCTTTAATTTTGGATATTTATGTTTTTTGTAACTTTACTTTTAAGGCTTTAGCTAACAGTTTCCCACTTTTGTCCCCATGTGTATAAAATGTACTTTGTGTCAGCTGGACCGCTCTTTGGGCCTCATAAGTCAATAAGCTTAGATCTAACTGCCGATAAACATTTAAAAGTTTCTTCAGTTGGACTTTGCTTATGGATAAACTCCTTTGTATTTAATTTTTTTATAAGACTTTGTGTTTCCTTGGCTCGTTCCTTTTTACATCTGGCACCCCATTTGATTAAAACCCCCCGAATCACACTCTTGTGTGCTTCCAATATCCATGATTTATTAATATCGTCTGTGCAATTATCTAAAAAATATTTGTCAAGGAGAGACTCATTTAATCTCCAGATGTTATTATCCTTCACGTCACCTTGCAGTTCAATATCCCAAAAAATGGGGGCATGGTCAGACCAAGTAATATTCCCTATTTTTGCTCCCTTTACCAAATGTCGATATCTATGATTTACAAAAAACATGTCTATCCTAGAATAACTATCTGCAGCTGATGAATAAAAGGTATAATCCCTTTCACACTGATGAAAAATACGCCAACTGTCGATCAGTTGGTAGGAGTGCAACATTTTTAGGACTAACGACCTCTGACTTGTCTGTGTTTCTCTCGTATTTGAAGAACTATCCACTGTGTACTCTAGCACCATATTATCAAAATTCCTTCCTTAAAGTCTTCCATTTTCCTCAGACATGTTTTTTAAAAAGATGCTTGGCTAGAGTTAGGCACATATATATTTGCAAGCGTTATCATTTGGTCATTAACCTTACCTTTTAAAAAGATATATCTTCCTCCTCGATCCAATTTACTAACTAGTTGGACAAAGTTCAAATCAGAATTTAAAAGAATTGCCACTCCTCTAGACTTGCCGTTCATAAAGTTGCTATAGAAGGTCTGCTTAAATTTATTTGTGTTAAGTCTAGGCTGAAAAGTGTTTTTATAGTGAGTTTCTTGAATAAATATGATATCTTGTTTTTGCCTTTCTAACTCCTTTCTAACTCCTGTACCAAGATAGAGCGCTTCCTAGGGGAGTTCAGACCATTAACGTTCAACGATATACAACTAATCTGTACCATAGTTACATTAGGAAATTCCATATATCCAACTACTGAACTCAAGCCGGTTACCACTTCTCCAATGTGTGGGCAGATAACACACTAAGAAAATAGTGAAAGAGTAAACAAAACAAAAAGAAAAATGGGCATGGAAAAAAACAACTAAATATCTAATCTTAATATAAATGCTATATCCATAATAGGATAAGATGCCACCCTGTGGGAGACCCATTTGTGTCCACAAGACATATCGGCAGCTTTCTAAAGGGGGGGTAGGGAGGGAAAGGTAGATGGGAGCATAGTTATAAACCAATTTATCAAGAGACCTACGAGAGTATTCTAATTGCCCTAACGCGTCCTCTCATGCTAACACGCTTCACAGAACCTTTTGGTGTTAATCATTCCCTAGTGGCCTCAGCAGTTTTTTTGTTTTTAGTTCTACTTTGCCATTTAGGTTTTTGTAGCTCTTGTAATGGAGGAATGCCTAAAAGGCCTGTCCAGTCTTCGATCTCAATAGAAGGGAGCCCCAGAGCTTGTAAGAAATCTGGTATATCTGCTGGTGTCTTAATCGTATGCATTTTGGAGTGTTGAAAAACCATTAGTGCAAATGGGTAGTTCCACCGATATTTTATTTGTTTCTGTCCCATTAAAAGAATGATTGGTCTCAAAGCCTTGCGTGCCATTAAAGTAGAAGGTGAAAGATCTTGAAAAATTGCAATAGAATGTTCGTCAAATTTATTTTCCTTCATTAGTCGGGATTTCCGTACTATCTCTTCTTTTAATAAAAAGTCATGGATGCAGCAAATGAAATCTCGAGGATTTTCTTGTGATGAATTCCTTGGTCTTCCTATTCTATGCGCTCTATCAAGCTTGATCTTAGCGTCCAAGGTTCTTCCTAAAATTTGATTGAAAATACAAATAAGAATGTTTGTAGGGTCTTCTAGTTCATCCTTCGTGGTTTCTGGGACCCTTCTTATCCGTAGATTATTTCGTCTTCCCCGATTATCGATATCATCTAGTTTCCTTTGTAAGGAAAGAATAGCTTCGGTCTGCGATCTTTGTAATTTCAAACATTCAGTCCACTGATTTTCATTTATTTCTTGATTATCTTCCAGTGCACAAACCCTATCTCCTAAATGAAGTATTTCTGTAGTGACAGCTTTAAATTTTTCACCAAAACTATTTTCCATTTTTTTTAAACATATCAATCAAATCCGCTTTAGAAGGTAGTTGTGCCAGAATTGTTCTAATATCTGTGCCTTTTGTTGATCCCTCTGACATCTTGGGGCTTACTGGTGAACTTAGGGGTTCAAAAACTGGAAATGCCCCTTTCTCGATATGGTCATGTTCCTGGCCTATTCGGTCTGTATAAGTCTTTTTGGCGATGAACTTGGTATAGCGGATTTAAGTCCTACAGCAGTTGTCGCTATCTGACGGGTTTTTTGGGTCCCATTGTTTCGCAAATAAGTCTGGGTGAGCAGTCTTCCCAAGCCCTTTGCAATACAGAAGTAATAGAACTTGATGTTTAGGTAATGCAGTTTGGCAATTTAAGTCCTTATAGCTCCAGCTGTACTTAGGGGGTAACTTGGGGCTAATAATTTCAGGTTCTTCAAGCTATGTGCTTCCAGACCCTGTTCAATATTACCCAATTCCTCGCTTGTAGATCTGATATATGCTCCCTAAAGTTTGGATATAGTTTGGATAATCCTCAGAAGATCTCCAAGTACCACTCGGCTTCTAATCTAACTACACTGTCTCGTAGCGTATCCCAGTCGTTGAAGAAGCTCAATTAAGCTGACGAATAGCTGGCTATTGCTAACTTATACAGAGAGAGAGAAGAAAAAAGAAAAAGATCTCTTATAAAAAATAATGAACTTGAGTCACGCCAGAAATTATTAGTCGTTATTAGTCGTTAATCAAGAGCGTGAAGCCATAATTAATAGTGATCGCAGCTGCAAAGATTACCCAGAGAAATCTACAAAGTAAACCAAACTATATACCTCCTTCCCCAAAAAAAGGGGGGGGAAAGGAAGAGGCAAAAAAATCACTGTGAAAAAAAAATTACTGTGTTCCCACTTTCCCTTTTCTCTTCCTCTTCAAAGAAAGCCCTTCCTTCCTTTAACCCTTCTAGGTATGGAGGCCATTAAGCAGCAAGTATTATACAATTCAGCTCCGGTATCAAGTGTACTTTTGTAGCAGTATTGACAGCAGTAACAATATAACTCTTATATCGATGTTAACTCCTGTAACACTCTAGTATCTCAATTCAATATTGAGTATACAGTGTTACAATATTTCAATATTCAGTATTTCAGTTTCAATTTCAATACTCAGTCATCACTATTCAATGTATCAAATCAGGTACATAGGTACTAAATGAATACAGTAGTAAGTAGTAAGTAAGCGTAATCAGCCCTTATACTGAATATATACTGATTGTTTGCTGAGTGTTTTTTCTTGCGTGAGCTGGAGGCTAATATCTCCCAGAAGGGAGAATAAAACCTTGTGTCTGGTTGTTTTAATGCCAAGCAGGCAGTGCCTGGCATTTATGTCTGTGTCCTTGACGGCCTTCGTGCCCTAGTCCCTGGAATCTGTGTAGCCCGCTGCTGGCGTCCAATCTTTAAACGGCAGGTAATCCACAGCTTTCCTCCCCGATCACCATCCGATCACCATCCGATCACCATCCGGTCAACGCTGATCGATGCTGATCAACGCTCACTTCCGCCCCACGCTGACTCCAAGCATCTCCCGCCGCCTCTCAATCCATGGACCTCCCCCCCCTCAGACGGGACGTGCTCACGTCACGTCATCACAGGAAATATCATATAGATATTATTATTGTGTTTTATTAACCTAATTTTTAGTCCTCTTTTAGTTCTTCCTATGTATTGTTTGCTGCATGGACACTGTAATAAATATACCACAAAGTCGCGCGGATAGATACCAGATTTTATGTGACATTTTTGTTCTGTAACTATACTCTCAAACTCTGAGGATGCTGTTATTTTCCCCATTCTACGGGCTTTAGAACTCCATTTGTTATATGAAAATAGCTTGGAACCGATAATCCTATTCAATTCTGCAGTATTGTTTGGAAGTGATTTTCCTAAAACCGGTTAAACTTTTTTTTCATTTGTTAATGATTTACGTTATAACTTGGAATGAAGGATAATTTGAAATAAGTTTGTGAGTGTAGTTACAGAACTAAAATTTCAGATAAAATCTGGTATCTATCCGTGCTGATAATTTAAGAAGCTCGAATATTCCTGCTATATGAATCATGAAAAAAACCTAAATAAAATATAAATACATATTTATAACAATAAAATAGTTGCTTTATTATTATTTTTTTCATATTTATTCTTTTTATTTTATTTCAATTATTACAACATTGCCAGAAAAAAGAAAAAAAGATACAATTATATCCATAAATTAAGCCATATACAAGGATATCAACAGTCTGATATTCTGATAACATAGTTTTAAGGCAATATACAGATACCATAAAATAAAGAAAAATAGAAAAAAAGAAAAAACATACATAAATAAGGACTGCAGTAATTGAGGGAGATTATGTATCCAAAGGTTTCCTTTTTCTCCTGGGACTTCATTTTATCAATCCAATCTACCCTTACTCCCCATTTCTTCACTTTTATCCCTTCTGAGTGGAGCCTGACAGGACAGGAACCTGTGACTTTGCATTTTTGAACATGCTTTGCAGTCAGGGAATTTCAGAGCATTTAATTTGCACAACACAGCCTTTTGCTATGCATACTCACTAGTTTTAAAATGCTTCCCTGCGGGGAAGGATTGGCTTGGCCATGATTATCAATCATGATGATCTCAGCCAGGGTGGCAGGTAAGCTACAGCAGAGGGAGTTAAGGTAAGCTGCAGCAAGAGAGAGTTAAGGGGGTTAAGGTAAGTAAAATGCCACCTTATTCTGGGGGGTGGGCTCTCAAAAATACATGTTTGCATTCCTAACGCTATAATGCTTTCTTAAGCTTGATAAAAGGTAACACCAGTAATTCAAATTCAAAGGGTCAAGTGTCAGGATATATAAAGGAAGGAAAGGAGGGCATCTGGCATCCCAGAAGAGATCCATTGGTCATCTGAAATGGGTGAGTCAGAGACCTAGATTGTGTCACTCTGGCTAAATGGAAAAAGTAAGGACTTATAATGGTCTTGATAAAAACAGTTGGCATCTGACTGGACTCCATATAGAAAACCTCAAGAAGCTATTTCCACACACTATAAAATTAAAATACATAGGGAAAAGATCTTAGAAACTACAGATAAAACATTAATATTTTTCTAGTATGTCTGAAGACTTTCACCCCATGACAAAGCTAGCTAGATATTGAGATAAAAGCATAGGCAGATAAAGGAGCCCTATTGGTACAAGGTGGGTGCACATACCCTGGGCAGCAAAGCTCTGAGTAAGCCGGAGGAGCATAGCTATGAGGAGAAGCTTGTGAAAGATGCATTGTTGGTGGGTACACAGACTGAACATTTGGGTACTGTCTGCTTTGTCAGCGTCTTCCGAATGAACAGCGGGTGCATCTATTAACCCCCATGATGAGATGATGGGGAGGCAAGGAAGGGGTTCAGAAAGAACTTTTGAACATTTGAGTTTCAAAAAAAATATTATCTGCTTGACAGAGAGAAATACTAAAAATCAATCCTGTTGCAAGGGTAGGAGTTATAAAAATATCATCAAAAGAGTTAGCACAATAACCAATGGAATGTATCTGCAGATTTTATTGGTTTGTACAGTGATTGTCCCTCTTTTAGATCTAATCTCTCCAGATCTCTAAAATAAATCTGGAAGACATCATAAGCAACATTCTCCAGGTTGCTTTATCTTATCTATAATACTGTTCTTTATCTAATTGCTATTCCACATGCCCAAATTTTCTAATCATAACATTGAGCATTTGTTTACAGCAGACAGTTTGGTTCAACTATGAATGCAATAGTTTGAAGTAGTTAATGAATTTTTATACGGTGCTTCCATCCGGGAAATTAGCATTTTAAAAGCAATGTGCGTTGCTTAAGGAACAACCTTTTTGAAGAGATTAGTCCATTTCTCAGCACAAGGGACGGACTGTGTTTTACAAAATACTTGATGACTCAACGACAATACTTCAAAATAATGAACTTCCGATGCATTGAATGACGCAGAGAATGGAGACGAAAATCAATAGCAAGGCTTTTTTTTTGGTTGTTTTTGTTTTTCTTAACATGTGTAGTATCTTGAGATAGAGAGAAACCTGACAATTAAAAGAATATATGTTTGCATGGAGTAAACACAACAGAAAAAGTGAATAATGTATTTTACTCAGTTGATACAAAAAGGCTTTCTTTCTCTTTTTAATATAAAATAAAAACAATACAGCCTTATAAGAGGGGACAGTAATCACCTTCAATGGTAAAAAAAAACAGCATCAATATTACTAAGGCATTTAGTCGCCAAAGTGATTTGTGCTCTGTAGACAACAAGCTTGAAAAATCTCAGTCAAAGTTGTCAAGTTTTGGTCCTAACTTAGTATTTAGCATTATCTGATGATCTTATTGAATCTAATCTTCAGGTCTGCATTCCCTTCTCTTTAGAGGTAGCACTATTAAATAATTATCTAATAACAATTTCCTTGCAAAGTAAAAAATTAATATCCTTATTTATGACTATCAAGGCTTTTATTGCTAAAATTGGAAGAGCACTGACGTTCCTTCAATGCAAGATTTGTTAAAAATGCTTTATAATACATGTCAAATGGAATATGTTTACATCTGGATAACGATAACAACACAGAGGCAGGTATTAATAGTAACATAATAACAAAGGAAACATCCTGAAGGATAGTGTTGTACCCAGGAGCTAACTAGTGATGATGACTCTGATATGTTAATATGACACAATGGACAATTGGAGATAGGAACAGTTGAAAGGTAAAAATAAAGACAAAAAATATATAAAATATAAAAATTTGGGTATTGTGCCTTTAAATGGGAGAATGAAGATAAAATAAAACTACTAGAAAAAACAATCAAAAATGAAAAAAATGGTGAAGGAATGAAACCATATATACAACTAATGAAAAGGAAAAATTATGTATAGATGACAAAAAGTCAACTTAAAAGACCTGGATCAACATGCAGCAAAGGGATGTGCAGTGTTAGTATCTCTATTCCTGATATAGTGCAGGGTAAAATGATACTTCTACCAAATACTATACTTTATATGAACAAAGATATACATATCAATATATTAGCAACACAGTATATGGAACTGTGTGCCAGTGCAATACTATGTATCGCTACAGACTGAAGTGAATGCAAAAACTGGATATAAATGTAAAAAACTGTTTATTAAACAGAAATTAGAAATATAAAAATTATGTAACGATATACATCAGCAACAGTTCACAGTATTGTTACCAGTCTTATGAATGTCAGATGGTGTTATGAACCCTCGGATTCAGCTGGGATGGATGCAGATTGAATGTTGCAAATGTGCCTTCTGAATGCCGACTGCCGGTGAGGACGGTGTGCGTCTGAGTGTGCGTCCCGGCAGAGACCTCACTCCGGGGGATGGACAGAACTGACGGTTGCGGTTACCAGGGGGACCAAGGGTTCTAGGTGAAAACGATCATCTGCTGGTAAACGGTTGACTGGATCTGTGTCCTGCTATGTGGTCTGACGCGTTTCGTAGGGGAAAGAGCCCTACTTCTTCAGAGACGGGATGCATTCTTCTGCTTCAGTCTGTCTTTATATATACATTTGAAAATTGTCAATAAAAACTACAATACCCACATTTTTATATTTTATGTATTTTTAGTCTTTATTTTTACCTTTCACCTGTTCCTATCTCCAATTGTCCATTGTGTCATATTAACATATCAGAGTTATCATCACTAGTTAGCTTCTGGGTACAACACTATCCTTCAGGGTGTTTCCTTTGTTATTTCATTTATGTAGGTTTTGGTGAATTCCTATCATTACCAGTGTGAGCAACTAAGTGTTAGTTGGACTCCCTCTATTTCTGTGTACCACTCCAGGTATACTAACTTTTTCCATTAATAGTAACATATAGCGCACTTGGAATTAAGATAGATTTAGCTTATAATGTACCACAATCAATTAAAACAGAAAGCCCTGGACCTAGATCTTTAATCTTTATTCTAATCTTGGTCTCTAATCTTGATTTCTAATCTTGATCTCTACTCTTGATCTCTAATTTCTAATCTTGCATTTTAATACTTATCTCTAATCTTGATCTTCTGCAGTAATTAAAATAAGTTTATTTAAATATCTATATATTTTTTCTCTTTTTTTGTGTTTTATTTTTTCTTGTTATTCTACTCTATTAATTGTATGTACTGTTATACACTCTAATAAAACAATTGAAAACAACTTAGTATTTAGCTAAAAAAACAGACTTACTGAAAACATTGCAAGTCCATACATATGAACAGCTCCAAACTGGGCATGATTGCCCCTTTCCATTAATAATCTGTCTTTATTGGCATTCAAAAGATAAATAAGGGAAAACCGGCAAATTGGAATATATTAATTAAAGCAATAGGAGAGCAGAATGAGAACAGAGATACCACTGCACGATGAACTAGAACTTGGCAGTACTTAGTCTTGTAATCCACTGTCGAACTTGCAGTTGCAAATTCCAGGATAAAATACCTTAATTGAAAAAATCTTCGAGCTCTGCTAATTTTAAAGCTGGGAGATCTGGCTTAGAGTTGTATTATTGTCAAAGAGCAACAGTTTCAATTCATTGAGTATCTTTTAGGAACTGTCATATTTGAAATTTCATTATATTAAATCTGGATACTTGTTCACCGTAAAGGACCACTATAGTGCCAGGTAAAACATACTCGTTTTCCTGGCACTATAGTGCCCTGAGGGTGCCCCCACCCTCAGGGTCCCCCTCCCACCCGGCTCTGGAAAGGGGAAAAGGGGAAAAGGGGTTAAACTTACCTTTTTCCAGCGCTGGGCGGGGAGCTCTCCTCCTTCTCTCCTCCTCCGTTCCTCCTCCTGGGCTGAATGCGCACGCGCGGCAAGAGCTGCGCGCGCATTCAGCCCGTCGCTTTCCTATGGACGCTTGCGTGCTCTCACTGTGAAAATCACAGTGAGAAGCACGCAAGCGCCTCTAGTGGCTGTCAATGAGACAGCCACTAGAGGATTAGGGGGAAGGCTTAACCCATTCATGAACATAGCAGTTTCTCTGAAACTGCTATGTTTATAAAAAAATGGGTTAACCTTAGAAGGACCTGGCACCCAGACCACTTCATTAAGCTGAAGTGGTCTGGGTGCCTAGAGTGGTCCTTTAACCTAAAGATACAAAGGCATTGGTAAGTATCTTGTTAAATGTACCCATTAGGCGCATCACATTCAGGGCTGTGTGTGAAACTAAACAAATTTACCTCTTTGAATGAGTTTCCAAGAATGGTGTTTATATTACATGGGGCTGACGCCTGCTTTAGGGTATCGCTAAAGAGATGTAAAAACTGAAAAGTGTTGTGTCACCAATATTCCTATATTAATGTTTCTTGTCATCTTGTTCTCCTATTGCCCAGAAAGCAAGATGTGTCAATTAGTGAGGCAATAATTAAGAACTAACCACTCATCATGATCTTTAAGTACACAGGATTATATACCGGATAATGCACTTGGGGACAGGTAACTACTAAAATATTAAAGTTTGGATATCTGGTCAATGACAATAGACAAAACATTAAGTGTCTACCATTCACTGTCCAGGAGACTGTATTTTATGTCTGTTATACCCAAATACCTCTTAAAGCTAGCCCCACTAGCTAGAAGAACCAATGCATCTTTGTTGGTTTGGAGATCAAAGTAGCTTTCTGCCATTGCCTCTTGAGTCAATATGCTCTAATAAGAAAAAAGATAAGTTTAATTTCTTCTCAATGTAATTCAACATCTCTAAGTTTCTACTTAAACTGGTCTAAAGTATTTTCTACACAGAGCTGAGGGAGGGATAATGGAAGTCTACAGTAGTTTTCATGGAAATCAACATATTATATATTATATTATATATCCAATATGAAAAATTAGTGCACTCACTGGATTCCCAAAAATCAAATTAGTGTATTTAAATGTTCACAAAATATATCAACGGTATTTATCATCTATATATATATATATATATATATATATATATAAATAACAAAGTATTTAACCAGGAAAGGTACATTCAGATTACTCTGGTTTCCAAGTATGTCCCGGGGGTGTTACCTTAGCCCAACATCCAGGGGTTGTGACTATTACCCAATTTAAGAAGATAAAGAAGTGATTGTAGAAACAGAATGGTCCCTGCTGATTGGACAGAAGAAGAAATCATGAAAACACTGCATCCCTATCAGTCTCTCTAGCCCCCCCTGTAGGTGGTGTAGGAATATGGACTGAGCAACAGAGGCACGTGGTATTTCTGTTTCGGATCTGTGATGATAAACACAATCTCTACGTAAGGGTAGAAACTCTCTTGTTGGAGTTGCTTCCAGTATTCACCAGTGTCAAATCGTAACTGATAGGTTCCTGCTTTGAGTATATATATATATATATATATATATATATATATAGTAAAAATGAAAATGATGGGGTACATTGACATTGTGGCAGGCTTATGCAATGTATGATCATATAATGTAACTAAACCCCCATTATTGTTTGCCTAGATTAAGTATTTTTAATAAAACTAGCAAAATTGGTCAGCACCAAAGTAGCTGTTTAGTAGATAAGGGAGTGCACTGGATTTTCACTTTTACTGTACTTATTAGCCCCCAGCAGCACCCCATTTAAGCATGTTCAAGTGAGTGCAGCCAACCCCTTGTTTTCTCATATGTTGGAAGGCAGGGCCTGAATTTGTGGGAGGGGCAATAGACCTACTTAAAAGGGACTCCCCCCTTCCCTCACTTCCCTTCGTTGGTCCAGACGAACAGCCTTGACTCGCAGGCCTCCGTTGCTCCCGACTTCCGGGTCCAATTCGTCATTTCCGGCGAGACGCGGCGCCCTCCTCTGACGTCACGCGCCAACTTTCGGCGGCTCCACCGGCTCCCGAACGGAGGTCTCTGCTACCCTCCTCGCCTACCGCTGGTCCGGGCGGTAAGATGAGCTCCCACACACACAGAACAGAGACTCCATTACTACCTAGGAGTCTCTGTTTTTCGGCCACCGGGGAGGAATCTCATTCATAGGGAAGGGAAGGGGAGGGGAGGGGGGAGGTGGAAGGGGGAAGTGGTATGGCTCTCACTGCTGGAACAGGGACAGGCCACAACCAGACCCCTATAACGTTAGGGGACCCTGTTTCCCACCGACTACACACTTGGGAAGGCTTAAAGGGGGCCATTCTTTGCTGCTGGTTGACCCTTAGTTCAGCCAGCCACCACCACTCGTTATGCATAGACCCTTAGGTCATTATGTTTACAATGGTTATTTATATGTCGAATTAATAGCAATTACTTTAAGTACTGTTATACAGAAACATCTGTGTTTTACACTTATACTGCTAAATAAGATGCTGGTTAAATTAACCTCACACAATTTTTTTTTTTTTTAATATAGTGTATGACTTGCTTGTTATAAATGTGATACATGCATATATGTTTACTTGTTGCTGGTTAACATATGTTAAGAATGTTCTGCAAGTATTAGTAACGTTAAATCTTAACAACATCATATACATTGGGGGGGGGGATGGTAATTCGCGGCAACCCCCCACAGAACTCTTACTATGCCAATTATATATGTTCCACATAAGAGTTTCATTATCTTAAATTCTCATACCCCCAGGAATCCGCATACCTCGGACGGTTCACCCCCCCCTACTCAAGAGACACCTGAATTCTCTTACACAGAACCAGTGCTCAATTTTCTGCAGGTACGTCGGTTACACGCTTCTTTTTCTACAAACGCCACGTTAGTTAATTCCATGCCCCTTAATCATAGAGGTCCGCGAGGCCAACTCCCATCCTCCACTTCGAGGTACTTTACGCCCCTCGGGCCAAATCATAGTTAGCCGCCTCGCAATTATACAAAGACGGCGACACCTGTCACTACCAAACCCCCCCCCTTTTTCCTCCGTACTTACCCTTGGAGAGGCAAACATCCCGTTTCACTGGGCAGGCTACCATACCCCTCGCGCCAACTCATAGATAGAGCCTCTCTAGCCACTTGGCACTAGTAGGGCCTCACCTGCCACGAAACCTAGATTTAAGTTTTTCGCCATCTGGCACTAACTAGCTACCGGCTATTCCAACGAGCCACCAACTATGCCTGTTATTACTTTCAGTATGTCCCTGCTCCCAGACGATGGCGACGACATGTCAGTCCCTAGCACCCCGGCTAGGTCACTTACCCCGACACGTAAGGACGACATAGGAAGTCCCTCGTCCATCAGATCGTGGACTATCCCTCGCATCACGGCGGAATTACGCAAACGCAGTATCCCTTTCCCGGCCACGGCCAGGAAAGCAGAACTGTTCAAACTGCTTAAAACAAACACCCTTATGACAGACGCGGGGGAAGGCACTAGTAACTCCCAAGACCCGACTCTCCATGCTATGGTTGCCTCCCTAATCTCTTCTATGGGAAAGGTCAACGACAGACTGGAAAGGCTGGAAGCACGCAGCTCCACCATAGAGCCACCTGTGCCTCTCGCAGGAACAGCCCCGGTCATATCCACAGCAACAGCGGGTAATCCTATACCTAACAAGACAGCGGCACACGTTATTAACCTTGCCAACATGGTTCCGGCCAATCTTAAAAAAGACATCCTGGAGGGCAAGGACGTAAACTTGGTCTCTTTGCTCATTGACTCCCAGGATGTAGTGGAAAACCGCTCTTACGACTACGGGGACATCTCTGTTGTTTTAAAAGCCAGAGACCCCACACTCAGTAAGAAATTGACCATTCCCGATTTTGTCCTGTCTTTTGGTATCTATAGGGATATCCTGTGCTCAGTTCATCCACACAGGAGAGAGGAACTGGACTTATATATGCATAAACTGGTGGACCTGGGTAACAAATATGGTGGTTACACTTTTTATGACTATCACAAGTCTTTTTCATCTAAAGTGCCAGCCACATTGTCCCAGTATGGCATCCAGATGGATTGGAGCCAACTGGACAATGAATTGTTCCTCAGACACTTTGCGGGGCTCAGGACACCAGCTTGTGCCATATGTACGTCACCCGCTCACACAGCTTATTTGTGCCCCCTCTGCCCGGACAGCGCTCCCAGCACGTCCCTACAGCACCCCCTTAAAACTGAGAAACAGACCAGAGACAAATTGGGTCGTCCGGTTGTGTACCTAGGCAAGTCACAAATTTGCAATAACTTCAATGAAGGCTCCTGTGGTTACAGCGCTTGCCGCTTATTACATGTATGCTCACACTGTTTTCGGGCACATGCGAAATCCATGTGCACAAATAAAATGTTCCAGAAACCTTATTTGTCTCCAGTGAACGTTCCTGTACTTGAACACATGCTGTCCACTCACCCCTCTAAACACCTGGTGGAATTTTTATGCACAGGTCTCACCCACGGGTTTCACACGGGGCTCATTTACATGCCAACAGGGGTGTTAGAATGTCACAATTTGCAGTCAGCCTCTAATAACCCTACTGCAGTCACTAACGTGCTACAACTGGAAGTGGACCAGGGATTTGTCATCGGTCCTTTTGGTAATCCCCCCTTTTCCAGCTGGAGAACTAAGCCGATCGGGCTGGTCGCAAGTAAAAATTCAGATAAACAAAGGCTCATCATTGACCTATCCGCTCCCCACTCTTCAGCCATCACCAGCCTAAACTCATTGATTCCTTCGGAAGAGTTTTCCTTACAGTACTCCACTATTGACCACGCTATTGCAGCTATCAGGTCAGCAGGGGTGGGGGCCTGGCTCAGCAAGACGGATATAGTCAATGCTTTTAAACTGTTACCTTTACACCCCTCGTTATGGCACCTGCATGGAGTTAAGTGGCAAGAAGCCTACTACTTTTTTACAAAACTCACTTTTGGAGCCAAGAGTAGTCCAAGGATTTTTGACACATTCGCTGAGGCTTTGTGTTGGCTCCTCCTTAATACCAGTAGGTGCCAAAATGTGATACACTATCTGGATGATTTTCTGATCATCGAAGCAAACACCAACCCCCCGTGTAGCCTAGACAAAGCTGTCAAACTATTCACCGCACTCGGGGTCCCCGTATCACCCACCAAGACAGAAGGTCCAGACACAGTCATCAACTTCCTAGGTATTCTGCTCGATTCAGCAACTATGATGGCCAGCCTCCCTAGAACTAAAATTGATAACATTCTACACGACATTAACCACTACATGCACAGGGGTTCATGCAACCGTAAGGAACTACAATCTCTGTTGGGTTCACTAAATTTCGCCATGCGCATAATCCCCCAGGGCAGGGCTTTCATTTCCAGGCTCCTCGCCCTGTTCCCCACCTTCACCAACGACTATGCCCGCATTTCTTTGAACGGCCCTGCGACTGCCGACCTCCAGATGTGGTACAGATTCCTCTCTGACTGGAATGGTAGGAGCATGTTCCTTCCACAGCTGGATTCTCAGTCACCTGTCATTTGGACAGATGCAGCATCATCTGCGGGATATGCGGCCATTTTTGGCACAAATTGGCTCTGGGGGACATGGCCAACAGAAACACAGGGCATCGAGGGGTTTCACACTAACTCTGCCCTTTTCGAGGTATACCCAATAGTTGCCGCAGCTGTCACTTGGTGTAGGTTGTGGGAAGGTCAGTCAGTACGCTGTCTCTCGGATAACATGGCAATATGCCACATTATCAACAAAGGCCGCTCTTCCTCCTTGATAATTATGAATTTCATTAGGAAACTGTCTTGGCTGGCAGCCACCCATCACTTCCACATTGTATGCTCCCATGTTCCCGGAATATACAATACGGCAGCTGACCAGCTATCTCGCTTTCAATTTCAGGCTTTCAGACGGTCCCTACCCTCAGTAGCTCGTATGGCAACCCCAGCACCAACCTTCCAAGACCTTGTCATGGAATAGATGAACTACTTCATCACAGCCTCACTCTCACAAAATTAGCTTTGTCCACTAGCACTCAACACTCATATAACAGAGCTTTTCACCTATATAAACGATTCATGACTGACCATCACCTAACCAACTGGTTCGAAGTATCATCACTAATGGCTTTTGCATCCTTTTGCCACCTTAAGTTAAAATTCACACATAACACCATTAAGCTTTATCTCACGGGGATACAACACCACATGTACTACTCATTCCCTAACCACAAAGGGTTCTTAACCTCATACCCCATCCACACGCTACTGAAGGGTATAGCAAAGGCAGACGGTCCAGCTACGCCCAAAAGATTGGCTATTGACATAGGAATGTTCAAATCATTGTCCAATCTACTCGACCAGGCACCTTTTGAACCCAATACAAACGCGGTTATTAAAGCCGCCATGTATCTGGCCTTTTACGGGTTTCTTAGACCATGAGAATTCACCGTTAGTGGCCAATTGCATAACCAAGGGTGCCTCCTCACGTCACATCTCACGAAACACACAGACTACTACGTCCTGTCTCTACCTAAGACTAAGACAAGTCAGATGGGGGAACCATTTCACATTAACTACTACCCCACGGGTAACAATTGGTGCCCAGTAAAAGCACTAGACGTTTTTTTAACCACGAAACAAACACAGCCCGCAAGGCCTCTATTAATGCTGCACAATGCCATTCTCACCACGGCGAAATTCATGCTTTACGTTTGAATGCTTATCACCAGGCTTGGTCTGAACCCTAGTAGCTACTCGGGGCACTCCTTCAGAATTGGAGCGGCCTCCACAGCCTCTAGCCAAAATGTTCCCGTGCATGTCATTAAAACACTGGGTCGATGGAAGTCCTCAGCTTACGCTACCTACATTCCGCACCCAGTCCTGGAGCTTAGGAGGGCTTTCATTAATATGTCTACTTAATAATGTATTTGTATTTTCTTTGTATTTATGTTTACCGAATAAATGTTTATCTTGCTTTCTCTTTTGCCCACTTTATTTACCGGCCTACAGCATACGTCGGTTTTCGGCACACCTCAACCGACTTTTTCCTTTTATTGTATTACTCTCCGCCAGAGTATTCCATATCATGTGAGAATGCCCCGAACACAAATTGGAAGGCAGGGCCTGAATTTGTGGGAGGGGCAATAGACCTACTTAAAAGGGACTCCCCCCTTCCCTCACTTACCTTCGTTGGTCCAGACGAACAGCCCCACCCTCCACTCCCATTAGCTATACTTTCCTCTATGTGGGCCCACTTTATTTACCGGCCTACAGCATACGTCGGTTTTCGGCACACCTCAACCGACTTTTTCCTTTTATTGTATTACTCTCCGCCAGACTATTCCATATCATATGAGAATGCCCCGAACACAAATATATATATATATATATATATATATATATGTAAAAAAAATTAAATTTCCCCCGCATTCATGCTTAGTAGTATTCAATAATGCCGGGTGCCATAGCCTGGACTGCAAAAGTACAGTGTGCCAAAGGATAGCTGCTCACCGGTCTTTAAAATTCCAATACTTTATTTAGTTCAAATTAAAATCAGAGACCAACGTTTCAGTCCCTATTCGGGACTTTCCTCAGGGTAACAAGACAACATAAAACAACATCTTACACATGACAATATATAACGTAAATGTAATTAGGTTAGACTCACCCAGGTGCAGTGTGTTCGTGCTGGCCGTGATCCTGTGCACTTCCGGGTATGGGCGCGCATACGAAAATACGCTCCATCCCCTGGCATGCACGTGGTGCGTGCCGGTTTCATAAGCTATCAGTGTATGTGGTTGCTTAGCGACCACACATGCCGGAACTCGGCTATAATGTAAGCAAGAAAGCCAAACCACCATGAACAACGAGAGTAGAATGAGGGTTTAAATTCTAAAATCGGAAAGTGCATAAAGTGTAAAAAAATTCATATTATAAAAAAGTGTCTATAATAGAAAAAGTAATAAAGGATAATAGCAAATAATGCCTATAAAATAGGATTTCTAAATAGGGAAATATACTATCCCTTATATAAAAAACATACAGGACTAATGCC
>OW240912.1:59711089-59737758 GCA_933207985.1 Pelobates cultripes
AGAGAGAGATAAGGGGGGTGAGAGAGAGAAATAAGGGGGGGTGAGAGAGAGAAAAGGGGGGTGGGTGAGAAAGAAAAAGAAGGTGGGTGAGAGAGAAAGGAGGGGGGGTGAGAGAAAATAGGAGCGGGGGTAAGAGAGAAATTAGGAGGGGGGTGAGAAAGAGAAATTGGGAGGAGGAGAAGGAAATTGGAGCGGGAGGAGAGATTGGCATTCATCACATACACACAATGCACCCCTTGCACACAGAAAAACACACAATGCATTACACACACAGACACACATACACAAACAATGCAACCCTTACACACAATGCATCCCTTACACACACAGAAACACACAATGCATTCATTACACACACTCAATGCACCCCTTACACACATTCAATGCATCCCATACATACACAGAAACACACCTTGCAGTCCTTACACATACAAACACAATTTCACACAATGCATTCCTTACACATATCAGGACATCCCCTACACATTCCACCCCCTGTGAACAAACTCATTGGTGGAACATGAAGGTGGACCCTGGGACCCAGACCTTGAGCTGTATAAAGGACCCCCAAAAAATGGAGCTGCTTCCCGTTCTCCCAGAACATTGATTTTTGTGACCACACTTACAAACCGCCTCTAGAGAGCCTGTTCTGCACCAGACCAGTGGAGCCAGACTGCAGCTAGAGCCCATCATCATCCTCATCTGGTTGTAAGTAGGCAATCTAGTATATTATTCGTGGCACTAAGCTCTAATTTACCTCACATTAAAGAAACACTATAGACCCCAGAACCACTTCAGCTTAATGTAGTGGTTCTGGTGTCTATAGCCTGTCCCTGCAGGCCTTTTAATGTAAACACGGCGGCACTGCAGCACTGGCGTTAGTTAACATGGCAAATCATATGGGTGGGGCGGCAAACTTTACTTTTGCCTAGGGCGGCAAAAATCCTTGCACCGGCCCTGGCTGGAGGGGGCTGTGTGAGCTGTGGCCGCACAGTGTCCCATGATAGTTAGGGTGCCGTGCGGCCGCACGGAGGAAATGTGTATGTGTGACTGTCTGCCTGCGACTGTGTGTGACTGTCTGCCTGTAACTGAGTGTGTGACTGTCTGCCTGTAAATGTGTGTGTGGGGCTGCAGGGATTTTGTAGAAGGGGCGGGGGGTTTGCATTGGTACAGGAGTCTTTATAAGGGGGGATAAGCAGGGGATTTGTGGAAGGGGGTTGCGGGGGTTTTGTAGACGGGGCAGTACAGGATTTGTAGAAGGGGCAGGACAGAGATTTTGTAGGAGGGGCGGGGCAGGACAAGGGTTTTGTAGGAGGGGCTGACAGCGGTTTTGCAAAATTTACAAATTTTAAAAATTTTTACAGGGTTTTTTTTGGATGGGGGGGAGGGGGGGTTGCCAAGCACAGGATCCGCCCCGGGTGCCAAATGCTCTAGGTACGCCCCTGGCTAGACTCCTGCCTACATATTTTGAGTCTGGTCCTGAGGGCCCTTGCTTGCCCTGAACTACACTGTGTGACAGTAGTCACTATCACAGGGAGCAGAAGGACACTTTACGGATTTGTTCTTATGTCTAAGTCACCCCTTTGCCCATTATGCAGGGTGTTTATAATATGTTTATATATTGTTAATTGTTTTGTGTGATCTCCTGTCCTGCTGATGCTTGTTACAAACTAAGTAGATTTGGCCATGAAGCTTGTATAACACCCTCTATATATAGCAACAGCTATATGCACTACCTGAATAGCAAGGCTTGTTACTTTGCTAATTCAGGTATATTTGCATATTGCTAATTCTGAAGACAGGAGAGATATTTTGTGTTCATTATTGTCTTTCCCGTTCCTTTATAAATATGTCAATGTGTTATAAAAAGTTGCTGTATGTTGTCTGATATGATTTCATTATTTGTATTTTTATTGAGTTCTCACCATAACTAGGAGAACATAAGGGCTAGTCCTGGGAAAAATAACGTTTTGTATGTTAGTTTATTTTGGAACTTTGTGTCCTGTGTGGATTTTTAGGGATCCCAGTAACAGAGTCTTCGGACCTGTTGGCTGGCTGCACGATCTTTCTAGCCCTGGGATAAATCGAGAGAGCTAGGCCTGAGAGATGCAAGTGCCTTTGTAAAGGCGATCACATTGCAGGCAGAGAAGGATACCTGCCTGGAAGAGGAGCTGCAGTGGAATAGGCAGAGGGGACGATACCTGCCTGGAAAGAGTGCTGCAGCCTGGTCGGGTGGAAAAGCTCAAGAGAGACCCTTGTCAAGCCTCGGTGACTGAGGTTGAAAAACGCCAGGCTCCCTTACTAACGGCTAGGAAGCGGATTGGGCAGAGGTACTCAGTCGGAGTATAGGACCGTCACACCCTGGATAATCTACTCTACATTATATCCTTGGTTGGGATCACACCACCTAAGCGCTAATATTTGAGCAGTGCTACTGCTCTACCAAATGTGAGTAGACCATCATTATTATTGTTTTTACGGTTTTTATCACAGCGAGCACTGTTGCCTGTTTATTCCCTGTTTTACATATATACCTGGTATGCTGACAGACTGACCTATAGATGTACATATCCATCAGTCAGGATTGCACCACTTTATGCTGTTTTACTTAAAAGCTGGTTTATAGCTCTATCAAATGTGAGTGCTAGATCATCTATTTTTGTTGTATTTCCTGCACCTAGCACAAGACAGTCTGCACTATCACTGGTTATTTTTTGTTTCATTTCATAAAGCCACAATTATCTGAAGTCCAGACAGTTATCAGCAAGATAATTCTCAAGCAATCTTGGATTTATTAGACTTCTTATATGGCACAGCCTGTATTTGTATTGCTCGTCTCAGCCAAATTGCCTGGTGGAGCACTATACTACTGATCTCTATTTTTATAATATGTGGCTGTTTTCAAAAGATACTGCCTGGTGTAAAATTAAAAGAAAAAAACAAACAAACAACGAAATACGAATATCCTTCTCTCCACTTCACCAAATATAGAGATCTAGGGCTTCAGTTCCCAAAGCCCAGCCAAGCAACACCTATTACTAAGTTGTTCTACCTTGATCAGCAACTCTGAATAGGTGCGTAAAGCAGTAACATGCAGTATTAAGTTGTGTTAAGGATCAGTGATTTCAGCATTACGACATTGTAGTTTAAAACAGTTTACGGAACAGTCTTAGGATGCAGTAATTGGAGCCATATTAAACAAAACACTTTGAAGCCTTTTAAGACACTATTAGAATGCAGATCTATAAAGGTTTTCAAACTTTTTTCCTATCTCTCTCTTTTTCTCTTCCTTTTAAAATGTTTATTACTTAGTATACTCACAAACTGTCTCAGGACCGACAGGGGCTCAGATGGGGTTCAGCAGGGGAGGAACAGTCATGGATTCCATGATCAAATTTCCAGTGTCCCTTAACAATCACTATAACTGCATTAAACACAGAGACTTAGCGTTAGGGTTTCACTTCTCATTCGGTTTCCTGGTTTGGCCTTTACCGGCAAGAAATCATCAAGATCTCATCTACCCCTTTACCCCTCAGCTGCCTGTCTGCGTCTATATCTCTTGAGCTCCCAATTCCTTACACCAAAAGAGCACCTGTGAAACAAACATCTGCCTCTCCCTAGCCTCCAAACTACTCCAACATCTCTTGTCTCACCAATGGCAGAACTAATGTAGAGAGGGGCCTGGTGCAAGAAATGGTTTGGGGCCCTGTTTAGCGCAAGAGTGGCCAAAAGGTAGATCCCCATCTGTCGTACAACTCCCATGATGCTATACCATATGGAGATCTACCATTTGCCCATCCTTGCAGGGTTGTATTTTTGAGCAGTGTTTGTGCATTTGAATATAACCTTGTGGTCAAGATTTCTGATTGGAGCACTGCTAGGGGAATGTTTTCACAGGGGAAAGTACTTAAAAGAATGGCAGAATATTTATTAGGGTGGGTGATTTATAGCTGGTTCTGGGGGAGGATTTATAATTCTGCAGCTAGTTTGAGGTGGTTGCATGGTAGCAGAACCAGAATACCCATTAGGCGACCAAGGTGGCCACCTAAGGACCGGGTTCAGACAGGAAACTTATGGGCAGCTTTCTGGGCTTGGAGAACCAGCACAGAGCGAGCCCTACTCAAGCTTGCAGGGAGATGTGAAGGCCCTGCTCTCCCTTACTTTGTTAAGGGAGCATTGTGATCTGTGCCAATATCAGGTTCAGACCCCATTAAGAGAGCCCTTGTGGTCCATTTGGTGCTTCTCAATGACTCAGAGTGCCACAGTCAGGACTTATTGACCGAGTTCTGGAATCATAAGAGTGCTTCTAAAGGACCACTAAAGTCACCCAGGCCACTTCATCTTAGTGGTCTGGAAGCCGTGGTCCTTTAGGTTTAACCCTGCAATATAAAACATTGCAGTTTTTTTACAATCAGCAATTTTTATATTGTACGGTAAAATCCAACACAGATGGCTGTCATAGTGACACCACTACATGTGCTCTTGTGGCACTGATTGAGGAAAACTTAGTCATGTGATGCA
Organism: Pelobates cultripes; assembly: GCA_933207985.1. Classification (NCBI taxonomy): domain Eukaryota; kingdom Metazoa; phylum Chordata; class Amphibia; order Anura; family Pelobatidae; genus Pelobates; species Pelobates cultripes. Next base: position 59,715,611 of record OW240912.1, read on the forward strand.
GAAGTCCTTATAGGAAAGCACTGATTGAATGCTTTCCTATGGGAATTGGGGAAGCTTGGATGCGCACTTGCTGCGCTGCGCATGCTCCTCAGGTCCACCTCCATGAAGTGAAGTTGCAAGAGGTAAACAGAATGCTTCTCAGCTCGGGAAAACATATACACACATGCAACACTCAACCATTTCAAAAAGACTCCCAGCCTCCTCCACACGCGCAACAATAAAAAACTCCACACACTCTCAAAAACACAACACTCTGTCAACATACACACACATACCACTCATAAAAATAAGCCCAGCGTACCAGGAGAGGGCCACAATCTGTCACTCTGCCTAGGGCCTTGAGAAGCCTTAATTTGGCTCTGCATGGAAGGAGATGTATGTGTATGTGTAAATGGGATTGATAAGGCTAGACTAGAACTGATGGTTTGTTTATATGGCTGAGGATTGGATGTCTTAAGGAAGAATTATAGGGCCAAGACTGGGTGAAATATCTATTATGCTGGAGGATCTGTAATGTGTTCTGAAACTTATACAGCATAGGTTGGGGGGATTTACTGAACTGCGTTTCTCTGAAAAGCGTAATAATGCCAGTATAGGCATGGAAAGTGGATTAATATAGCTAGCTTTAGTACTTGAAGTTGACGTAAATGTAAAAATATAAAAATCACTCCTGTTGCAGTATGATTCATCTGGGACTTGGCCCCTTGGGTCTGCTTGCCACAAGAGTATTTGTTTACACATTGCCAATTCTGGAAGAGTTAAATGTCGCTGTCTAATTTAGCCACTGGAGATGTCTGACACATCTTGTCCACACAAGAGGGAATTTCCTGATTAGTTTGAAAACGCTTCACCTGCTGCCTAATTGGATATCATGGCTGACAAAATGTGATTTAAACGCAAGGCTATACGGAGATGGATGTCATAAATTCTTAGCGTACTGGCTTAATCCGTTTCAGTGGCGTACACACAACCCATGGAGCGAAAACTGATCCGTGCCCCCCCCCACGTGCTTACTCTGCGTGGGCTGGGGCTGCAACACATGGCGGCGGGCACCTGGTCGCAGGGGTCGCAAGGCTGCGACCCTTGCGACCGCGGTCTGTACGCCAGTGCATGCAGAAACACACACACTTAAAGGACCACTACAGACAGCCAGATCACATTAGCTCAATGAAGTGGTCTGGGTGCCAGGTCCCTCTAATATTAACCCTGTAGCTGAAAACATAGCAGTTTCACTGAGGGTCAATCCAGCCTCTAGTGGCTGTCTCACTGACAGCCCCTAGAGGAGCTTCCACGATTCTCACTGTGAAAATCATAGTGAGAAGACGCTGAACGTCCATAGGAAAGCATTAAGTAATGCTTTCCTATGGGCGGTTTGAATGCGCGTGCGGCTCTTGTGGATCGGGGCGGAGAGATCCCCAGCGCCAAGGGAGTCCGGCGCTGGAGAAAGGTAAGTGCTTAAGACACACACACACACTCTCACGAACAGACGCATACACACTAGCTAACAGACACACACATTTACTGACAGACACACACTCAGTGACAGACATACATACACACTCACTGACAGACACACTCACTTACGCACACAAACTAACACACACAGTAACACACTCTAACACTAACACACACACCGTTTTGTTTTGTTTTTTTAAATGTCATCCCCCAGCCTTAGGGAGAGTTGAGGGATTCCCTGGGGTCCACTGGTGCTCCTGGGCGGCCGGTCACGCGGCAGGCAGGCAGGCAGGCAGGCAGGCTGGCAGGCTGGCGGGCACGCGCGAGGGAGCACTCTCCCTGGCTGAGTGCATACCGGGTCGCAGGGTGGGCCGTTCCTGGTTGCAGCCGCGACCCCTGTGACCCCGGTATGTACGCCACTGATCCGTTTTATAGAGATGTTCCCGATTACTAACATCTGTACGTGACTTCAGCAACGATTCCAGGACAATGAAAGAAAGTTGCCGTCTCAGATCCCATAGTCCAAACTATGTTTACATCATGCTTGTGTGTACCTTATGTCACTGCCAAGACTAAACTTTGGCACTTTGGTCCAAACTAATTTTTTACCAATGATGGAACAACAGGCAAACGTTCCACTGTAGCTCATACAGAGTTAGGAAGGAAGTCGCCTTCTTGTCCAACTACTGTCTGAATATTATCTGTGTTCATCCAAAACAGATCAGATAAACTGCATCAGCACACTTTGTCCTCATTGCTCCTCAATAATAGACTTTATACATTTGGGTTTTTCAGCTTTCAAACCTGTTTACCTGCTATGTTATCTAGTTCAGTCTTGTTTCAGTTACCTGATGTACATCTGGTACCTCTTTCCCAGGAGTTCTCATTTTATATACGTGTATACGTAAGCACCCAATACGCCTTTACTCTTAAAGATAGTTGCCATTATTTTTTAAAAATAATAACCCGGACAGTTAGAGGCAGAATGTTAAGTAAATTGGTCAGTTGAGTCCAATGGAGTCCAAAATTTATTAGAACATCTTTAAAAAGCGATCAACGTTTCAGTCCTGCATAGAGGACTTTCATCAGGTGTTTGTGACTAAGTGGCTACTAAAAAAGACTGGTCATACCCCGTTTGCAATACCTTGGGTTGTCTTCTTTTGCAAATAGTATGCCATCATAGGGGTAATTTTCATTCTTGGGCTACCATAGGGTCTCAAAGGCAACCTAACCAATCTGGCGAATTTTAATGTGAAAAAAATTAAACACAAGCCTTATATTTGACGCTGTAACTTTTGAAAACACCATAAAACTTGTACATGAGGGGTACTGTTGTACTCGGGAGACTTCGCTGAACACAAATATTTGTGTTTCAAAACAGTAAAAAGTATCGCAGCAATAATATCGTCCATGTAAGTGCTGTTTGTGTGTGAAAAATGCAAAAAACTTCACTTTTACTGGCGATATCATCGTTGTAATACACTTTACTTTTTTGAAACACTAATATTTGTGTTCAGCGTAGTCTCCCGAGTAGAACAGTACCCCCCATGTACAGGTTTTATGGTGTTTGGAAAGTTATAGGGTTAAATATAGTGCTAGCAAATTAAATTCCCTTTTCTTTCGGCATGGGTTGTCAGGCAGGTCCCACTAATTGTAATTTAGTAAGATACCTAATTATGTAAAAATATTACATAAATATATGTAGAATTAATATATGTGTGTGTATATATATATATATATATATATATATATATATATATAATTTTTTAAAAATATTTTTATTTATATATAGGTATATTTATAGTGATATATACGTATATATATAGATATATATATTATTTCGTTCTATGTGTATTTTGATATAAATATATATTAATATCACAATACAGTTAGAACGAAATAACATACATCTATATATTTTTTAAGTATTTATTTTAATTTTTTTTTTTTAATTTTTTTTTAACGTATTTACATTTTTTTATATTATATATAAATATATATATAACAATAATTATATATATATTTAATCAGTATCAGTCTACGTGTACTTTGATATTAATATATATATATATATATAATTATATATATATATATATTTGTTTTTACACTTATTAATTTTATTTTCAGCCAACAGGGGGACTACCTATCATTACAGGCAGTCCCCCTGCTGGCAAAGCAGCAGCCAGCTAACCCGGCCATTTGATTGTGAGGTCCTCGCAAGGACCTCACTCTCACATGGCCGGGGGGGGGGGCTACAGGAGGACGGATGTGCCACGGGGGGCTCCCTGGGAGTCCCCCCAACCGCGATCGCCGGCGTGGGATCGCCGGCGACCGGGTAAGTAGACAAAAACCGGAAGGCGTACTATTACGCCCGGCGGCGTTTAGAGCCGCCTAAAACAGGGCATAATAGTACGCCCTCCAGTCTTAACAAAAACAAATAAATAGGGGATTGGTCTGCGCCAGTGAACAAAATAAATAACAATAACAAGTCCATTTGAATCTATTATGTGGTCTCCGAAGTTGTAGGGTTCTACTTGTTACGATATCCAAAAGATGTGGAGGAAGGTGGTGAGTGATGAGAAAGATGAACCAAAATAGTAAAAATAGGAGAGGTCTTACTTACAGTTGACAGAGCTTAATCCAGCTCTGGTGTGATTGGCTTGCAGCGGTATTATCCCCGCTTACAGGATATACGGCGAGTATCCTCTTCTATGTGGTGGCAGACGGCCAAGTGGGAGATAAAAATGGAAACAATAATGGTGCAGTATGTTCCACACGTGAAATAAAAGATGTAAAATATAATAGATACACTCACATTCGGTATAGCTTCTCCTAGCTCTAGTTTTGTAGGCGCACAGCGGTATAATCCCCGCTTGTAGGATATAAGAAGAGTGTTCTTGATGGTAGTATCAGGAGCTCGGAGAGAAGATAAAACAGCGATAGTGCGCTCAATAAAATATTGTTGGTGTATAAAATAATAAAATATACTCACAGTGGATAGGGCAGGCTAACTGCTCTATGATAAAAGCGTAGGTGGTATAATCCCCACCTGGGATTCTTTGGAGTAAAATACCTGGAAGTAAAATAAATAAAAGGAAAAAGTATATAAAAATGTATATAGTATAAAATATATATAAAAGGCCAGGTAATAGTCAAAAGATAATGGTATAAATGTAAAAAGTGACCAAAATCTATTTATTAACAGTATATAAAAACAGTATAATATCCAAACGCGTTTCACCAATATAAGGCTTTATCAATGGTATAAATGTAAAAAGTGACCAAAATCTATTTATTAACAGTATATAAAAACAGTATAATATCCAAACGCGTTTCACCAATATAAGGCTTTATCAATGGTTTTGGTCTTGTTGAAAAATACAGAAACTACAACAAAAGCTCAACAAGGATTTATTAAAATACAATAATGAACTTATAAAGTTCAAGAAACAAGAGTTTGAAAGGGTCCGACAAGATTACCAGGACCATAGAGTCTATAGGTGGCTGTCTGGTAACAGTACAAACAGACCAAGAAGACAGCGCATAAGGATAATCAAACCAAGAATTGTCACCATTGACACCACGTCGGGTGAATCTGCCTCTGACAATGATGTAACTGAATCTACATCACAACCTCCTCTTTTTTTAGGAGTTACAGAAATGGGTGCCTCCACCAGAAGTCGGGCATAAGGAATCGGAGAAATTGAAGGAGCCGCAAAAACAGGAGCAATGCCGAAGGGCAAACCACCCCACAAGAAATAATCCCCATCTTCAATCTATCTCATAGGCCGTTGACTCAAGATGAAATTGATTTGTTAAGTCGAGGACTATCATTTGTGCCAACGGCCGGTGCTAATAAATTTCAGTGGGATGTAGAGTGGTTTAAATTCGGCAGAAATTTACGACTGAAAGTATTTTTCAACAAGACCAAAACCACTGCATCAATGGGTAATAATGAAAGTAAAGAAAAAGTCTGCCTTAAGTCCACCTTCGATCCTACAACCAACAAGCCTTCTATTAGGACTTACCTTTCACTAACAGGTAAACAAGCACACGAATCTATGTCTAAACTTCCCCGGGGACGACAGAACGTCACTAAACACCAACGTCAACTCATTAAAAACTTAGAAGAAGACAACTCTATTGTCATACAGTCGGCAGACAAAGGAGGGGGCATTGTGCTCATGAACTATCTTGATTATGCCAATGAGCTGAAGAGCCAATTGCAAGACACCAACACCTACCTTCCTCTTGACTACGACCCTACTAAGGACTTCCAGCGTATCATCCAGGACACTCTTTCTATGGGCTTAAGAGCAGGGTTTATCAATTTGGAATTATTCCAATTTCTAAACCAGAAGCACCCCCGCAGCCCTATTATTTATAGCATCCCGAAAATCCATACGGAGGTTCATGCCCTCCAGGACGTCCAATAGTATCTGCGATCAAAGGGATCTTGGAACCTTTAGCCAAATGGCTTGACGCCCTATTTAAAGGACCAATTGAACAGCTGCATACCTGTATTAAGGACACACCAACGTTGCTGGGCAAGATCAATAATATTTGAATTTCGAGAGAGTAAACCGATTTTAATCATGATGGATGTCAAAAGTCTATACACCGTCATCCCGCATGAAGGGGGCATAGAAGCCATGAGACAAGTACTTACAACTTCAACGGTGTATGTGGGGCCACCTATTGAATATGTTCTGGAGATATTGGCGTTAATATTAGAATGGAATTATTTCTGATCTGAAAATCAGTGGTATTTCCAGGGATCAGGTACATCCATGGGGGCAGCGATGGATGTAGTTTCTCTGAAACTGCTATGTTTACAGCTGCAGGGTTAAAACCTGGAGACCTGGCACCCAGACCACTTAATTGAGCTGAGGTGGGCTGTGTGACTATAGAGGTCCTTTAAACAGAGCAAGGCTTGTGTGCATTATTCTGCTGCACACATCACTTCCCTTGGTCCCAGGGTCATAACACCAGAGCCGCATTGAGATTGTTCAGGGCCCTAAGAAGGATGCCTTATCAGATTCCCCTCCCAGAGTGGTGAGCTCTGGTCTGTGAATGGGGTTCGCTGAGTATCATGTGTGTAGTGTTTGAGTATTGTGTAAGAGAGTGTGTGGTGTCGAAGATGAGCGTGCCGGCGCGTGGTAGGTGAGTGTTCTAGCTATATGTGGTGGCTGAAATTTGTGTGTGGAGGAGTCTGAGTGTTGTTGCATGGATGGAAGGCGGAACTGTGTGTTGTGGCTAAGTGTTGTGTCTGTGAGATGTTGGTTGAGTGTGTGTACGGTGGGGGGGACTACCATCTGTCCCCTCCTGCTTTTTTTTGGTAGAAAAGGAGTGTTATCCTTAGTGTTCCAGTGGTTGGATCTCTGGTCTTGATAGCTGGTGAGGGAACATTGTAGTCTGCAGTAATATTGGGTGGAGATCACCTTATGAGCTGCCTTGTGGTCATGGTGCTTAGTCAATGGCTCAGAGTGCTGGCTGATTCATTGAGAAGCACTGGGACCATAAGGGAGCTCCCAGGGGCGTATCTAGAGCATATGGCACCCAGGGCTGATCCTCTTTTTGGCACCCCCATCCCCACTTTAAAATGTAAAAAATACATGACATTTTTTAAAATGTATATAGCACTGAGTGTTAGCTGCCATTACATTATTACCGAAGCCCGGTCGCACTGTTAAAGCCCTGCAGCACACAACTGGTACCCTGAAGTAGTGGCAGTTCTAGGAACAATATATAGGAGAGGAACATTAGATACCACAGTCAAAAATGGGGGGCATTAATAATATTCACTAGATGATGGGGTAATGTGCTGGCATCAGACAACAAAATTAGCCAACCAGATTTCTTGTTTTGGGCTGGCTGACACATCTTAACTTATATCATTGTTTAGCGGGTAACTCCCCAATTTGCTATACTTATGTGAGCTTGCCATATTTAAGGACACCAAATAAAGCTATCTGCTAAACAGCATTCTAATTTGGTATCTTTATATATGGATTCTCACATAAGGGCACCAATTTAGGGAATTATCTACTAAACAGCTAAAAGATCAAAATGTAATATTTTAACAATCTTTCAGTTGTTTAGTAGATAACTCCCTTTTTCGCTATCCTTACGTGGGATTGACATATTTAAGGACACAAAATTAGGGCGCTATCTACTAAACACATACACATTTTTATAAATACACACACAATCACAGACATACACCCACATAACCACAGAGACACACAATAACAACATACACTCTTAACCACACACATAATCATAGACATACACAATCGCATAATTTGTTGTTTTTGTAAATGTTTTCTTTATTTATGATAATATAAGGTATACATGATACATAGATAAGACAACAGATTAAACATGTGACATCAATAGCACTAGACAATACTGTGTACAGCAAACATGTCAAACTCGCAGCCCGTGGGCTGCATGCGGCCCACAATGGCCATCTTTGCGGCCCGGGGAGCCGTGAGTACATGCTACTGTTATAGCAGAGTAGGCACCTGCTTTCCCCACATTGCAGGTGCCTACTCTGCTAACATTTACCCGGCCGGGGAGGATGGTCAGCGAGGGAGCTCAGTGTTCCTGCTCTTCACTGCTCCCTCCCTTGTGAGCGTCGGCTAAAGTTAAGCCGGGCGCCGGAATATGACGTCATATTCCGGCACCAGGCATCACTAAACCGCGCGAGGGAGCAGTTAGGAGCAGGAAGGACCCCAGGGAGATGCCCCCCATCGGCTCCATAAAGTAAGGAGCAATAAAAAAAAAGTATGTCTGTCTGTCTGTCAGCAGGTATGTGTGTGTCTGTCAGCAAGTATGTGTGTGTCTGTGTCTATCAGTGAGTATGAGTGTGTCTGTCAGCAAGTATGTGTGTGTCTGTCAGTGAGTATGTGTGTGTGTCTGTTTGTCAGCAAGTATGTGTGTGTGTCTGTCAGTGAGTATGTGTGTGTGTCTGTCAGTGAGTATGTATGTCTGTCAGTGTATGTCTGTCAGTGTGTGTGTGTCTCTGTGTGTCTGTCAGTGAGTGTCTGTCAGTGTGTCTGTCGGTCAGTATGTGTGTCTCTCTGTCAGTGAGTATGTGTGTCTCTCTGTCAGTGAGTGTGTGTGTGTGTGTGTGTGTGTGTGTGTGTGTGTGTGTGTGTGGCCCACATAAACTTAAACCTTGTTTATGTGGCCTGTGCCACACTTTGAGTTTGACATGCTTGGTGTACAGAATCAGAGTTTAGCGAAATTAACATAGGTTCTATCACATTCATTACATTGTGATATACAAGATCAGCAGTGTACATTCTTAAACCTCTTCGGTTTCAACTGTTGACACGTTTATTACTTCTTAGAAACCGAGCATTTACCATTTTTGCACATGCAAAATATGCAACATCCCTTCCTAGAATTAACAACAATACTTTTTTTTTTTTAATGTTGATCGCGTCTTGTCTGTGCCAGCTATGCGTTTTATATTATACTGTGCTAAAGATGCCACTTGAGCATAGAATTAAACGACATGAGTAACAACACAAGTACTGCAAAAAGAAAAGAAACAGAGTGGGGGGTAACAGCATGCTATGAAAAACACATTGGGTGCACTCTGGTGTCTGCTAGGGAGGGACTTGAGCCTGTTCTTGGTCAGTCCATCTCTCTGTGCTTGGCCTCCGTCAGTTTCCCGGTAACACAATCACTCCCAGCGGCCGCAGGTGCTCTGGAACAGGACCAGTAATCCCAATACGACAAGGCAATAAAACAGATTCACAGGCACTCCAATTGTGAAAGCCGCAGGTAGATTTATTGTCACAAAATGAGCAGCAACGTTTCGACCTAACAATAGGTCTTTGTTAAGCTTGACAAAGACCTATTGTTAGGTCGAAACGTTGCTGCTCATTTTGTGACAATAAATCTACCTGCGGCTTTCACAATTGGAGTGCAAGTGGGTATTATATGACATGTTGAGGGGATATGCCAGGGTGAGAATTATGACCAGGTGGTGGATTTATGGCAGGCAGAATAATATGACAAAGAAGGGGTGTATATGGCAAGGAGGCTATTATGACAAGGTGGGGGTGTACATGGCAGGGGAGGGTATTATGATAAGGTGGGTTTGGGGATATTTGACAGGGAGAGTGGGGGTATAATGGCAGGGAGGGTGACGGTATAATAGCAGGGGGGTGTGAGGGTATAATGGCAGGGAGAGTGTGTGTATAGGGCAGGATGGGCGGGGGTATAATGGCAGGGACAATGGGGTCATAAAGGCAGGGAGGGTATTATGACAAGGGGAGGATTGGGGGTATAATGGCAGGGAGGGCGTTGGTATAATAGCAGGGAGGGTGGGGATAATGGGCAAGAGCTCCGGACCTCCGTGGGTGCTGTATGTCCATTGGGGAGCCCTGCATTGGGTGCTGTGTGTTCAAATGAATACCTTGCATTGGGTGCTCTGTGTGCCCATCAGGGTGCCTGTAGTGAATGCTAGTCTGCCAAGGAATACCCTTCATTGGCTGCAGTCCTGCACCAAGTGCTGTCTGTGCCAATGAGGGTGCCCTGCAATGGGTGCCCCTTCAATGTGTGTGCACAGGAATACCTTGCACTGGGTGATGTCTGTGCCCATCAGTAGGTGCTGTCTGTACCAGTGAGGGTGCTCTGCAATGGGTGCTTTCTGGGCCAGTGAGGGTGCTCTGCAATGGGTGCTTTCTGGGTCAGTGAGGGTGCTCTGCAATGGGTGCTTTCTGGGCCAGTGAGGGTGCTCTGCAATGGGTGCGCACCTTAATAGCAATGCAAAATATAAACTACTCTATCATACACATGAATGAAACGGTACCTAATAAAATACGCTAAAACACACTTTTACCAATCTAAAGTCACCATGGGCAGGACAGGTTCCCTTTAACTAAATACATGTCATTAGTTTAGCAATTATTTTTTCAACAGGCCAATTGGCTCAGGGAGGTATTCTTGTATAATATAATAAACACTGGATTAAGTGTTGCCAACACTTTAATTAAATCCTGTCCATGTGTGGAGGTGGGTCCACTTGTTGTGAGCAGGTCTCTATGTAAAGGACCACATCAATACAAAGTGCTTATGTATTTGCTTTAAAACAAAAAGCCCTAAAGGCACTAGTCCAATGTCCAACCAGATCAAACTACAAGAAGTCTGTGAGCACAGCAGTCCTGTCTGGCACACTCTCTCCGCACTCTATGGTTTGTGAACCGGAAGCTCTCTGTCCATCAATATGGCGCTGCAGTTGACATGCAGAATTGGGGACATTTCATCAAAGATCGGACAAACTCCCATTCATATTGTAACAACTAGAACACATTCGCTCTAATAACCGCCTTTAAATAAAGAATGGATGCAGGCATCTTACGTTTTGCCGCTTTCAGTTCAATCTACTAAGCGGAAGTCTCCACCCACCGGTGACTCCGGAAGTTCCGCCATGTTACCGGCGACCCTGAGAGGTAGTGTGAATTTAGCGGCCACTCAAGGGCTGGGAGATAGAGGATCGGGGTGTGTTGGTGGAGGGTGAGGATAGGCTGATGGCTGCCTGAGAGTAATAGGCGTTTAATAGCTTGTTATCCCATACTAACGCCAATGTGAGGGTTATATATATATATATATATATATATTTACACACACACATCCTTTAAGTTGATCCTGACCCATGACACCCCTTGTAAGGATTGCTTTTAGGAATGTATGGTGTGTTACAACAGCAACATTTATAGAGCCATAGGAGTGTTTTAAATTTAATAATTTAAACAAACAAAAAAAAAAAAACTTTTAATAACTTTTATACACACGCCTACATTTAACAGTGTGCCAAATAAGATGACAAGTTTTAGAAAAATACAATGTTAATATTTCAGTATTCTAAATTATTATTTTGGGCATTTATATAGCGCCAACTCTGCAGGGCTTTACAATATAAATGACCGATATAGATAATAATGCACAATTATGGTGAAATAAGGTTTTTTATTTTTGTAGGCTTTGTGTTCCTTTAATGTTAGGGTAGCAATGGTATAGGTGCAGTTGCCATCATTCATAAATTCAGTTCCACTCCTAATCTTAATATGCCAGGAGAGGAGTTTGGGATACAGAATCACACTTTTTTTTTTTGTCAACTCAGGTCACCCTCCACAATATCATTATCATTATTAGACGACTAAATTAGAAAGGTTGCAGTTGCTGCCTTAGAGTGTAACTCGCATTAATGTCATACAGGATTTAAGTCCCTGTACTGCACTGAACAGTGCATGTCTTGCGTCAACACTGAAGATTGCAGGATTTAAAAACACATCTTTTTCAATAATAGGCAAAACATATATGTTTGTACATACATTCTGAAAAAATGTTTTTTTTTTTGTGTTTTTTTTACAGTAGATTTATACACCTTAATACTGACACATTAATTCTTAAAATGTATTTGTTATACAGACTAAAACATGCACTTATTGTTTGTGTTTCTTCTCAGACTGGCTTGGCCAGCTCTTCTTTCCTCCCGCCTGTCATGGCAGCCTGGTCCCGTGAAGCTGTTTTGACTCTTTACCGTGCCCTCTTGCGCCACGGGCAACAACTGCGATATACAGACCGCGACTTCTACGCTGCATACATTCGTCGAGAGTTCAGGAACCAGCAGAGACTCTCAAAACTGGAGGATAAAGAGAGGCAGCTTGAAAAAGGACAGTTTTTTCTTAAGACCAAGCTTGGTGGCTTGGTTTAATAACTACAGACATTGAATTTCAGTTAACCAGTGTGGGTGAGTATCGTTTTACTCAAAAAGCACACCTAGCAACATTATTGTAAGCTGTGACTATATGCTAGTATGTTATTGAGAAAGTATGTGCATTTGCAAGGGAGGCTGGAGTACAGTAGACCTGTTTTCTGCAAATAGTGCAAATGATGTAATCAACATCAGTTAAAGGACCACTATAGTGCCAGGAAAACATACTCGTTTTCCTGGCACTATAGTGCCCTGAGGGTGCCCCCACCCTCAGGGTCCCCCTCCCGCCCGGCTCTGGAAGGGGGAAAGGGTTAAAAACTTACCTTTTTCCAGCGCTGGGCAGGGAGCTCTCCTCCTTCTCTCCTCCTCCGTTCCTCCTTCTGGGCTGAATGCGCACGCGCAGCAAGAGCTGCGCGTGCATTCAGCCCGTAACATAGAAAGCATTTACAATGCTTTTCTATGGACGCTTGCGTGCTCTCACTGTGAAAATCACAGTGAGAAGCACGCAAGCACCTCTAGTGGCTGTCAATGAGACAGTCACTAGAGGATTAGGGGGAAGGCTTAACCCATTAATAAACATAGCAGTTTCTCTGAAACTGCTATGTTTATAAAAAAATGGGTTAACCCTAGCTGGACCTGGCACCCAGACCACTTCATTAAGCTGAAGGGGTCTGGGTGCCTAGAGTGGTCCTTTAATCATGTAACTGTATTCAGTTTCACTCCCAGTATCAGTATGCAAGTTTATACTTGCCTGAAGCTGTTGTCTCCCCTTAAGATTGCTGCTGCAGCAGATAGAAAATGTTTTATGAAAATGCCCCTGCCTTTTCAGTGTTTTATCCCACAATGCATAGAATTCAATGCATTCTTGCCAATTTTGGAATGTTGCATACAACATTTGGGATGGGTAAGGTGTAAGCATTCATTGTGGAGGTGCATAGACCTAAAATAGTAGGGAAATGGCTATATTCTGTATACAAAAAATAAAATAATTCACTCCAAACAGACACTGAATTCTGGATGCTCAGTAGAGCAACTTGAGTCAGTCTGCCAGAATGGATGGTTTTAGAATTTTCAGCGGTTTAACTGTACATATATATGAATGTGCGCCAGGTATTCAAAAAGGCCCCTACGTGTTTCATCCACCTTCGTGGACTTCCTCAGGGCAATAAGTATAAGACTCAAATGAAAAAGAAACATGATTGTTCATTGTGGTTTTTTTTTTTTTTACTTACAGCCAAGTAAATTGTGTACATCGAAAAAGTCTTAGATCTTTGAGTTCAGCTCATGAAAAATGGGGACAAAAACAAAAGTGTTGCGTTTATAATTTTCTTCAGTGTATATAATTGTGGGAGTAATTGAATGCACTTCAGTAGTCTGAAGGTGTGTTAAATAAAGGAATAAAATTGTATCCATGCATATCACAATTTACAGCTAAAATGTAATCAATAGTAATAAAAGTAGTCCTACTTTTACAACTTATCTGTTTAAGACGGCTCAGACTTACGACCAGCTCTCTAGCGCAGGGATTCAAGGGATTCCCCACATTAGAGAGCTGATCTGTGTTCAGGGAATTTTCCCAGAACATAGACCTGCACTGGTGCACATGCTCTGTAGCACATCCTCACTTACTGACCAATTCATCAGAACGGATCCCGGTCGGTAAGTGAGAAGAGCCAGTGTTAACTTTTCAGTTTGGTCTTTTCAGTTTGGTTTATTTCAGGACAGTATTTGCCTTGAGAAAATAAAGCGTTAATTTCCCAAGGAAAATAATCAACAGATTATGTGGGACAGTACCTTTTTAATTTGAGCTTGTAAATGATTGTAGAGTTTGTTCTCTGATGTCTGTGAAAGAACTCTGGCTAGTTATTAAATTTGGACATATTTTGATTAGGTGATTTTTTTATTAAATATTTTTTTTAGGGCGATCTTCCCTGTATTTTTTTTTTTTTTTTGCTGAATCATGGCAGGAGCTGGGGAGAAGAAAGGCAAGAAGGACGACAATGGCATTGGAACTGCCATTGATTTTGTGTTATCCAATGCACGTTTGGTACTTGGTGTGGGGGGAGCTGCCATGCTGGGAATAGCTACACTGGCTGTTAAACGGGTAAGTAACCAGGATATCAATGGATAGGAAAGAAGTGTGCTGTTTTACATATTTTCACTTTGTACATTTAAATAAAAATGTCAAAGTTGAAAGTTCCTCTAAAAAAAATAAAAAAAAAATTTAATTCCTTGTATCTAATTTGCTGGCATGACTTCATCCTCGCCGCTACTACACCCGTTGAGAGATCTTCACGTGTGAGGATGTTCAGTGCCAATCATGTGCTTCTCATAGAGTAGCATGGGTGTCGCCACATTTTGCTCTTCTGATAAATTCAGTGTGGAACTTGGCTCACATATGAAAGAGACAATTTCTCTTGAGCTCAGCACTTTCAGAAAATAAGAGAAGGGATATGCATGTAACCCCTAAAGCTCATCTGGGAGCGGTTTCTTTAATCCTATTTTATATTTTACTGTTTTTTTCAGTGCTCCAACAGTTAAAGTGTGTGTGTAAATATATAGTGTAGATTGCTTCAGATCTGAGTAAGAGAGGAAAACTCTTGAAAGCTTGTCTTTGAAATATTATGTTAGTCCAATAAAAAAGGTATCATTGCATACTGCAATACTCTGGTATTTTGGCATTATATATATATATATATATATATATATATATATACACACACTATATAATATAAAATAAACATAATGTATTGAGATAGAGAAAGAGCATCCCAGTTGTAAGTTAAATGCATTATTTGGCCATATTTGTTTTCATTATTAGTCATGCAGCAGCAATAGATTTTTTTTCATCTGTGCTGTCGTCACCCTTACCAGATGTATGATCGAGCAATCAGTGCGCCTGCCAGTCCTTCACGTTCCAGTCAGTCTGGGAAACGGAGCTGGGAGGAACCAAGCTGGCTTGGATCTTCTACAAGGCTTTTGAACAAAGACATGAAGACAAATGTGAGTCGTAGCCTGCAGACTCTCCCCACTGACCCTTCAGTATTTGAATCAGGTGAGGATGTGTTCACAATAAACTGCTTACATTATTTTCAAGGTTCATGACACTTTGCGTTATTAGTGGAAGCTATCCAAGCGTTGCGTAACAATGATGGGCTAGGAGAGCGGCTGGCACATTGGCCCACTTTGGTAATTGACCTCTATTATTTTCTGCGTTGAGGTTTAGTTCAAACCACTTATAGTCCAGTTAAGTTAATTATGTATTCATTGAGCTGTCTCCCTAGCACAACCTAAATGCAACCAAGTAGTGTAGGGTTCTTCTTTATTGAAGTGTATATCTGACTTACATGTAACCCAGAAACAGAATGTTCATAATGAGAGTAGGAGTTCTATGAATGATGTTACAGGTATCCAATATTTTGTTTGTTTTTAATCATATATCTTCAAATTTGTGTATGGAGCATATCAAATTTTAGTAAACTGTAAGCTCATGCCAATGTTATCTTTCAAAAAGTTTAATTTAGACCCACTCTTTGCAGAACCTGTTCATCCCAAACCACCAGCTCGGAAATCACAAGCAGACCTGAAGAAGACTCGTTTGAAGTTCTCACTCCAGGAGAAGCTCTTCACTTACTACAAAAAGCATGTAGCCATCCCACCAACAGAGCAGAGTTGTGCCAAGCAGGCTGCTATTGATATATGTGCTGAACTGCACAACTTTATACGCAGCAAGTTCTCAGATATGCCTCTTCGAGACATGCACCTGAGTGGGAGCCTCTATGATGACTTGCAGGTAATTGAAAACGTGCCCTTTATCAAAAACTATTTTTTTTTATCTCTATATTTATTTTTTATTGTAAAGCAAATCTGTCACTTTCTTTGGGTCTTACTTTGCAAATATCCCAAATGAAACATTTCTCCTTAGGGGTTAAGGTCAGGTGATAGAAGGGGTGCAGTGGAAAAGAGTTTTTTACATAGTTTAAGCTGTCCCTTGCGGCCACCACCAACTTCTCCTACTCCTGGCATTTCATTTGACAGGAACTGTCAGTACTTTACTCTTGCGCATGCAAGGGTAAAACACTGATGTTAGTGTGGGATCCTTCATGGATGCCATCCGGCAATTAGTGAGATGATAAATCAATTTGGACAAATGTTGACTGCTGAGTTCTGCCTTTTTGCCAACCTCCGGTTTACCACAAGGCAAAGCAGTCCCTACTTTGTCTGATGGTCTCTGGGTTGCGTTGTAATTTAAGTTTCGCATGATCCGTTCATAAGGATTACATCTTTATGAAATCCTGAGAAGTGACACCATTTTAATTTTTTTTTGATCTGTTTTAATTAATTAAATTTTTTTTAAGTTATTCCTACATTCAGTTATACTGAATAGATTTGGGTTCCCATTTAATACTTGCTAACATTGGCCTTGATTTATTATTGTTGGGTAAGCTTTTCAAATGATTTTATATTTTTGGATTAACATTTTAAATTTTATTTTTAAAAAATATTAGAATATTTAAAAATGCATATAACACATACTATATCAAAGTATTTAAATCGTTTTAAAAAAATTAAATAATTTGAAGAGCTTATCCGAAAATATTAAATTAAAGATGTGCAGTTAGGACGAGAATTGAGGTCTTATGGGGATTACCACTAGTAACACTTGGGGCTGTAAAAAGTGTGTGTCACACTCCACCAAAATAGAACCCTACAGCAAAAAAAAAAGGTAGGTATAACTGTAACTCCGTCACAGTTTTAGATCTGGCCCTTTATCAGGCGCGGATTTCTATAAAATGTATCATTTATTAGGTGTAACTTCTAGGTGGCTTCTAGTTTAAAGGAATGTGAACTATTATGATATGAATGGTCCCTGAATAATATTTAATTTAAACTTCTATCTCTGCATGCTTAAAGGGACACTATAGTCACCCAGACCACTTCAGCTCAATGAAGTGGTCTGGGTGCCAGGTCCCTCCGGTTTTAACCCTGCAGATGCAAACATAGCAGTTTCAGAGAAAGTGCTATGTTTACATTTGGAGTTAAGCCAGCCTCTAGTGTCTGTCTTCCGGACAGCCACTAGAGGCGCATCTGCGACGCTGGAGGCATATTATGCCTCCATCACGGAGCGCGTCCATAGGAAAGTATTGAAAAATGTTTTCCTATTGACAGCTTGAATGCGCACGCAGCGCTTGCCGTGCATGCGCTTTTGACTCCGCTGATGTCGGCAGGGGAGGAGAGGTCACCAGCGCCGAGGGAGCCTGGCGCTGGAATAAGGTAAGCTGATGAAGGGGTTTTGCCCCCACCCTTCAGCGCCACAGTAGGGGGACGCTGAGGGTGGGGGCACCCTCAGGGCACTATAGTGTCAGGAAAACCACTTTGTTTTCCTGTCACTATAGGGATCCATTAATGCGAGGGCTGAAAGAAACTTACAGTATAAATGACTCTTTGTTTTAGGCTCAGTAGTAAATCTTCTACCTGTGATTATGGACATCTTGTGTTACATGCTTGGATTTCTATCTAGAGAAAAACCTTTACAATACAATAAGATTAGAACGGCTTTCTGAAGCAGAACAAACCAGTTGACCATCCTGAATTGGCAACTTTTGTGCTTTTTGCACTTGGCAAGAAAAGTTTCAGTACATCCTGTTTGAAGGGTTTTTTTGTTGTTGTTTTTTTCGTTTTGCCTTTGCACTGTTGGTTAAAATGGTTTAACAGAAAATCTTCTTCACATGTGCTGCAAATTCTTTGTTCCTGCTGACTCTCTATTGATGTAATTGTCATCCAGGAAATGGCAATAATCTATTAGCCAATCCTGGTTCTCTTGCCTTTTGGCAGTGTGCCAAACAAAATCAGACTTCGACACCTTGCATGGATCATCTCCAGAATATCCAATGTGTGTAGCTGAGTTATGTTCAAATGGTACTGATTAAACACCACAGACTTTTAGGAGCAGCAGGATCATGGTAAATAATTATTATGGATTCTTTACACATATCATAGTACAGGGCTTGACAAATTTGAATCTAGGAGCCAGCTAAAAAGTTAGGAGACAGATTTTTCAATGTCAAAATTATAATTCTTAAAGGGACACTATAGGTACCAGAACCACTACAGCTTAATGTAGCTGTTCTGAAGTCTATACCAGATCCCTGCATGCTTCTCAAAGTAAAAACTGACTTTTTTATGACAAAAGGCAGTGTTTACATTGCTGCCTAGTAACACCTCTAGTGACAGTCACTCAGGTGGCCTCTTGAGGTGCTTCCTGGGTCAGTGCTGCACACTGTGCAGCAACCTTGTTAATGCTCCCCATAGGAATGTATTGACGAGGAGACGTTAAGTGATGCAGTGTGACGTTTTGCAGCGCAATAGTCCCCCAATTCTTTTCTATGGGTAAGCAGTGAGTTAGCTGAGATTGTCTGTCTAGATTAGAGGAGGTGAGGCCACCAGCACAGCGTGGGAAAAAGGTGAGTAAAAAACACGTTTCCTATGTGATTGGAGGGGTGCAGGTCACCTAAACATACATACAAACAAACTGAAACACTGACACACGCACACACACACTCACTGACACAGACACTCACAAATTATTACTTTTTAATTTTATTTTAAATCCACACAGCCTCCCTATCTTTGGGGCTGCTGTCATCTCCCTGCTATGCTCCCTAGAACACTGTTTAGTGATGCCGGATCAGGCTGACATCATAATCGGCTCCCGACATCACTGGAGGGTGCGTGAGGCAGCAGATTATGAGCTGACCACTCCATTGCGCCGCTGCACAATGTGTTAAATAGTTTCAAAAGTTTTGCTGAGCTTTCTGCTTTCATTAGGATGGCTGGGGGAAGATTTACCTGGATTTCTCTTCCTTTTGGACATTTCTCCTGACAGCTTCATCTCTCAGAGTTGCATCATAAGTTTAGTATTGTATATGCAGGAGAGTAGGCACTGGGTGTCTATAGAGGATCCTGCTGGATACCTGTCCTCATCAGCCGGCAATAGTGAAGGCTCATGATAAATGGCAGATGTGGCAGTGGAAAAGTCTGTGTATCATCACTTTGTAGAATACACATGCTTTGTGAATGTAATATATTCGAGTGACTGCTAAGGTATTGAATAATAGAGAAGAAGTGAAAAATATAGAAACAATTTTATGGTATGGTGAGGTGTTTTTATTAATTATTTTTTAAACCGATGAGGATGTACTTTTTATTGTATTTAGTTGTATATTCCTTTTTGTTTTTTTGTTTTTCACAAGACATTTGCGTGAAATTTAACTATGTGACTCTTCATGCCAGGATGTGGTGTGGCGGTTATGAGAATAACCTCTAACGGCAGCACGCAGGATGTGTACCATACTGCACTAACAGGAAAACATGTTGTTTTACACCTGTGGTTTACTCACCGCTTTTAAAGTTGCAGAAAATCTAATTTGGATGTAATGTTTCGCCGTTTACATCTAGTATAATAATGGATGCATACTAAAGATCTGCAACTACCCTTTTGATCAGACACGTTTTGGATAATTCCTATAGAAACATTGTTTTGATGTTGCATATATAGAGTTGTGCATTAGTGCAGCAAAAAATAGGTCTAAATCATGTATGTGTGCCTGTGTACAGATAATCACTGGAAGGGAGTGCCTCAAAAGTGAGAAGCCACTTTCCGAGATTGTAATTTTAGATTGACTTATTCCCGACGTATAGGAAATATGTTTTTTAGCTCTGAAAAATAAAATGACATGTATAAGTCCACACTGGTTCTCCAGTGTGGCTCTTTGTTATAAGTTTTGAACTTTTTACCTAGCCCAGTGGTTCCCAACCTTTTTTTACTTGAGTACCCCCTGGCAGCTCATTTCCATAAAGCCTCTGCCTGCTCCTCTTCTCCCCAGCCTCCCCCTGCTCCTCTTCTCCCCAGGCTCCCCCTGCTCCTCTTCTCCTCAGGCTCCCCCTGCTCTTCTTCTCCTCCTCCTCCCGCCCCGGGCTCCCTCTGCTCCTCCTCCCGCCCCGGGCTCCCTCTGCTCCTCCTCCCGTCACGGGCTCCCTCTGCTCCTCCTCCCGCCACGGGCTCCCTCTGCTCCTCCTCCCGCCCCGGGCTCCCTCTGCTCCTCCTCCCGCCCCGGGCTCCCTCTGCTCCTCCTCCCGCCCCGGGCTCCCTCTGCTCCTCCTCTTGCCCCGGGCTTCCCCTCCTCCTGCTCCTCCTCCTTCTTCCCCGGGCTCCCCCTGCTCCTCCTCCTTCTTCCCCAGGCTCCCCCTGCTCCTCCTCCTTCTGCCCCGGGCTCTTTCTGCTCCTCCTTCTGTCCCGAGCTCCCCCTGCTCCTCCTCCTGCCCAGGGCTCCTCCTGCCCCGAGCTTCCCCTGCTCCTCCTCCTTCTGCCTCGGGCTCCCCCTGCTCATGGGTGGGGGGCCGGGAGGGAGGACAATAGATCCTTATTGTAATTTAGGGCCTCCACCTGCCACTCATGGGTATGAGGGGACACTTTTTTTAAATTTTATTTTTTACATTTATTTTTTTTTAATAAGTGAGCAGCCACCAATATTTGGTGTTTGTTTGTTCGTCTGACATTTCTATTCATTCATTCGTCTTTCTGACGAATGAATAGACGAAATTCCAGTCCGAATTTCAGACAATAGTCCCAGTGTTTAAGTGGGCATGTGTCCCATAGGGCTTTCATCTACCCACACAAAGTGGAGGGAGGGGGGCTAGGTGCATTTGGTGGTGACTAAGGGAGACATTAGATGTAGTGGAGTCGGGAGGGGGGGGTTAAAAAACAAAACAAAAAAAAACACGGATGTGGTCATGACTATGCCGCTTTAAGGTATTTGGGACAAATGATGCAGGGTCAGCAAAAAAGTTACGCTTTCAACAGAAATGTCAACAATAGCATAAGGTAAGGTTAAGAAGGGATGCTTTCTCCTATGTTCGAAACATTTAAATACATAAAGGGAATCAACACAGTAAAGGAGGAGACTTTATTTAAAAGAAGAAAAACTACCACAACAAGAGGACATATTCTGAAATTAGAGGGGCAAAGGTTTAAAAATAATATCAGGAAGTATTCCTTTACCAAGAGGGTAGTGGATGCATGGAATAGCCTTCCAGCTGAAGTGGTAGAGGTTAACACATTGAGGAAGGTTTAGCATGAGTGGGATAGGCATAAGGCTATCCTAAACTTAAGATAAGGCCAGGGACTAATGAAAGTATTTAGAAAATTGGGCAGACTAGATGGGCGGGAAAAAAAATACTAACACAATTATCAATGTTTTATTTAATGGTGATATTTTCAGAAAAGCCACTTGCCCTTTTTAAGAATTCTACAAAGGAAATCCCCAGTAAAGTAACAACAGTTATTGTTTGCTTTATTTTTATGATTTAAATAATATATTGGAAATTGTGAGCTTTTAAAAGCCTGTTAGCGGGGTCCAGCAGATAACCCTTTGGACACAGTGGGCAAAGGCTCCACCATATGTGAATACATTAGTGTTTTACTTGAGATTTGGCAAAAAGTGCAGATATGCAAATGAGCTTGTGTTCATCAATCTATCTAAATTTAGTTGAAATCGACATTGCTGGAATTTCTGCTCTAGCAATCCGGTAATCAGAGACCAGGCCGTGGGAGACTGGGGAAACTCTTGGTTTGTGTCAAGCCACTTAGAAATGGTTTGACACAGAATCAGAAAATGGTGTTTGCAGTTTTCTAACCCCTAACCACTACAGCTAGTTTGAGTTGTTATTGTGCTTAAGACTGCTCATTTAAGAGACATAATGTGCTGGTTTTCATCAGTGAGTTTCCAGTGATACAAAGCAGGGCTTTCATGAATGGGATGTTGTTCACTAGCCGATCTGTTATAAAATCAGCAAGAAGAAATCTGAGCATCTGCTCTTCATTTAGCACAAAGTATAAAGCAGCTTGTTTCTCATTGTCGGGATGGGTGGGTATGCTATATCCTAGAATGGGCTGTTT
>OW240912.1:59737858-59775436 GCA_933207985.1 Pelobates cultripes
GATCCTTTTTCTTCCCCATATTGCATGAAAATGGTGCTCTGCTTAATAGTTTGGAACACCCTCTGTAACGGACAGTTTTGCACAAAAGGGGTAAAAAGGGGTTAACAGACGTTTAGGAGATTTTCCCCTTCCAGAGATACAAGCACAGCTACTGCAGAACACCAAACTCCCGAACTGAATACAAAATAGCACTCCAACTCCCGAACTGGAACCTCCCAAATAGCTGCTAGCAGATGAACAGGAAAAGCAGACAATCAGCTTACACTCCTGGCAATCAGTCTCTAACAGCATACAGTGAATCCCCCCAAGAACGAGACAAGGCTCCGTGTTGAGGGTCAAGCAGTGGTGTGAGGTGCTGGCACACCCAGCCTGGTTTTTATTACAGTCTTTTCAAATACAGGACCGCCCACAGGGAGGTATAAAACAACCAATCACATATCAGTTACATCCCACATATTCCCTCCCCTTATTCTGAGAGGAAACTCAATTACACATACAGTTAAAACATACTTTCTACCCAACTTTCATAACTCTAAAACCATACATCACATTCACATAAAATTACATATTCACAATCAATCCATTCAGGTGAACAACATATTAAAAAAATGGCATGAATCAGACCAGGGGTTCAAAAGTTAGTAAAAAGTATCTTTTAGGCCCTGGCTGGCACATGGCTATCTGGCTCAAACAGGTTTTACAGAGCCCTCGCACAAAACTACCGAATAGCGCTCAGATCCTATTCACACAGTTCAATTGCCATGGAGCCGAAGTCTTTAACTACACGAATGGGCTCCATGGCATAGCTATCTGGGTTAACACATTTACATAATGTCTGGTCCAAAGGCAGCAGGCGGGCAGCCAGGCTTCTCCAATGCAATGTGGCGAGATTGCTCTTGTCACACCCTCCTTTAGTAGTTTTTCCTTAAATTGGGCTCACCTGGCAATCTAATTATCACAGGTGTCCGAGATTGTTTTCAAAAGAGCCCTTAGACACAATGCCAAGGAAGTGGTATGGCTCTCACTGCTGGAAAAGGGACAGGCCACAACCAGACCCCTATAGGGGACCCTGTTTCCCACCGACTACACACTTGGGAAGGGGGGGGGGGCACCTGGCTTAAAGGGGGTCATTCTTTGCTGCTGGTTGACCCTTAGTTCAGCCAGCCACCACCACTCGTTATGCATAGACCCTTCGGTCATTATGTTTACAATTGTTATTTCTATGTCGAATTAATAGCAATTACTTTAAGTACTGTTATACATAAACATCTGTGTTTTACACTTATACTGCTAAATAAGATGCTGGTTAAATTAACCTCACACAATTTTTCTTTTTTAATATAGTGTATGACTTGCTTGTTATAAATGTGATACATGCATATATGTTTACTTGTTGATGGTTAACATATGTTAAGAATGTTCTGCAAGTATTAGTAACGTTAAATCTTAACAAACATCATATACATTGGGGGGGGGATGGTAATTCGCGGCAACCCCCCCCCCAGAACTCTTACTATGCCAATTATATATGTTCCACATAAGAGTTTCATTATCTTAAATTCTCATACCCCCAGGAATCCGCATACCTCGGACGGTTCACCCCCCCCTACTCAAGAGACACCTGAATTCTCTTACACAGAACCAGTGCTCAATTTTCTGCAGGTACGTCGGTTACACGCTTCTTTTTCTACAAACGCCACGTTAGTTAATTCCCTGCCCCTTAATCATAGAGGTCCGCGAGGCCACCTCCCATCCTCCACTTCGAGGTACTTTACGCCCCTCGGGCCAAATCATAGTTAGCCGCCTCGCAATTATACAGAGAGGGCGACACCTGTCACTACCAAACCCCCCCTCCTTTTTCCTCCGTACTTACCCTTGGAGAGGCAAACATCCCGTTTCACTGGGCAAGCTACCATACCCCTCGCGCCAACTCATAGATAGAGCCTCTCTAGCCACTTGGCACTAGTAGGGCCTCACTTGCCATGAAACCTAGATTTAAGTTTTTCGCCATCTGGCACTAACTAGCTACCGGCTATTCCAACGAGCCACCAACTATGCCTGTTATTACTTTCAGTATGTCCCTGCTCCCAGATGATGGCGACGACATGTCAGTCCCTAGCACCCCGGCTAGGTCACTTAACCCGACACGTAAGGACGACATAGGAAGTCCCTCGTCCATCAGATCGTGGACTATCCCTCGCATCACGGCGGAATTACGCAAACGCAGTATCCCTTTCCCGGCCACGGCCAGGAAAGTAGAACTGTTCAAACTGCTTAAAACAAACACCCTTATGACAGACGCGGGGGAAGGCACTAGTAACTCCCAAGACCCGACTCTCCATTCTATGGTTGCCTCCCTAATCTCTTCTATGGGAAAGGTCAACGACAGACTGGAAAGGCTGGAAGCACGCAGCTCCACCATAGAGCCACCTGTGCCTCTCGCAGGAACAGCCCCGGTCATATCCACAGCAACAGCGGGTAATCCTATACCTAACAAGACAGCGGCACACGTTATTAACCCTGCCCACATGGTTCCGGCCAATCTTAAAAAAGACATCCTGGAGGGCAAGGATGTAAACTTGGTCTCTTTGCTCATTGCCTCCCAGGATGTAGTGGAAAACCGCTCTTACGACTACGGGGACATCTCTGTTGTTTTAAAAGCCAGAGACCCCAGACTCAGTAAGAAATTAACCATTCCCGATTTTGTCCTGTCTTTTGGTATCTATAGGGACATCCTGTGCTCAGTTCATCCACACAGGAGAGAGGAACTGGACTTATATATGCATAAACTGGTGGACCTGGGTAACAAATATGGTGGTTACACTTTTTATGACTATCACAAGTCTTTTTCATCCAAAGTGTCAGCCACATTGTCCCAGTATGGCATCCAGATGGATTGGAGCCAACTGGACAATGAATTGTTCCTCAGACACTTTGCGGGGCTCAGGACACCAGCTTGTGCCATATGTACGTCACCCGCTCACACAGCTTATTTGTGCCCCCTCTGCCCGGACAGCGCTCCCAGCACGTCCCTACAGCACCCCCTTAAAACTGAGAAAACAGACCAGAGACAAATTGGGTCGTCCGGTTGTGTACCTAGGCAAGTCACAAATTTGCAATAACTTCAATGAAGGCTCCTGTGGTTACAGCGCTTGCCGCTTATTACATGTATGCTCACACTGTTTTCGGGCACATGCGAGATCCATGTGCACAAATAAAATGTTACAGAAACCTTATTTGTCTCCAGTGAACGTTCCTGTACTTGAACACATGCTGTCCACTCACCCCTCTAAACACCTGGTGGAATTTTTATGCACAGGTCTCACCCACGGGTTTCACACGGGGCTCATTTACATGCCAACAGGAGTGTTAGAATGTCACAATTTGCAGTCAGCCTCTAATAACCCTACTGCAGTCACTAACGTGCTACAACTGGAAGTGGACCAGGGATTTGTCATCGGTCCTTTTGGTAATCCCCCCTTTTCCAGCTGGAGAACTAAGCCGATCGGGCTGGTCGCAAGTAAAAATTCAGATAAACAAAGGCTCATCATTGACCTATCCGCTCCCCACTCTTCAGCCATCACCAGCCTAAACTCATTGATTCCTTCGGAAGAGTTTTCCTTACAGTACTCCACTATTGACCACGCTATTGCAGCTATCAGGTCAGCAGGGGTGGGGGCCTGGCTCAGCAAGACGGATATAGTCAATGCTTTTAAACTGTTACCTTTACACCCCTCGTTATGGCACCTGCATGGAGTTAAGTGGCAAGAAGCCTACTACTTTTTTACAAAACTCACTTTTGGAGCCAAGAGTAGTCCAAGGATTTTTGACACATTCGCTGAGGCTTTGTGTTGGCTCCTCCTTAATACCAGTAGGTGCCAAAATGTGATACACTATCTGGATGATTTTCTGATCATCGAAGCAAACACCAACCCCCCGTGTAGCCTAGACAAAGCTGTCAAACTATTCACCGCACTCGGGGTCCCCGTATCACCCACCAAGACAGAAGGTCCAGACACAGTCATCAACTTCCTAGGTATTCTGCTCGATTCAGCAACTATGATGGCCAGCCTCCCTAGAACTAAAATTGATAACATTCTACACGACATTAACCACTACATGCACAGGGGTTCATGCAACCGTAAGGAACTACAATCTCTGTTGGGTTCACTAAATTTCGCCATGCGCATAATCCCCCAGGGCAGGGCTTTCATTTCCAGGCTCCTCGCCCTGTTCCCCACCTTCACCAACGACTATGCCCGCATTTCTTTGAACGGCCCTGCGACTGCCGACCTCCAGATGTGGTACAGATTCCTCTCTGACTGGAATGGTAGGAGCATGTTCCTTCCACAGCTGGATTCTCAGTCACCTGTCATTTGGACAGATGCAGCATCATCTGCGGGATATGCGGC
This sequence comes from Pelobates cultripes, assembly GCA_933207985.1. Lineage (NCBI taxonomy): Eukaryota > Metazoa > Chordata > Amphibia > Anura > Pelobatidae > Pelobates > Pelobates cultripes. The sequence goes on from OW240912.1 coordinate 59,742,271, forward strand.
CATTTTTGGCACAAATTGGCTCTGGGGGACATGGCCAACAGAAACACAGGGCATCGAGGGGTTTCACACTAACTCTGCCCTTTTCGAGGTATACCCAATAGTTGCCGCAGCTGTCACTTGGTGTAGGTTGTGGGAAGGTCAGTCAGTACGCTGTCTCTCGGATAACATGGCAATATGCCACATTATCAACAAAGGCCGCTCTTCCTCCTTGATAATTATGAATTTCATTAGGAAACTGTCTTGGCTGGCAGCCACCCATCACTTCCACATTGTATGCTCCCATGTTCCCGGAATATACAATACGGCAGCTGACCAGCTATCTCGCTTTCAATTTCAGGCTTTCAGACGGTCCCTACCCTCAGTAGCTCGTATGGCAACCCCAGCACCAACCTTCCAAGACCTTGTCATGGAATAGATGAACTACTTCATCACAGCCTCACTCTCACAAAATTAGCTTTGTCCACTAGCACTCAACACTCATATAACAGAGCTTTTCACCTATATAAACGATTCATGACTGACCATCACCTATCCAACTGGTTCGAAGTATCATCACTAATGGCTTTTGCATCCTTTTGCCACCTTAAGTTAAAATTCACACATAACACCATTAAGCTTTATCTCACGGGGATACAACACCACATGTACTACTCATTCCCTAACCACAAAGGGTTCTTAACCTCATACCCCATCCGCACGCTACTGAAGGGTATAGCAAAGGCAGACGGTCCAGCTACGCCCAAAAGATTGGCTATTGACATAGGAATGTTCAAATCATTGTCCAATCTACTCGACCAGGCACCTTTTGAACCCAATACAAACGCGGTTATTAAAGCCGCCATGTATCTGGCCTTTTACGGGTTTCTTAGACCATGAGAATTCACCGTTAGTGGCCAATTGCATAACCAAGGGTGCCTCCTCACGTCACATCTCACGAAACACACAGACTACTACGTCCTGTCTCTACCTAAGACTAAGACAAGTCAGATGGGGGAACCATTTCACATTAACTACTACCCCACGGGTAACAATTGGTGCCCAGTAAAAGCACTAGACGTTTTTTTAACCACGAAACAAACACAGCCCGCAAGGCCTCTATTAATGCTGCACAATGCCATTCTCACCACGGCGAAATTCATGCTTTACGTTTGAATGCTTATCACCAGGCTTGGTCTGAACCCTAGTAGCTACTCGGGGCACTCCTTCAGAATTGGAGCGGCCTCCACAGCCTCTAGCCAAAATGTTCCCGTGCATGTCATTAAAACACTGGGTCGATGGAAGTCCTCAGCTTACGCTACCTACATTCCGCACCCAGTCCAAGAGCTTAGGAGGGCTTTCATTAATATGTCTACTTAATAATGTATTTGTATTTTCTTTGTATTTATGTTACCGAATAAATGTTTATCTTGCTTTATCTTTTTGCCCACTTTATTTACCGGCCTAAAGCATACGTCGGTTTTCGGCACACCTCAACCGACTTTTTCCTTTTATTGTATTACTCTCCACCAGAGTATTCCATATCATATGAGAATGCCCCGAACACAAGTTTGAAGGCAGGGCCTGAATTTGTGGGAGGGGCAATAGATCTACTTAAAAGGGGACTCCCCCCTTCCCTCACTTACCTACATTGGTCCAGACGAACAGCCCCACCCTCCACTCCCATTAGCTATACTTTCCTCCATGTGGGCCCACTTTATTTACCGGCCTACAGCATACGTCGGTTTTCGGCACACCTCAACCGACTTTTTCCTTTTATTGTATTACTCTCCGCCAGACTATTCCATATCATATGAGAATGCCCCGAACACAAATATATATATATATATATATATATATATATGTAAAAAAAATTAAATTTCCCCCGCATTCATGCTTAGTAGTATTCAATAATGCCGGGTGCCATAGCCTGGACTGCAAAAGTACAGTGTGCCAAAGGATAGCTGCTCACCGGTCTTTAAAATTCCAATACTTTATTTAGTTCAAATTAAAATCAGAGACCAACGTTTCAGTCCCTATTCGGGACTTTCCTCAGGGTAACAAGACAACATAAAACAACATCTTACACATGACAATATATAACGTAAATGTAATTAGGTTAGACTCACCCAGGTGCAGTGTGTTCGTGCTGGCCGTGATCCTGTGCACTTCCGGGTATGGGCGCGCATACGAAAATACGCTCCATCCCCTGGCATGCACGTGGTGCGTGCCGGTTTCATAAGCTATCAGTGTATGTGGTTGCTTAGCGACCACACATGCCGGAACTCGGCTATAATGTAAGCAAGAAAGCCAAACCACCATGAACAACGAGAGTAGAATGAGGGTTTAAATTCTAAAATCGGAAAGTGCATAAAGTGTAAAAAAATTCATATTATAAAAAAGTGTCTATAATAGAAAAAGTAATAAAGGATAATAGCAAATAATGCCTATAAAATAGGATTTCTAAATAGGGAAATATACTATCCCTTATATAAAAAACATACAGGACTAATGCCTGGGCATGTAAGTTACATACCTATCAAGTACAATAATAAATGGTGCATTCAAGCCTAACCATACAAACAAGCGTATACTATCACTTCAATTAATAAAAATCTATACATTTTATTGTAAAGCTCATGTGTAAATATACTTCTATGAGCTATTTTACACTATTCACATACACACAAAAAAACCACCTATAATAATAAAATCTATGTAGTACAAGCTGGTGAAATCAAATAAACGAATAATAGGGGATATTTTCGTTAAGCCCTTTAGGTGCCACCGTACCCAGCTGGTATATCCAAAAAGCTTCCCTTTGGAGCAGCATCCTACCTCTATTACCACCCCTCTTAGGAGAGGGAATGTGGTCTATACACACAAATTTGAGGTAGGATAGTGGATGCCCCATCTCCAGAAAGTGTTTGGCCACCGGTTTGTCAGATTGGCCATTACGATATGACAACCTGATACTAGACCAGTGGCCTTGGATGCGCTCACATATGGGGGTCTCTGTTTTCCCCACATAATACAGTCCACAGGGACACATACGTTTATAGATGACAAAGAGAGTTTTACATGAAATGGTGTGCCTGATGTCATATACTTTATTGGTATGCGGATGGGTAAATTTCTTAGACGGAATCATATGTCCACATGTGACACATCCAAGGCATTGTATGCATCCTCGTATATTGCTCTTTGTGGTCTTAGTGTAACTATCCACCAGATCTGTGTGTACCAGAATATCCCGAAGATTTCTGTTCCTCCTGTAGCAGATCATGGGGGGTTCCTTGAAGATCTTAGGCAGTGTATTATCAGTAGCTATCATTTTCCAATTGTCTTTGATCACAGCTGCAACCTTGTTAGCGGAGTTGTGGAATGTCATTGGAAACACCATACGTTGTGTAGAGTCAGCCATAACCTGATTTGGGGTTGCTTTGGCTTCAATAAGTGCATCTTTCAACACTCGACCTTCATATCCTCTATTCACAAACTTTTGGGTCATCGACTCCAATTGTAACTCTGCTTTAATTGAATTAGAGTTATTGCGTATAGCCCTTTGAAACTGTGCCTTCGGAATAGATTTTTTCAAAGCCATAGGTTGGGCACTCTGTGCATGCAAAAGGGTATTACGATCAGTCAATTTAGAAAACAAAGTGTATTCAATCCCTTTGGGTCCATATGATAATTCCAAGTCAAGATATTGGACTGAATCCCTGCTGATATTTGATGTGAACCTAATCGGTGTAGACAAGTGGTTCAATTCATCAATCATGTGTTGTGCCTCCAATGATGTACCCTTCCAAATTATCAAGAGGTCATCAATGTAACGATAGTATCCTGTGATCAAATTTGCATATGACTTTAGTATATACTGTGTCTCATATATATACATGTATGCATTAGCATATCTTGGGGCTACTGCAGAACCCAAGGAAGTCCCAGCCACCTGAAGGTACCATTGTTCCTCAAATCTAAAATGATTATTATGGAGGATCAATGATAGTAGCTCCAACACAAACTCGATTGGTGACCCCGGTATAATAGTGAGTTACATAGTACTTGGCGCATGGCTTCCACTCCATCAATATGAGGAATGACTGTATATAAATTAGAGACATCCATAGTAATAAAAATCAGCACTGTGTCATGAAATTCCAAGGATTTAATGCTGTTCAACAAAGTCTGTGTGTCTTTGACACAGGTATATAAAGCCTCAACTGGTTCTTTATAGATGAAATCAAGCCATTGTGCAATAGGTTGTGCAATAGGTTCCAATATATATGCCATATCAAGTATATCTATAATTTTCCTTTCTATCCCCAATGTGGGATCACCCTGTAGTGGATAGTACGTTTTTTCATCCTGGAGCTGTATTTTTAGATCTTCAAAGTAATCACTATAGTTCATCAGAACTATGCCAATATCATCAAAACGTTTTTGTCCTCTACAGCCAGGACGACCCATATTTTTTCACAGGGTATTAAACCACATCAAAACATCACTAAACAGGAACGAGGTCTACTAATGGATTTGGCAAAAGATCATACTATAGTGATCCGCCCGATGGATAAGGGTGGGGGCATAGTAATTGGCAGCAATTTAAAGGCGTGAGTAATATCGGTCTTACTAAGCCATGCTCCGACCCCTGCCTGTATGACAGCTGTAATGGCATGATCTATGGTAGTGTATTGCAGAGAGAATTCTTCGGAGGGTATGAGGGAATTGAGTCTGGGGTTAGCCGATGAGTGTGGTGCAGACAGGTCAATAATGAGTCTCTGTTTAAGGGAAGATTTCCCTGTGACAATACCAATGGGGTTAGTGCGCCATTCATTGAACGGAGGATACTGGAAAGGCCCCAATAATAAACCCTCAGCAACTTCCTGGGCTATGAGAGTGTCAACAGCTGTGTGGTTGTGTTGTGCTGATTGTAGATTAGGGCATTCCAGAATCCCAGACGGTATGTGTAGAATACCCATGTGGAAGCCTTCTGTTAAACCAGAGAAAAGAAAGTCTACCAAGTGTTTAGACGGGTGATGTGACAGAAATGCTGTAAATACCAAAATATTTATGGACGTTAGGTAAGGCTTAGAGTACATTTTATTGGGACACATGGTTTTTGCATGTGCCCTAAAACATTTTAAACAGATATGCAATAATCTGCAACCGCTATAATTACAAGACCCAACATTGAAATTATTACATATCTGGGACTTGCCCAGAAACTTGATCGGGCGTCCCAGTTTGTCTCTGGTCAATTTTTCTGGAACACCAGAGGAACTAGCTCCTTGCGTGGAGGCATGTTCATCCGCCGTGTTGGGACAGAAATTTGTCGTATTTGCCGTAGAGGAGCAATATGCACAAGCCGGTGTTCTTAGACCTTCAAAGTGTCTGCAAAATATGACGGTATCAATCCTTCCTCAGTTGGATCTTGTTCCATACTGGGAGAAGGCTCCAGACACTTTTGCAGAAAAAGACCTATGGTAGTCATAAAAGGCTGATCCACCATATTTGTTGCCCAGGTCTACCAGCTTGTGCATATAAAGATCAAACTCCTCTTGTCTATTGGGATAGACCACACAGATGACATCCCGGTAAATACCAAAAGCCAGTACAAACTCCAGAATAGTCAGTTTCCTGTTTAGGCGAGTGTCCCTAGATCTGACAACAACAGACACATCATCATAAGCATAAGTCTTATTCTCCACAATATCCTGGGAGGCAATCAGTAGAGAAGCCAGGTTGACGTCTTTACCTTCCAGGATATCACTTTTTATGTGCTCAGGGATCATATAAGCAGGGCTAACTTCCTGGTCAACCTGGGTGATTGCTGGAGCAACTAATAGTAAGTTGGCTGGTGCTTGTGAAGCAGCAGCGGGTGGCCCTGCTAGAGTAAGGGCCATGGTGACCGACTCAAGTTTCTCCAGCCAGTAGTTGACCTTGCTCCTGGACGCCATGAGTGATGACAACATGGAATGTATGTCTCCTGGGTTGGATTGGCTAGGTCCTTCCCCGGCATCCATGTTGTTAGTTGAAGTACGTAGCAGTTTGAAAAGTTCTGCTTTGCTTGCTGTAGCGGGGTAGGGGATTTGCCTTCTCCTCAATTCCATAGTTAGACGAGGGATCGTCCAGGATCTGATCGATGCTGGACTAGTTACCTCTCCTCCTTGTGTAGGAGTGATATCTCTAGCCGTAGTACTAGGCAGGGATACATCCTCTACCCCTTCCTGAGACATACTAAAAATAAAACAATTAATTAGTGTATGAAAACCACCAAGATCGTACTGGCAGGCTAGCTAAGCCGGATGGCGAAACATTACACTTGTTTGGTGACAGGTGAGGCCCTACTAGTTGCCAAGTGGCTTGAGAGGCTCTATCTATGCGTTGGCGCGAGGGGATTTGAGGCCACCCGTTATAGTGGCAGGATTGTAGGCCTCTCGGTGACTGTAACACAGAAAAACAGGGAAAGGGAGTGACAGGTGAGGCTCTCTCTATGCGACATGCGAGGCGACTAGCTCACGTGTGGCTTGATGGGTATTTGCCTCAGAAACGTTGAGTGTTGGCCTCGCAGGACCACTAACTGATGGCAAATGCCAAGAAGGGGTAAATACCTATTGGGGAGCCTTTGATCCTATTTCCAGTACTCTAACCTAGGGGAGAAAAATGAAATGTATGGCAGAATACCATATGAGCAGGCGTACATACCTGGTAGTATGAATATCTCACAGCGAATTTGTGTGGTGAAATATATATAAACCTGGACAGCCTGAAACAGGTAAAATAAAAAGAAGATGGTAATATAGGGAGTGTGGACTGTGTGGGAGTGATGTAGACTGTGTAGCCCGTACCAGCTGAGTTTTTTAAGGGCTTGATTGGAGTTTTAATGGTAAATGAAGTGATGAAGTGTAGTGATATACCATGACAATAAAAATGTGTTACAAAGGCCAAGTGATGCCGTGTCTTTAATGCCAAAATTCTGGCTAGAAACTTGGGGGGGGGTGGATGTTTGATGGGTGTCAAGTGAAAAAGAGGATGAGGTGGAGGAGGCCGTGGCCTATATGTAAATGTGTTATACTGATATATAATTGACAACAACAAAGGGGCAGGGATGGAAACAATTCTTTGAAGGGATGTAAAGTTGTATATAATATTACTGTAATGTAAAAGACGTATGATTGGTTGGATCAGTACGTTTGATTCAACCCGAGAATTCATGACTTGGAAAAGGAAACTGTATCCTTATGTATATGTTGTGTCGTAGTTTAAAACACAGAAATGAGGCCTGTAATTGTAAGCTGAACTAATTTGACTGAAATGGATAAGTGTGGAAAATCCCTGAAAGCGTGGGAGTCAAAATGATCCATACAGATATGTGAGCTGGTTTGTTATGGAAACCAATACAATATTGATACCTCTAAACAGTAATATAATTAATCTATTATTAAACACCCATCTATATTAAACGAATGGTATATACATGAAATGATGAATGTAATCCACGAAAGGATTTATGCGAAATACATTTAGCAAGAAAAACCAAAACCCTATGGCAAGGGAAACAGAAACTGAAACGAAGAGTTTATACGCATGAAATTTTATGAGAACGTGCAAGCGTGTTTAAGCATATCATGAATAAGTGCCGAATGGCAAAACAACCGAAAGGATAACTTGTTTCACTGCAACACGGAACAGTTTTATGCGAAATGACAACTTTTAACTAATATACTGATTAGCCGAATACCGCACGAAATGAAACTGCAAACGGCTTGTTCAATTGCCACATAACAGGGAAAAACCGTAAAGCGAAGACCCGTGCTGTACCGGACGCCATGGGAACCGATGCAGGCGTGACAGGTAGGTCTAACTTACGGTTTAGGAGTCCCTGGGACGCAATCTACGATGATGACCGGGGTCAGAAGAGGCTGGACGGATGGAAAGGCCTGGAACAGGATTCCTGGACACAGCTTGCAACGGAAAAAACTTGTGGATACTGAAAACCAAGATGGCTTCTGAGAGAACCTGGAAGTGGATCATTTATAACAATATAACTCTTGGCTTCATGAAATGCCGAAGATCCTAATTTTAGTCCTGTCCATGAATACTGATAGATGATAGCATTTAAAACCAATAACAAGTGTGGATGGCACCTTCAAATGCATCTTTTTAGTTTAATATAAAATATACAAGCTATACGTTTGCTTTTTATACTATGAATGAAAATAAAACATACAAAACGTCGGTGCATCTTTTCTGTTATTAACAAAAGAAATCTTGAGCTTTTACTTTTAATTTATTCAAAGGTTGTTGAAGGAAAATCAAAAATGATCAAGCCAAATTACTTTCTCTCAAAGGAAGTCTAGAAGATATTGATTAGTTAAAAGAAATGTATATCATTTAAAAAGAAAGAGAAATGTTAGGAGAAAGAAATTATATATAAAGACTCAGTCATTATATATGGATTAATTGTTCTAGGCAAATTAAAATAAAATAAATAAATAAATACATCTGAATGATAGAATCATGAATAGTGCTTGCACAAAGGTTGTATGTGGAGTTTATAATTTAAAAAAAAAAACTTTTAGTCTCCTTAAACCAGGGGTGGGGAACCTTTGGCCCTCCAGATGTTTTGGACTACATCTCCTGTAATGCTCTTAGAGTCATAATGCTAGCAAAGCATCAAGGGAGATGTAGTCCAAAACACCTGGAGGGCTGAAGGTTCCTCACCCCTGCTTTAAAGAATATTTTCCAGATGTTGACATCTAGCCATCTATCCAGATGTATCCATCCATCCATCTATCCATCTATCTATCTATCTATCTATCTATATTTCTATTTATGTTTTTGTCTGTCTGTCTCGCTTCTCTCTGTCTGTCTATAATTAGTAATTTAAATTAACTAATATATTGCAATATTTATATTTCTTTGCCAATGGTGACCTTTTTCTTATGAATAACTAAAACAATGGTGCATTAAAAACAAAAAAATTAAAACAAGAGAAATAGAGGGATATAAAAAGATTAATTGAAAAATAAAATCTGCGAAGTGACTACTGCAGCTAATGCTTCTTTTCTTTTTTCAAATTCCCAATATAATTAGATATCTGTACTTTGTTGTCCATACTAAAGTATGAAACCTTTCTGTCACCCTCTCCTTATACTACATTTTCTTCTAAAGGTAAAACCCATTTGAGTGATTATATCTGCTAAATAATATTGATTGTGCTTTCATTAAGATGTTTACAGTTTTATTTATTAAGCATGCCCAGGTTGGCTAATTGCTCTTCTACTCCTTTTAACTTAACTTTCTTGATTTGTATATTGTCTCAATTATTGATTTATGCAACCTCATGTTTAAACACATTATTACTCTGAGATCTTAATATAAATTATACTATAATTAGTTTACTTTTAGAGAGAATAAGAATTCTCGAAAAATGTAGACATAACTATTAATGTTTTTCAAACATAACAGTAATAGTGATGTCGCGAACCGTTCGCGAACTTGCCACGAATGGTTCACCACGAACCGTTCGTGGCGAACTCCGGTCAGCTGACACATCCCTGCCAATCTCCGGCAGACCCTCCCTCCCAGACCCTCCCACCTCCTGGACAGCATCCATTTTGAAGCTGCCTTCAACATGGATGCTGTCCAGGAAGTAGGAGGGTCTGGGAGGGAGGCCCACCCAGACCCTCCCACCTCCTGGACAGCATCCATTTTGAAGCTGCCTTCAACATGGATGCTGTCCAGGAAGTAGGAGGGTCTGGGAGGGAGGGTCTGCCAGAGATTGGCAGGGATGTGTCAGCTGACCGGAGTTCCGTGGCGAACCGTTCGCGGCAAGTTCGCGGACAGTTCGCGACATCACTAAACAGTAATTGTAAGCTCTGCAGATCAAATGTCCAATATCATAATGTTCAACACATAGTGCGCCCATAGACATGTGCAAAAAAATGAACTGGGTGTGCTCAAGCATATCTTAGTACAGCGTCACATTATATTTAACTGCCCCACATTGAGATATTAAGGCTACGTTTCAGTTTGAGTTAGCTAACTATTGGTTGAAGATAATGATCATGAAAACTGGCCACAAGGTTGTCCTTAAGGCACTGTACTTAATATATATATATATATTAAGTACAGTGCCTTACATAAGTCCCAGGTCCCAGCACTCGCTGCTCCCGGTCTTTTAATGCTCTGGTGCTGTCTCCAACCAAATTGTATACGATACTAGTACAGAGCACTCAGGAGTCTTTCAAAGTAAATTTCATCTGTTACTTAATTGAGCAATTACAAATTCACACAACGTTCCAGTCAAACTGGAACATTGTGTGAATTTGTAATGCTCAATAAAGCAACAGATGAAATTTACTTTGAAAGACTCCTGAGTGCTCTCTACTGGTATTATATATATATATATATATATATATATATATATCAATAATTTTATATTATTGTTTTGTTTTTTTTAAACCCTTCCCCTACTCCAAAAGAGATAATAATACATAATGCTGTAGAGGATTATGCTTTAAGGTGTATTCTCAAAGAATTATGTTTAACTCTTCCGATTTTTTTAGAGATTTTAAGGATTTATAGCAGTGCTCCTTAACACTCTCCCCAAGGCACACCTACCAGTCCAAGATTGAGGGATTACCCTGGTGTGTATAACGTGTTTAAAAACCAAAAACACCTTAGACTCTAAGGTGTTTTTTTTTCTCTTTCTAAATACCTTAGACACACCTGGGTAATGCCTAAATCCTGGCTTTGAGCAGAGAATTGAGGGGCACTAATTTATAGCACTATATATAAGTATAAGGTCCACCATGATAATTTTAAAATATTAATATATTGTGAGCTGCGCACCTGCAAAACAGTGGAGGATTTCCAGCAAAAAACTTTTTTTTAACATCAGAGCTGACTGTGGATAATAAATATATATTTGTGAACTTTATTATGATTATGAAATGTAAAGGCTCATTGTTGATTAGCAGACAGCATCTTTCTCTATATATAATTTTGTATTCCATAGTTTGATAGAGTTTTTAACCATGTGAATAAATATCCTTGAAGTTTTGATGTACATTTTATTTTTAACTATAGTATAGTTCTAGTTTTGCTAAAAATTTTTATTGAATAAAAAATAATGTCCTTTATAAGTAAATGTTTGTCAATTATGTAAAAAATATATATTTAAACAGTTTGTTGGGAAAACATAATGATGAAATGTGCTGTGCATACTTATAATTGCCCCCTATTATAATCACTCAGTGTTTAGAGCACTAGCTGTATCTTCCTTGTACTGAAAGTACTACACCTACTCTCTAGAAACACCGACACACACGCATAGTGGATGCAACCGTACGTTATAGTGAGTTATGAAAAAGATATTTTTTTTCTACAAACAGTGTCTACTTCTACTCCATATGACCGTCCTGTCTAACCTTTCTTTTATCCTACAGTGTTTCCTTTTTATGTTATTAAAATATGACATACAGCAGTTGTATTTAAAGGGACACTATGGGTAAGGTAATAATTTCAACTCGTTGAATTGTTCATAGAGTCTAGGAATCCCTTGGTGCTTTCCCTCCGTTCAATGAAACTATTTTCAAGAGGTTTAACAAATGAATCTCATCCTTGCTACCACTGGCTTATGGATAAGACAGATAAAATGGTCTGATACAGTGAGGGAAAAAAGTATTTGATCCCCTATTGATTTTGTACGTTTGCCCACTGACAAAGAAATGATCGGTCTATAATTGTAATCGTATGTGTATTTTAACAGTGAGAGAGAGAATAACAAAAAAAAAAAAATCCAGAAAAACGTATGTCCTAAAAGTTATGAATTGATTTGCATGTCAATGAGTGAAATAAGTAGTACTTGGTGGCAAAACCCTTGTTGGCAATCACATAAGTCAGACATTTATTGTAGTTCGCCATCAGGTTGCACACATCTCAGGAGGTATTTTGTCCCACTCCTCTTTGCAAATCCTCTCCAAGTCATTAAAGTTTCAAAGCTGACGTTTGACAACTCGAATCTTCAGCTCCCTCCACAGATTTTCTATGGGATTAAGATCTGGAGTCTGGCTAGACCACTGCAGGACCTTAATGTGCTTCTTTTTGAGCCACTCCTTTGTTGCCTTGCCTGTGTGTTTTGGTCATTGCCATGCTTGAATACCCATCCATTCAATTCCCTGGCTGAGGAGGGGAGGTTCTCACCCAAGATTTGATGGTACATGGCCCCGTCCATCGTCCCTTCGATGCGGTACAGTAGTCCTGTCCCCTTATCATAAAAACACCCCCAAAGCATAATGTTTCCACCTCCATGTTAGCCGGTGGGGATGGTGTGCTTCAGGTAATAGACAGCATTCTTCCTCCTCCAAACATGGTGAGTTGAGTTGATGCCAAACAGCTCGATTTTGGTCTCATCTGACCACAATACTTTCACCCAGTTCTCCTCTGAATCATTCAGATGTTCATTGGCAAACTTCCGACGGGCCTGTACATATGCTTTGCGGGCTCTGCAGGATTTCAGACCTTCAGGGCATAGTGTGTTACCAATTGTTTTCTTGGTGGCTATGGTCTCAGCTGCCTTGAGATCATTAGCAAGATCCTCCTGTGTAGTTCTAGGCTGATTCCTCACCGCTCTCATGATCATTGAAAATCCACGAGGTGAAATCTTATATGGAGCACCAGACCGAGGGAGACTGACCGTTATTTTGTGTTTCTTCCATTTGCGAATAATCGCACCAACTGTTGTCACCTTCTCACCAAGCTACTTGGCGATGGTCTTTTAGCCCATTCCAGTCTTGTGTAGGTCTACAATCTTCTCCCTGACATTTTTGGACAGCTTTTTAGTCTTGGCCATGGTGGATAGTTTGTAATCTGATTCATTGCTTCTCTGGCAGGTGTCTTTTATACAGGTAACGAGCTGAGATTAGGAGCACTGTATAAAAGACACATGGGAGACAGAAATCTTGCTGATTGATAGGGGATCAAATACTTTTTTTACTCATTGATATGCAAATCAATTTATAACTTTTTTGACATGCATTTTTATGCATTTATTTTTGTTATTCTGTCTCTCACTGTTAAAATACACCTACCATTAAATTTATAGACTGATCATTTCTTTGTGAGTGGGAAAACTTTCAAAAACAGCAGGGGATCAAATACTTTATTTTTCTCACTGTAAATGCAGTGAATTTGAGAGAAAATTCACTCACTACCAAAAAGAATAGGATTTGAATACTGTCATCTTAGAATCCTGCTTCCATGTTGCCCTCCTTGCTGTCCCAAATGTCCCAAGGCCTGTTTCTTCAATACGCCCCATCTCCTCTGCAGTCCCTTCATATATACATTATATATTAATTCACTTGTGTTATAGTAATTTTGTGTTCTGCTTATAATTAGCACTATGAAACAGCTGTCCTTTAGTGATTATCTGGCTATGCATCTCTTCCTGAGTTGTGTTTTAAAGCTGTTGTGTACAGAAGACGTATATTCCAAGTAATCCATGTATAAAGTGGAATTTACTCATTTGCACATGCCAACCTAGAACCCCATGCAGTAGTAACAGCACTGCAAATGTGATATTTCTGTGGTAAAATCAAGTCTAATGTCCTGTTTGGGGTGTGCAGATCTGTATTTAATCTCTCTCTATATATGTAATAGTATTGCAGACCCATGCACACACACATACTGACCCATGCAGACAAACACACACTCTCACTGACCAATGCAAACACACACACTGATCCATGTAAACACACACACTCACTGACCCATGCAGACAGACACTGACCCATGCAGGCACACATTGACTGATTCACTGATCCATGCAGACACACAAACACACTCACCCATGCAGACACGCACACTCTCACTGACCCATGCAGACACAAACATTCACACTGACCCATGGAGGCACACATTCATTGACACATGCACACACACACACACTTACCCATGCAGACATACTCTGACCCATGCAGACATATTCACACTGACCCAAGCAGACACTAGCACTGACAGATGCAGACATACACACACTGACTCATGCAGACACATACTGACCTGGCAGGTCCCTTGCTGGGCAGCACTGGCCACCAGCTGGTATGGAGGGTGAGAAGTGGGGGGGAGGGCAATTGCTCTTGCTTGCATTGCCTTCTATTTGGCCACTCTCCTCCGATTTGTACAGCAGCCCAGCAGCCCTATGTGAAGGACAATAAGCAGGTCTGTAGCCTCCTTCTTGTGCAGGCTGTTCACTGCACACACTGCTACAGCAGCCGGCTCCCTCTGCAGGAAATGGTCTGGCCAGTGAAATGGCTGGCATTCGCATTAGTGGGTTCACATGAACCGATGTCGAAGAAGGCAGAGCTATGACCCACTGCCTGAATCAGGTAAGTAAATAAAGTGTTTTAACTATTTATTTACCACCATTGGGGGGGTGTGGGGAAGGATGGGGAGGCAGAGGGAACGATAGTGCCAGGAATACAACTGTGTATTCCTTGCACTATAGTATCCCATTAAATTGGTGATTGATGGAAGTCTTCTATTATACTCCTTTATGACTAAGCCTTCTTAAAAACTAATTGGTTGAATCTTAGTACAAAAGACACCAACAATATTTATTTGTAATGGCAATTTCTAGCTTGAAAGGATAGTAAGGGAAATGTACTTTATAATTTGGCATTTTTCAAGCAGCCCTCTTCTGTTTGTTACTCAAAACCTTAATAAATGTTATATCTGGAGAACTGCAGGCCACTGGTTGATAATTCTGTCATGTTCTTGTCACCTAAAGGCTCCAGGCACATTAATTCTCACTATGCTTTCTTTTTATTTTATCAGGAACGGACGCTATTTGTTGCAACCGAGGAAATCATTTTCATCTATGGCATTTTGTCACTTTAACATGAAGAATCTATATGTATAGCGTGACTCTAGCTTGAAGATTTAGGACGTAATGCATATTGCACATCTATGTATACAGTTAGGTACAATAGTGCTAAATAATATAATAGCAATTTAAAAAACAAAACAAGAATGGTAGATAAACTAAAATTAAACACCCAAATTAAATATCTTGAACTATTTTATACCTGGTCACATGGCACGATTTAATTGTAACTTTCTCTAGTAATTTATTACTATGGGAGAGAAAAATTAAGATGAAACCCTAGTTATTCAGTTTATAAAGCTTTGATGAAACTTTTAATTAACCTCTTGCATAAGAAAGTGGCACGCTCACCATTCCCAGAAGATATTATCAGGGCGCTGTTGCTGAGACTCTTTGAAGCCACGTGGTACAGCAACGTGTGGCTATAATGTATTCCTTTTGATCTCCCTACATTCATGCAGAGCTGGCGTTAGGGCCCCAATGAACAAAAGAGCTGATCTGCAGTATTCACTTCTATATTTTGTTTATCATTAGCGTAGACCAGCCTTCAGCATCCTGGGTGGCATTCTCTAATTCACAGTTTCTGCCTTACTTATTGCCCAGTACTCCTAAATTGTACTTTTATTTATGTCTCATCAATTTAAAGGGATATTTTAATTGGATTAAAACTATATTTGATTAAATCCACCTAGAAACCATTTATTTTGTGTATAAAGTTGCAAGCTGTTTGTTTTTATATTAGTAGCTCTAATGGGAATTGGATTGACTTTAATGATCAACCATATATACTCACATAATGAATGAAATAAGCAAAAATTCTTGATGGCTTCTTCACAAGGGAGCTATAGAAAACCAATTAAAGCAAGGGGAATGGTATGGGAGGTGTATATGACTCATCAGCATGTGTATGAAAACTTTTGCAGTAAGCACAGTGAATAGAGAATACAGTCGAATGAATAATTCATGTTTCATAGTAACAGATTTATGTATAATCACAGCACAATAAAATGTTGTGAAATGTGGTTTAATGCACTCTCAATGCTGCATAAAATTCAGTTTTTACCAAAAGGCATTTTAGTGATTGTTTGCAATACTTATCTCCTTGCTACTTAATTGTGTAAAATTCAAGTCTGTCATGATTCAACATAGTCACAGGTGGCTGTCATGATATTTAAATAACCTTTAAATTTCTGTTCCAAATTTATTAACTTTTCATGGCTCTTATCACATGCTCAGTAAGAAATGTAGTTGTATTTGCAAGTTGTGAGCTTACAGGGAACCTTCTGCAAAATATAAAAGTTCCTAAATCTGGCACCGTCGATCAGACCATTGTCAAAGTTGCTTCAACTTTGTGTCGTGTCCATTATCCTTGATAAAAAAATAATTATTCTTGACCATGTCTGTAGGCTTTATAAAGTGGGTTGCAAGTACATCATGTACTGTACTGTTCGGCTAATTGCATTGAGAGCACGTGTTCCTAAACAGTAGTCACTGAATCTGGCAGCATATTTGATCCAGTGAGGTAGCTCAGCTGGTAAATTCCATCATTACTGAGTGTGTTAAAGCAATGCAAGGTCACAGGGCCTACTCACCTATTCATCCCTTTGATGAAAACTTAACTTTGATAAAACTATAAGTACTATAGAGTAATAATAACATCACTTATTATTCAGATGCTGATTTGGTTAATTCCAAGAGCGTGCTTTGAATTGTACTGGGAGAAAGGTGCTACATAAATACTGGTTATTATTTGTAACCACCAGAAACAATTTTGAATGATATAAAACGTAGACTATTATTGAATATAAGTTGTCTTTAAATACTTAAAACTAACTTTTCCCATGTGTCTCTAGTGGATGCACTGCATTTAAAAACCGTTTAGCCACGTGTCTATCTGCACTTGGTTAAACTTTTCAAATTCTTGCTCTCCTTACTGATTTCCGAGTGAATTTAAAAGTCATTTTTCACCTCCTACGTTTGACTTTAAGTGATTACAAAATACCTGTGAATTATTGTTTTCTTCGTTCAAACTGCCTACACACAACTTTCCTGTTTCTTAATCCCCATGTGACTTTAGAACTGATTTCAACTCCCACTTGAGAACAAACATTAAAGATTTCATGTGCAGCAAACTTTTGAAATTAGAATCTTGAGTAAGCTTTCGAGTTTCCCGAGTTTACTTGAGTTTAATACCATATGGTTCTCTGATTTACATTGACAGCGATAACTCCTGATAATAATTTAAATATAAACAATTGTCTTGTAAAAAAAACCCACAAAGCAATATGTAAACATTTTCAAGGACACTTTTTTTATACGTCAACTTAGTTTCCTATTGTATATGTTGTACGGAGTAAAATACAGTCTGGAGCAGTTAAAGCAATGGCAAAGGTAATCACATGAGTGTTATTATTGCTTTTGAGTATCATGCTTATTGTGTGTTTATATGGCATATTCAAGCTGCAAAGTTCTTAATAAAGTACTTAGAAAATAAAAGAAAGCACAAACAGCCACTCATGTGTGGAAACTAATTTCAGCAATACGTTATATGGAAACCTGAAAGCCCACATTCAAAGCATACATATTGGGAAAAAAAATATGTATGTATGTACTGGATTGTGTCCTGTAGAGAAGTTTATATGATAGTTTTTTTATTCTATTTTTTTTTTTAGGTCTAAATGTGGCACAGTGTTACCAAGAAATAAAAAATATTGACTTTGCAGTGGTCCTGCTTCACTTTTAGCTCAGGATTATCAAAGTGCAAGCCACTAGAACAGGAATGGCAATCTCTGCATCTCTGCTGATGCTTTGCCAGCATTATGGCTGTTAGAGCATCATGGGAGATGTAGTCCATACCATCTGGAGTGCTGAAGGTTGCTTACCTCTGCACTGGCAGTAAACATAGCTTTCTGAAGATATTGTGAGATGGAACACAGTCATATCCCAAAACAACTCGGGTTCAGATGCTAAGGTTTTAGTTACATCTGCACTTAATATAATTAGGTTGGTGACCTAGATGATTCCTGGACTCTGCTAACGTAAAAGTAATGAGGATTACAGCTGAAAGCATGTATAGCTTGTCTTACAGGGTTAGGAGAACTGACTGCGGTGACATAGGTGATGCATGGTTACAGATGAATTACTTTACAGGAAGCACTGCTTAGAAGTCAGTAAATCAAACACAGCACCATTTTTAATATTGTTCAATTAACGTTGTTCCAAGATTGATATCCATGAAATATTGGATTTTGCATGCGGGATGTGTAAAAACCAAGATATAGAGGACAATCACAAAGTCATAGGAAATTATCAAAATAATTGTGACAGATATAAAAATAATAAAGGGGATTTTGGTTAGTTCTACTTTAATAACTTCTGGGCTTCCTGCACAGGTACGACGTGGGGATATATTGAAAATTGCTTGAAAACAAAATACTCATATGATTCTGTATTTTGCAATGGAATATTTAGATAATCCATTGAAAGGATATGCAAAGATTTATCCTAGTAGAATGGCTCATTCAACAGCAATATGGAGATAGGTGGCAATGCTGGACATTTGAGAACATAGGTAAATGCACTCATTGTTCAATTATTTGTATTGCAAAAACTGCAAAAACCTCAGCATGGTAAATTGTCCTAGCCTTGCCGTAAAAAATTGACAGGTGATTGGAATGGTGATTTAAAGGGACACTATAGTCACCAGAACAACTACAGCTTATTGAATTTGTTCTGGTGAGTAGAATCATTACCTTCAGGCCTTTTGCTGTAAACACAGTCTTTTCAGAGAAAATGCAGTGTTTACATTACAGCCTAGTGATAACTTCACTGGCCACTCCTCAGATGGCTGTTAGAGATCCTTCCTGGGTCATAGCTACATAAAATGCATCCAAACATTCAGTATCTCCTCCCTCTGCATGCAGACACTGAACTTTCCTCATAGAGATTCATTGATTCAATTCATCTCTATCATGAGATGCTGATTTGCCAGAGCTGTGTTTGAAACATGCTGGCTCTGCCCCTGATTGTCAGTATCAGCCAATCCTATGGGGAAGCACTGTGATTGGATCAGGCTACCACTTCTGATTATGTCAGCAGACAGCTTTTTTTTCCTGAGACAAACAGCATGGAGAGTTACAGCTTCAGGCTTGAATACAGTAAGATTTTGCTATATTTATCGAGGCATGAGGGGCCGAGGGGGGCTAGATGGTGGTTTTAACACTATAGGGTCAGGAATACATGTTTGTGTCCCTGACCCTATAGTGATCCCTTAAAGGACCACTCTAGGCACCCAGACCACTTCAGCTTAATGAAGTGGTCTGGGTGCCAGGTCCTTCTAGGGTTAACCCATTTTTTCATAATTATAGCAGTTTCAGAGAAACTGCTATAATTATGAATGGGTTAAGCCTTCCCCTAATCCTCTAGTGGCTGTCTCATTGACAGCCACTAGAGGCGCTTGCGTGCTTCTCACTGTGAAATCACAGTGAGAGCACGCCAGCGTCCATAGGAAAGCATTGTAAATGCTTTCCTATGAGACCGGCTGAATGCGCGCGCAGCTCTTGCGCGTGCGCATCAGCCGGGGGGCGTAACTGAGGCGGAGAGGAGGAGGAGAGCTCTCCGCCCAGCGCTGGAAAAAGGTACGTTTTTACCCCTTTCCCCCTTCCAGAGCCGGGCGGGAGGGGGACCCTGAGGGTGGGGGCACCCTCAGGGCACTATAATGCCAGGAAAACGAGTATGTTTTCCTGGCACTATAGTGGTCCTTTAAGTTTGCCAGTCTACGATGCTTGTGTCTTAGTATGGAAAAAAAGAATATCAGTTAGGTGGTTGCTGTGGTGAATTAATGATAAGAATGTTATTTTATAAAAAATAAAAATACATAGTTCAAGCTTATATTACTGGAGATTTTCATTTACATTCTATCCATTATAATACTATGGTAAGAAATATATTATGTTTCATTCTTTTAGATAAATAATTCCCATTAATATGGCAATTTACAAAGTCTAATAAGTAAAAGCACTCAACATTAAAAAACACTGGAAGAAGAAGAAAAGACATTTTAAATGTGTGGGCTGTATGAATGAATGCTAACATCTGGATGTGATTAAGCATGATTTAAACTAATGAACTTACAGCAAAAAGAAATGCATTGAAACAAAACCTCGGCCCACAGCATCTCACGCGCAGCACCTTACAGGGTTTTGTAGCAAAGTCAAAAATTTTATTTTGATATGTTTCCTTATAAGATGTCTTATGTAATAAAAAGTGGAAAACGCCATCGGGGTTATTAACTAGTGAATAATCTAGTATTTTGAATATTTTAGTGAGAATAGTCAGAAATTCAAAGAGAATTTAAATTAATTTTTATATTTAAGGCCAAATGTTAGTATAGCCGACTTGGATACATTTTACAGTTTGTCTATTTTGGTTTTATATTTGAAGTTCAATTTGAAATCCTGACCATTCTGCCTTTAGTTAATAACGCTGAAAGAGGTTGGGAGTTTGAGAAAAAGGTTGTCTGTATGAAGAATGGATAGAAATATTCTGAAATGTATGAATTTATTGTCTGTATGAAGAATGGATAGAAATATTCTGAAATGTATGAATTTATTAACACATTTTCCTGCTTGTAAAAAACTGATCTAGATCCAGTTGACTCATATTGTTTGCTACGTATGTTCCCAAAAGTAATCCCTGAAATAGCTACAGGAAACAACAGTAAGTCCCTGTCTAGGTCAACAGAGGACATACAGGATTAAAGCATAATGATAAGAAAAGTGGTAATAGTCAGTGTTTGCTTTTATATTTATATGCATTTATATGCACAATTTACTCAGCTTAGCATTGCATTTGCGACATCGCCAACATAATGTATGTTTATTAATGCATACATCTATGACCTTGGAATATTAACTATGCCTAATGCAGATTATATATGTATCTATGCTTTGACCTTACCATATTAATTATATCAAATTCAGACATATCTAATACATATCATTAAACAAGCATTAACAATCTATAACATGATTCTTTAGATCCATGTTTTATTTCACCCCTATGTGAAAATAAAAATATAACACACACTATAGTTACACTCAGAGGACACAGAAATACACATTTGCAAACATAGGGCATTCATACACAGTTACAAACAGAGGACACTGACACACAAACACACACTTACTCACATAGATGACAGATACACACACACACACAGAGGACACTAAAACAAAAGCACATTTACACATAGAATACACTGACACACAGATAACAGTGACACAGTGTCATGAGCACGATCACGGACCCGCCGGGCTACACCTCGTTGTGGCACGATCATTCACTTACTTAAGCAGCAGCCATTTCTGAAAGCATTAGAGAGGCCGTCTGCTGTCAGCTATAGACTTTTAAAGGCTTCTTAGGTTCCCTTGGTTTTTGATGCTCACGAACGTGAGTGTATCATCACATGACGTGACATCATGCACACATGTGCCAACTCACATGACTTATGTTGGTCAGTCAGAGGTCTTATTTTGCTATTTACACCCTGACTAGTTAGTTCTCTTTGCTCTGTCATGGTTTCCAGTTTGGTTATCTGAAAGTGTGTTATTTCTATTAATTATTTTGTGTTTAGACCTTGGTTTGTTATTTGACTATTCTGATGTCCATATCCCTTGACCTTTGGCTTGTCTTACTGTTTACATAAGTTCTGTCTCACTGACCTCGGCCTGTCCTGTACAGTATTATATTAATGTTAAATCCGGCCATTCTAAGGTCCGATAATATATTTTAGGGTTGCTTTGTTTATTTATTTGTTTATTTAATTGTTACTTATGTTTTGCGTGTTGGGTGCTATATTTCCCTAACACACACACACACACAAAGGACATTGACACATTCACAGTTACACACAAAGTACACACACTTACACACAGAGAACACTGACACACACACACACACACACATTTGCACACAGAGGAAACTGACACACTCACTGACAGACATATTCTCACTGAGTTGACACACACTAACAGACACACTTACTGACAAACACACACACACACACACACTGACAGACACAATCACTGATTTGGCACACTGACAGACACACACATTACCTTACACACTCACAAATTATTATTTATGCATTTATGTTTTATTTTTATTTAAACCTTTAGTAGTGTGTGTGGAATTGCACTCATTCCCATAAATCTGAGCCAGTGTGCTTGCTGAACCGGAATCAAACACCAGATTTCCAAAAATTAATAAAGTAATATTGACCTTTTGGGGTTGAAACGTTTCTGTTGTGGTTCCTAATAAAGTACCTGTCTTGATCCAAGGAGTGCCTGGACCTCTATTACTTTATTATTTTTATTTAAGTCCACCCAGCCTCCCTACCATTGGGACAGTTAAAGAGGATCCTTACCCTATGGTCTAGTGAGGATCTGCTCCCTTGCATGCTGTTTAGTGGTTCCAGGTCTGGAGCTGTAACCACAGTATTAGATGCTTCTATTTGACTCTCAGATATGAAGAGCAGGCCACAAAATGTACTATTTAGCAGATTAACACCCAGAAAATAAGAATGTTTACCACTGCGCTGTAAGCACACTATTAGACGCTTCACTTTGACTCTCAGATATGAAGTGCACCACAGTCACCAAAATGTACTATTTAGCAGATTAGCAGCAAAACAATTAGAATGTTTACAACTGCACAGTAAGCACACTATTAGACGCTTCTATTTGACTCTCAGATATGAAGAGCAGGCCACAAAATGTACTATTTAGTTGTTTAAAGTTTCTGCTTTTTCCTAGTCTACATTAATGAACACCCAGGTTATTTAGTGTACATACACTTTCATTTTGATTTCTTTAGAATTTAGATACTTAAAAAAAAATTGGGGTTTGCTTTTGCTCATTTTGTAGTTTAGCAAATCTAATTGCCTTTTTGCATGCATTATTGGCTTTCTTATAATTTTTATAGGATGCCTCTGATTGGTCTGATTTAAAATATGTTTAATACCCTTTTCTTATTTACTTACTTTCCCACATTAGCTTTAATTTGTTTCTTTTATATTTCTTACCCAATGGTACGTATTCAGAAATGTACCTTTCTAATTTTTGTTTGAAGATATTCCATTTATTCCCAGTGTATTTTTTCGCTAAAGAGTTTATGCTGTTAATATATAGTAAAACTGTCCTTATCTTATTGAAATTGGCCTTTTTAAAGTTATATGTTTTAGTATACCGCATGTGCTTTTGCTTTTTTGAATTTATTTTACTATATTGTGATCACTATTTTCCAAGTGCTCCCCTACTTGAATGTTGGTCGAAATATCAACATCCAGACAATCGTCCTTTCTAGCTGGTGCTTGTGGTGACATGAAGTTGTCATTTAACAGGTTGAAAAACCTGATTCCATGTATTTCTCCATCACTATTAACATTGGGTGGTTTATAACATATCCCAACCAATAACTGGTTTCCCTTTGTTTGCCCCAAGCAAGCAGATATCTACCAATAAAGCTTCCACATTTTCCTCATCACATTTCACTTGCTTGAGATTTGCCTTTATCTCAAGTTTGACATGCAATCATACCCCTACACCCTTCTTGTTTTTTATATCCTTACTAAATAATGTGGAACCGTTTAAGTCAGCTGCCAGTCATGTCTCATCACACCAGGTTTCTGTTATACCTGTTATGTTATACTGATTCATGTACGCTATTGCCTCTAGTTCCCCCATTTTGTTATTAGGGTCCTTGCATTCATTCATGGACAGGTTTTCCAGTGTGGAAGGGTGCATTATCCTGCTGAAAGAGGCCACTGCCATCAGGGAACACCATTGCCATGAAGGGATGTACGGGGTCTGCAACTATCTCTGGGTAGGTGGTATATGTTAAAGTAATATACACATAAATGTCAGAACCCAAGGTTTTTCAGCAGAACATTGCCCAGACAATAACAATGTCTCTGCCAAACTGCCTTCTTCCCATAGTGCATGCTGCTGTCAGGAAAACCATGGTTATTCACCCAGCCATCCATCTGAGCTAAAAGAAAATGTCAGACCACGCAACCTTCTTCCATTGCTCCATGGTCCAGTTCTTACATTCCCCTCCACATCAAAGGCTCATTTGATAATAAACAGGGGTCATCATGGGCACTCCGATGGGTCTGCGGCCATGCAGCCCTGTATGCAGCAAACTGAGATACACTGTGTGTTCTGACACCTTTCTATTATAGCCAGCATTACATTTTTTGGCAATGTGAGCTACAGTAGCTCTTCTGTGTGATTGGACCAGATGAGCTAGCTTTTGTACCCATGAACCTTACTCCGATTCACTGGTTTCCTTCCTTGCACCACTTTTGGTAGGCACAAACAGCTGAATACCAGGAACACCCTCATGACTTTCCCTTTTGGAGATGCTCTTATCCAGTCATATAACCTTCACTGTTTGGGCCTTGTCAAAATCACACAGATCTTAACGCTTGCCCATTTTATCTTATTCCAAAACATGAAATTCAAGAGCTGACTGTTCATTTGCTGCCTAATATATCCCACCCATTGACAGGTGCCATTGTAATAATATAATCAATGTTATTCACTTCACTTGTCAGTGGTTTTAGTGTTGTGGCTGATTAGTATATGTATTTTAAAGCTACATGTCATTAATAAAAGGGGTTTACAGAAAGGTTTGTTGAAAATATAAAAAGTCATGATATTATTGGAACATATTTTGGATGGAATTCTGTTAAAGATGATGAAAGAGAACAGTCTGAGGGTTGATATTTGTTGAGCATATTTTTAACAGGGCCAGGGATAGGTAAATCTGACTGTGACAATTCTGACATCTCAATAGTCCCGAACAGATAATATTTGACTTATTATATGAAAATACAAAACAGCAGAATTTACCTGTTAAGACCTGCAGTGGTTATGGTGCTGCGGTCTTCTGTTCCCTTTCCCCAACAGCTGAGCATAAGTGATTATAGCTGCAGCATGGGTTAGTGGAATAAGGTAGATAAAATGCAGTTCCGAGGTGATTCTTCCCAGCAAATAGAATATCCCCCAAACATGAGCCTAGACTTCATGAAGGGTGTAACAGGAATGAATTTTATTGACACACACGGGCTTTTATGAGAAATCCTCCTGCAAGAGGACCTCCCACAGCAAACAAAGACAATAATCAATCAACACACAGATTTACAGTTATACATGCTTCTCTCTGCCTGGGAGATATTGAGATAAGTTAAGGAATAAATCAATTATCTCCAGGCAGAGAGCACACAATTTTCCCAAAACTCAGAACACCCCTTTCACCACCAGGTATCCCTACAAATTACATATCCCCTGATAGCCCCGATCTGGGGGACAAACATATCCAAATTTCATCCAGATCGGCTCAGGGGTTCTGAAAAAGTGTGGAGGGTCCATTTTACTGACCACACACGCAGCTCCTGCCCAGAACAGTTCCATGAATTCAGTGTGTGCAGTCGGTCAATTCACAAATACACAAAAAACGAACAAAAGTTCCGAATGGATCTCCCTGGCTCATAGTAGCGATTGCTCCCCTTGTCCGTTCGCATAGAACTACCGAACGGCGCTTCCCTGGCTATTCGGGAAATACAAGAAGCCAGCGTTTGGTAGTTTCAGTAGTGGTTCGCGAGGTCGAGTGTCCGATTTTAGTTCCAGACACTCGACGACCAAGTCCCGCTGACTCCCCTCGTGCGAACAAGATGGCCGCTGTTTTCTATTCCATGTGGCGTCCGGCTATACGAACAGCGGCCGCCCAGGGAACACTTAATAGCTGGTTCCTTTGTAGTTAACAAGCTAGGAGGGTGGTCGGCGTTCGGTAGTTTCAAACTAACGAACTAATACATTCACTATACAGGTAGTAAAACAGGAAAAATACAGAATAAAGAAGAAAGTGTCAATTAAAAGTCCATTTTCTTCACATTACCAATACAGAATCCACTTGTAAATGTTTCTCACATATTCTCAGCATACCATTTTACATCTGTTTATTTATCCCATTTCTTTCAAAAAATGCCATGTGTAAATCTGTTTTTTTCAATTCACTGAAAATTCACAATTTTAATAATACTACTATTTTGCTATGAAAGTTGAAGGCCCTTATTTTCTGCTCACATTATTCAACATCTCTGCTTGTGTACACAAAAATCTTGTTCTCTTTCACATTCTAAATACTATATCAGCCAAAGAGAGCTTCAATTAAAGAAACACCTCAAGCACCATAACCACTACAGGCTCTGGTGCAAACAGACTGTCATCACAGTCTGACAATTGTAAACACCGTCTTTTCTGAGAAAATGTGTTGCTTGTATTTCTCCCTATGCCCATTTCGAGTGGCTATCTGAGTGAACTTTGCAGGACCGTCATTCAGCATCTTCACACTCTACATGAAGTTTTGGGATGCTGTGCATAGGGATGCACTGAGTGATTGCTGCATTTGCAAAGTAGCTCTCCAGTGCTTCACTATGGGGAAGCATTAGATTGGCTGAAATCATCATCGCCGATGATATCAGCCATCGGGAGACCAGTGTGGAAGGGAAAAAAGAATGAAACGATATAAATAATTTAATCTTCATAGTGCACCAACAATCAAATATTTGCATTTTTTACGTTAACATGAATTTATTAAAGGAATATATGTTTTGTTTTTGTTACATACATTAACAGTTATCTATAACAGTGCTATGTATTTTTCAGTTTTAAACTATTGCTAATGATCTTTTTATTTGATATTTTAATTTCTGTATTTTCAAAGGCTTTGAGAACTGTCACAGTAAAAAATCAAAGTGAGTTTAAAACTTTAGGCCATAATAGCGTAACTCAAAGTATAGGTAACTTAAATAATCTTTCCAATCTAGCTCGTTGCCCTTAAATTTGAAATTCACTTTCAATTAACTTTAAATTCCCAACAATTCTCACATTACAGGGCTAGTCCCTAAAGTCCGAATAGCACGTACCTGAATGGGCAAAGCCATCTGGCTGTTAACAGGGCTGTTTGCACTGCAAAATCTGGACATTTTTACACTATTTAAACGAATGAGCCTGAATTAGGACCTGATTTCAGTTAGGCTGAATGCCGCCAATTTATAAAGAAGCAGGCAAATAGTGCTTAATATTATCTTTCACTTGCAAAAAACAAGTGAACAATAATTAGCAAACTTGCACCCTGCTAGATGAATTCAGTCCTGAAGCTTGTTAAAAAAACTGGTACTTTGTGAATTTTCTAAATCCTGTATTTAGAATAGGGTTCAAGTGCAAAAAAACTAATTTTAATCTGGACACAGAATGCATCTGGGCGATTGCTGCAAATCTGGATATAAAGATGCGCCTAAAACTTGATAAAATAAAAGACTAAAATAGTCAGATAAAATACAGTAATAAAACAATAGTCCAATAAAATAGGCTTATCACAGTCCGTGAGGGTAGGTCCCACTTGTAAAGGAATATTCTTTAGGGTGTAGGTGGGATCGTATCTTCAAATGTTGAGAATTCAGCATATGTGGAGAGAAAAATAAAAACAGGACTCCAATGGCACAGTAAATCGGTGTATAAAATAAATATAAAGGTATAAAATCAGTCTTACTCACACTTTTCAGAGCTAGGATCAGCTCTGATATTGCTCGCGTAAAGTGGAATAATCCCCACTTCAAGGATATATGGAGTAAATGTTGATTGTTGAATATCTGACGTGGGTTCAGCGTTCAATTTGACGTGATACGACCCAGAGGAAAAAATGAAATAAAATATATAGTGCTCACTGTATGTAATAAAATTAAAAGAAAGTAAAGTATACTACTCACGTAAAGTAGAGCAGACTCAAAACTGCACTATATATTTTATTTCATTTTTTCCTCTGGGTCGTATCACGTCAAATTGAACGCTGAACCCACGTCAGATATTCAACAATCAACATTTACTCCATATATCCTTGAAGTGGGGATTATTCCACTTTACGCGAGCAATATCAGAGCTGATCCTAGCTCTGAAAAGTGTGAGTAAGACTGATTTTATACCTTTATATTTATTTTATACACCGATTTACTGTGCCATTGGAGTCCTGTTTTTATTTTTCTCTCCACATATGCTGAATTCTCAACATTTGAAGATACGATCCCACCTACACCCTAAAGAATATTCCTTTACAAGTGGGACCTACCCTCACGGACTGTGATAAGCCTATTTTATTGGACTATTGTTTTATTACTTATTTTATTCTGTATTTTATCTGACTAATTTAGTCTTTTATTTTATCAAGTTTTAGGCGCATCCTTATATCTATGTTTGTTCTTGCTATCTGTTATCATTAGGGGATTATTGGGGACTCCCCTTTGTGGATTGCTGCCTTTCTTATAATTTTATTGTGGCAATTTAGCGCTGTTTTCTTTCTCTTTTTCCAATTTTCTTTCTACAACCCCTCTAAATTAGCTGCTATATTTTAAGACCACACTTTTACAGTACACTACACAATGTCTATTTTTGATTTTAGAAACAATTTCGTTATAGATATTAATCATGCTTTTAATACAGAAGAAAATTTCCCTATATATACAAGGACTGATAACCACAATCAAAAAGAGCTCTTTATCAAATTAGAAAAAGCATTGACAATGGAAATCAAATTAAAATGGGAATTAGCCACTTTAAAAAAGTACTTAGAAGAAAGAATAACCCCCAGAGGGTTAAGACTTTTTAAAGAGCCTACATCAGATAAAGATGATGAAGAATTTATGAGAGATTGGTATAATAAACTAGAAGTATGTACTTTCGGCCTTATGGATACATTAATAATTAAAAAAAACTAAAAAACTTTCAACCCTGGATATAGAAATAAACAATTTAAAAGAAAAAATGTCGACATTTATAGATACACAAGCCTTCAAACAAAATTCAATTTTAATTCAGAACAAAATAGAAAAAGTCGAAATGGATACCAAACACATTAAAGTAAAAAAATATATCCGTGACAAACAAGACTACTCTCACAATCAGGTTCGTTCCTACCACAAAAGAAACACTCCGGACAATACCACCTATAAACCTTATAACACTTATCAAAATGACTATATACCTAAAAAACATTACAATCATTTACCCAAAAGAGAATCACAATATCATCCTCCTCCTCCTGTGAGGAAACAATCATTCACCTCATCACGCAACTTCCACCCTAACCGGTCACAAACTATCAACAAATACCAACACTATCCTACCCAATCTAGATATATACATTTACCTCCACAATACCATAATTCACTCCAATCTACACAAACCTTCACGAATCGCACTACTAATACCAATCAGTCCCCTGGTATGTATCAAAATGAGAAAGTCACAACACCTAAAATTCAAAGATCAAGGTATGCACTGAAACACCTTGAAAACAAACGATCACCTCCTAATTATGTCCACAGTAACCGATATCAGCTACTATCTGTGGACTCTGAAACCGATAATGAGGATTATTTTTTAGAGCTTTGCACACAAAACAATGCACACGCACTAACACCACATCCTATAAAAACCAGAAAGCAAAGCCTAAATCTAGAGGAAGGAGAAGTGGTAGAAGAATCCAAAAGAGAAAGATTAGAGAGACAATAAATCAATCAAATGAGAAAGATTTGGGTATCTTTAATTTATCCCAAAAAGCCCTAACTTCTACTCAAATATCAGTTCTCACTAAAGGTCTTAAATTCGCACCTACAAATGCTTTTAAACCTTTTAAAGCTTTTATAGACGTTAATAAATTTGTGAGAAAAGCCACTCTTAAAAGATTTTTCGCTTGTAAGAATGGAGAAATCCCCATCTCACAACCCTTAACTACCTCACCAACAGGGTCATTAAAAATAATTTCTACCTCATTAAAGAAAAATTCTACTTTCTTTCCCTCGAGTTTTAAATCAGGTCCTTTAGAAGTCTTCGAAAAATTAGTTACAAAAGATTTAGAAAAAAGAAAAAAAAAGAAATATGATCGAGATAATCTCACATATTCAGAACGTAAAGCATTACAACAACTACAGAAAGACGAAGATATCATCATAAAACCTGCAGATAAAGGGGGAGGTATAGTTATCTTAACAAAAGACATGTATATAAAAGAAGCTATGAGACAATTAAACAACCCTATTGTCTATGAAAAACTTTCCCAAGACCCTACTACCAAGGTTCAACAAATTTTAATGTCTTTTTTAACTTATGGTCGAGAACAGAATATTTTAACTAAACAGGAATTCCAATATCTCAATGTGTCTCATCCTATCATTCCTGTAATTTACTTTTTACCAAAAATTCATAAAGATATCACAAACCCCCCCGGTAGGCCTATTGTATCAGGGATCAATTCTATTTTATCCAATCTATCTGAATATTTAGATATTCTCCTACAGCCTTCAGTGAAACGCACAAAGTCATATCTTAAAGACTCTATGACTCTACTTTGTTTTCTAAATAATTTAAAATGGAAGAATACATACACTTTAGTAACTTGCGATGTACAGTCTCTATATACCATCATCCCTCACGACAAAGGCTGTTCAGCAGTTGAAAAAATTTTAAAAGAGGAAAATAACATGCCAGATCAACAAATAGATTTTATTATTCAAGGTATTAATATTATTTTTAAAAATAACTATTTTTGGTTTTTAGACTCCTTTTACTTACAAAAACAAGGCACAGCTATGGGTACCAGGTTTGCCCCCAGCTATGCCAACCTCTTTATGGCAGATTGGGAATCCACTGCCATACTGGGAGGGCATAGCTGGCAGGCAAACCTGGTGACATATTTTAGATACATTGATGATTTATTTTTTATTTGGGACGGCCCAGAAGACCTTTTAAAACAGTTTTTACATTACTTAAATTTTAATGATAAAGGTATCATTTTAACTGGGGATTACAGCCAATCTTCCATTCATTTTTTAGACTTGGAAATTTTTATTAATAACGGTCAAATTCATACAAAAACTTTTTTCAAAAAAGTATGTACCAATAATGTTATTGATGTAACCAGTTGCCACCATAAACCTTGGCTCCAAGGAATACCCAAAAGCCAATTTCTGCGTCTACGTAGAAACTGTTCCCTCACCCAAGATTTTGAGGAACAATCTCAATTACTATCTGATAAATTTCTTCGAAAAAAATTTAGACCAGACGTTAAAAAATATCAGTCAAACCAACAGATCCGAATTACTAGAGTACAAAAACCATAAAGAAACCAAAACTGCCCCCGTATTGCCAATTATATTCGACTTCAATAACAAAAGTAATGTTATGAAGAAGATTATAAAAAAAACATTGGCATATATTAAAACAGGATGAGACTTTGGCCGGAATTGTCCCTGAGAAACCACAAGTTATATTTAGAGGGGCACCCAGCTTTAAGTCTATCCTTACAAGTAATTATACTAAACAAAAATATATTCCCCCAACCCCCAACCCTTTTACCTTTTTAAATAAACCCTGTGGTTTCTTCAAATGCAATAGATGTATAGTATGCAAACGCACTAGTGACACTATAAAATCTAAAACAACATCGTTTTTATCCACAAGGACACAGAAAGCATATCAAATAAAAAAATTTATTCATTGCAATACAAAAAATGTCATCTATCTTTTAGAATGTCCTTGTGGGCTCCAATATGTCGGGATGACTACTAGAGATTTAAAAACCAGACTGGCTGAACATTGCAGAAATATCTTAAAAGGTTATGAAAATCATTCCGTTTCAAAACATTTTTTACAACACGGAAAAAATCCCAAATTCCTTAAATGCATCGGCATAGATATCTGCAATGTTCCTTGGAGAGGTGGAGACATTAAGAAAGTTTTAGGCAAAAAAGAAATGGAATGGGCATATAACTTGAAAACTCTCGCTCCCACTGGCCTTAACATTGATTTTGATCTTTTTAATTTTTTATAATATTGCTGCTTTTTTAAGGATACCCTTTTAAGTATTGTTTTTTACTCTCCTCTTCCCCCTTTTTAACTTATATTGAAAAGTGCCTTTATAAATATATATGTATATATACTATCCTACCTATTATAATTTTATTTTATATTCTATTATATTACAAACATATATTTTTTTTATATATATATATATATATATATATATATATAATACACAAGATCCAGCGCGCTCACCTATCCACTAAACAGCAACTTCAATGTTGAAAGATTTTATTTGTTTTTTTAAAAACACCTAATCTAGGCAAAAATAATGGGGGTTTAGTTACATTATATGATCATACATTGCATAAGCCTGCCACAACGTCAATGTACCCCATCTTTGGCAGGTCCTACACCAACAGCCTAATGTCTGCTCTTATGAGATTAACCACTTACTTGAGGAAAAAATTCCATCTGGGGCTCTCTGCAGTACAAGGCTAAATAGGGCCCTGGGATGAGGCACCTGTGACAGGGAGGGTTGCAAAACCAAGGAGTTGGCTAGACTCCCAAATATATACATATGAAACAAGGGGGGTTGGCTGCACTCACCCTAACATGCATAAATGGGGTGCTAAGTTGGGGGCCAAATAATACAATACACAAGATCCAGCGCACTCACCTATCCACTAAACAGCAACTTCAATGTTGAAAGATTTTATTAGTTTTTTTTTAAAAAACACCAAATCTATGCAAAAATAATGGGGTTTAGTTACATTATATGATCATACATTTCATAAGCCTGCCACAACGTCAATGTACCCCATCTTTGGCAGGTCCTACACCAACAGCCTAATGTCTGCTCTTATGAGATTAACCACTTACTTGAGGAAAAAAAATTCCATCTGGGGCTCTCTGCAGTACAAGGCTAAATAGGGCCCTGGGATGAGGCACCTGTGACAGGGAAGGGTGCAAAACCAAGGAGTTGGCTAGACTCCCAAATATATATAAAACAAGAGGGGGTTGGCTGCACTCACCTTAACATGCATAAATGGGGGTGCTGCTGAGGGCCAAATAATACAATACACAAGATCCAGCGCACTCACCCATCCACCAAACAGCAACTTCAATGTCGAAAGATTTTGTTTTTCCCAAAAACACCCAATCTAGGCAAAAATAATGGGGGTTTAGTTACACTATATGATCATACATTGCATAAGCCTGCCACAACGTCAATGTACCCCATCTTTGGCAGGTCCTACACTAACAGCCTAATGTCTGCTCTTATGAGATTAACCTACTTGGGGAAAAAAATTCCATCTGGGGCTCTCTGCAGTACAAGGCCAAATAGGGCCCCGGGATGAGGCACCTGTGACAGGGA
>OW240912.1:59775536-59786196 GCA_933207985.1 Pelobates cultripes
TTATCCACAAGGACACAGAAAACATATCAAATAAAACATTTTATTCATTGCAATACAAAAAATGCCATCTATCTTTTAGAATGTCCTTGTGGGCTCCAATATGTCGGGATGACTGTGGCAAACCTAGCCACTTGAACTATAACTAGAGACTGTGCCTTTAAGGGTTGCCTACAGGTCTGGGGAGATATGCACTTTATTGTTATGTATGTGCTTAATGTATTTGCTGCAGTGACTGTAACTATCTGTTTCGCCGAATGCAAATGGCGGTTTGTATGGGGATTCCCGTTCGTTTCACGAACGGCACTTTGGAGAGCCGTTCGTGAACCGAACGCGATACCCCCTAATAGCCCACACACTTAGAGGCGTGTGGCGCTAGTTAACCAATTGCAACATTGTTGCAATCGGTTATTAGAGGCTCTCCTGGGTGGCCGTCGTTCGACTACCGACCATGCGGCGGTCGGCCATCTTGGATCCTTTGTTCCTCAGAGAGTCCGAGTTGTCGAACGCATAGTATTACCAATAGCTATTCGACGGCACGAACACCGCTGAGCCTCCGGGACGTTCGGGAGTTTCAGGACCGTGTTCACTAAAAGTAATCGGTTCTTTTCGTATGTTTTAAAAGAAATGTGTTTTCTGTGCGGCGTTCGGTTATTTTAGCTGGGATCTGAGCGGCAATCTCACGAATGATGCGCCCAGACCCCAGCTAACTACCGAACGTCCATTCGTGTAAATCCACCGTGTATTTTAAAAGTTATGTATTTTTGTATGAATTGCCGGTTCTGCTGCACGAGGGGATAATCCCCTTAACGGTGCATTCTGGGAGGATGATCCCTCTCGTGCAGCAGTGCCTGATGGGAGAAATATGTTGTCATGTAAGTCCCCCATGTAGTCCCCTCTGGGAGTGCCCCTGGGGAGGGACTCAGGAAACCCCTTGCATGGGGACTATAAATTGTCCTGCCGATTGAAAGGATTTCAGTTGACTCACAAAACTGTGTCTCGTCCGGTTATTGGGAGGTTGGGGATATTGCCTTGTTGTTTTCAGCGCTTGACTGTGGATTCGTTTCTGGACCAGCGGAATTCGTGGATTTATTATTGGCGTTCCGCTACAATGACTACTAGAGATTTAAAAACCAGACTGGCTGAACATTGCAGAAATATCTTAAAAGGTTATGAAAATCATTCCGTTTCAAAACATTTTTTACAACACAGAAAAAATCCAAAATTCCTTAAATGCATCGGCATAGATATCTATATCGATATCTGTTCCTTGGAGAGGTGGAGACATTAAGAAAGTTTTAGGCAAAAAAGAAATGGAATGGGCATATAACATGAAAACTCTCGCTCCCACTGGCCTTAACATTGATTTTGATCTTTTTAATTTTTTATAATATTGCTGCATTTTTAAGGATACCCCTTTAAGTATTGTTTTTTACTCTCCTCTTCCCCCTTTTTAACTTATATTGAAAAGTGCCTATATAAATATATATGTATGTGTACTATCCTACTGATTATAAATTTATTTATTTTTTATATTCTATTATATTACAAACATATTTTTTTATATATATATAATATATATTTATTTATACAAGCACATATGTGCAAATAATCATGGTTAATTTTATCTATGTTCTTGCACAAAATATATGAAAAACTTGCTGTTTATTATTTTAATAATTTAGTTGGTGTTTTGTTTTGCCTGTGTGGATGTCTGTGCTTTTTGCAGTCATGTTATCCTTCGCTGGATTCGAGCTTGTGTGGGGCTGGCTGTCTGCCTGCAGACGGTGGGCTTGTGTGCTGGGCCACAGCCGTCTACCTGCTCTTGTATATAAATGGCTCTACCTCTTATCCTTTGAATGAGGCTGGACAGCTCCCCCTTACACTATATGCCACAGAGCATCATGTGACGCGGAAGTACTTCTTATCCCGCGTCGCGTGACCATTTTCTTTATTTTTTTTTTATTTAAAAAGTCAATTATAACCTTTGTTTTAATATTTAAATAATGCAAATATGCTTTTTATCATTGTATTGTCAATTTTTATGTGTGCAATAACTGTTTTATAATAACTTCCCTGTATTATCTAATATGCTAATTTTATGACGTCTTTTTGGCGGGAATTTTAAATTGAAAGTACTATTACACACTATATAAGCTTATGTATGTCAGGTATGCCTGTTAAGGCGAAACGCGTTTAGATATTAATAGATTTTGTTCTTAATTTTATAATAAAGATATTTTATTGGCATAAAATACTTTATTGCCATTTGTTTTCTCCTTTACCTGATTTTACATACATTTTCTTTTATTGCTTTTACGTATACGGCTCACCCTGCAGGAAGTGCAAAGAATCCATAGGTGGGGATTATACCACCCGAGCGCCTTCACTGAGCAGTTTTGAGTCTGCTCTACTTTACGTGAGTAGTATACTTTACTTTCTTTAAATTTTATTACATACAGTGAGCACTATATATTTTATTTCATTTTTTCCTCTGGGTCGTATTACGTCAAATTGAACGCTGAACCCACGTCAGATATTCAACTATCAAAATTTACTCCATATATCCTTGAAGTGGGGATTATTCCACTTTACGCGAGCAATATCAGAGCTGATCCTAGCTCTGAAAAGTGTGAGTAAGACTGATTTTATACTTTTATATATATTTTATACACCGATTTACTGTGCCATTGGAGTCCTGTTTTTATTTTTCTCTCCACATATGCTGAATTCGCAACATTTGAAGATACGATCACACTCTAAAGAATATTCCTTTACAAGTGGGACCTACCCTCACAGACTGTGATAAGCCTATTTTATTGGACTATTGTTTTATTACTTATTTTATTCTGTATTTTATCTGACTAATTTAGTCTTATTTTATCAAGTTTTAGGCGCATCCTTATATCTCTGTTTGTTCTTGCTATCTGTTAACATTAGAGAAGGTGTCTTGCGTCTCTCTCAACAGCTGTTGTACCTCAGTACATTCCTGTGGGCTCAGCCGGTCTCCCAGCACAACTTCTCCTAAATCCCCAGACAGCCTACCGTCTCCCAGCAGATCTGGGAGGGGAAGGCTGTCAAACTCGGAGTTGGGTGCACAAATAGCTGTCACCTCTTCTGAGCGTTCCTGGTAGGGTTTCATCATGTTCACATAGAGCATGCGTCGCCCTCCAGTTCCTGTGCAGGGGACAATTATATAAGTGGTGTCACATCTCTATTCCACGACTTTATAAGGGCCTTGCCAGGTGGCCTGTAGCTTATGTCGGACAGGTTTAAAAAATGAAAACTTTCTGCCCAACCTGGAAGCTACGGTCCCTGGCGCCCCAATCGTACCAGGTGCGCTGGCGCGTCTGGGCCGCCTAAAGGTTTTCCTTTACTGTCTTAGTTATGGGCTCCAGGCGATCTCGGAGTGTCAACACATATGGTACAATGGGGGTACCAGATAAGAAAGGCTGCGCCACATAAAATATTAAAAGAAGACAAAGTCCAAGTAGTAAAAAGTCCAATTTGTATATCCTTACGAATAGTCTTTTTAGGAGGCTGGTACTGTGGTAGGGTCTTCAGATATAGTGGTTCCACTTATATAGAAGATAAAAGAGAGGGACAACCAATAGTGCAATATGTATAGCTCAAATATGGACGCAATAAAAAAACAATGGTAGAGGACTCACATTTACAAGAGCTTATATCCAGCTCTAGGGTAAAGCGCGTACAGCGGTATAATCCCCGCTTATAGGTTATATGGTGGGTACTAGACTTGGGCATTCGTATTCGTCCGAATTGATTTTCGTCCGAAAATATGCATTTTCTTCCATTCTTACGAATACCGAATAAAGAATGGGTATCCAAACTAAAGAACGAACAAACGAATGGCCGTTTACCGAAAATCTTTCGTTTGTTCGTTCGTTCGTTCATTCGGCATTTTGAATTACACTCTGTGCGAATTGACACAGCACACTGTGTAATTCAAAAAGCCGAACTAATAACCGAATGAATAACCGAATGAATAGCAATGTCTATATCATTCTTTCATTCATTCGTATAACTAGTTCGGCTTTTTGAATTACAGGCTGTCAGTGTAATGTTCATAAGGCAAACTACCGAACGAGAAGCGTTCGCGAACCGAATGCACAAACAATTCGCGCTTTTTAAAGCTTTGCATTGCTTACAGATGGGGATAGTAGAAAAACCGAATGAACTAATGAACTAAAATGAACTGATTTGCCTCAATTCGTGTATTAGTTCATTCGTGCTTTTTCAAAGCATTGCATTGCTTTACATGGGGATGGTAGAAAAACCGAATGAACTAATGAACTAAAATGAACTGATTTGCCTCAATTCGTGTTTTAGTTCATTCGGATGCCTTGTATGAATTAAAGAGGAGGGGTATGGGAGTGAGCTGATTTTCATTTAACTAATCAGCTCACTCCTGTGACATGATGCTATAGGGGCTTATCCAATGGTGAGTGCTTTATCGGGGATTTAAAAAATAACGAAACAGCAGTATAAAAGCAGGCAGTGGAACTTTCTCCCCCCTTCTTTGACTGAGTTTTGTTGGTGACACACTGTGCTTTTGTGCTGTGTTAGCCTCATTGCTTGTCTTAGAGATCTTCTGTGAGTTTTGGTGTGTCTGCCAGTTCTCACTTGTTCAATTTGAGAGACTATTCCTGAGAATTATTTTTTTAATTTTAGTGCTTTTTGAAAGCTGTGCACTGCTGTGCTGCTGACTGAGTCAGTGTGCCACAAGGTGCCTAGCTGGCACTGCCAGTGCTTGCCTTCCCTGCTTGCTTACTGACTACAGCAACCAGGTATTACTTTTTTTTTTTTTTTTAAATCTTTTTATTTAAATTTTTTTATTTAGCTTAAAATTAATTAAGATTTAAAGTAAAGATAGAATCAGTCTTTAGCTTAGTGGGCCTGAGGGCTTCTGCCCTAGGGGTAGACTAGCTTGTTAGCTTGCTAGCCTAGAAGAAAAGAAATCTTAATCTAGTTTAGCTGTTGAGTCTTTTAGCAGCAAAGTTGATTAGTTAATTTTTGTTAACTTGATTTTACAGTGGTGCTGCTGTTTCTGCAGTGCTGCTAGAGAAAGTTCATCTTCTGTCAGTCTCAGTTTAGTGTGTTTGCTTGGGTTTTAAATTCTTTTTTTAAGTGAATCTATCTATACTCCAGTCCACATAGAGTTAGTTTAATCTAATGTTTGCTGGCTTTGCAGGCAGTCAGTGTAAAAGTGAAGAAATATTTTTTATTCAGTAACTTAATAGTATTATCTTCAGTTTTAATTTAAAAAAAATTTAAGTTGATAAAATTATCTTCAGTTTAAAATATATTTGTTGTAGTACAGTCTCTTTGTCCTTAGTTAGGACAGAACACATTAGTCAGTCAAACAGTCTATTTTTTGTTTTAAATTTTTTAACACTTTTAGTGTCATTTTTTTGTGCTCACATCAGCATCAGCAGTGAAGTTAACTGTTCTGACTGCTGTTGTGAAGAAATTTCTTTTTTCATTAACTGATTCTTATTAGTTCGGTTAGTGTGTTTGTTTAACAGCAATCAGTGAAGCTAACTGGTTGCTGTTTTTATTTGGTTTATTTTAGTTCCTGATAGATTGACTGTGAGACTGTCCTAACCTAAGCTTCAAGGTAGCTGTAGGAAATCTTTTATTATTTTATTTTTCTATATTAGTATATTTTTTTCATACTCTGCTTGCACTGCAGTAGTTGAGCAGGCAGCACTTGTTGGCAGATTGCTCACGCCAGACAGTGCAGTTTTCCATAGTTCCTCAAAAAGCACTAGAGTGAAGAAATCTGCCTCAGTAGTAGTCTCTATTTTTTTTTAACTGTGTTCCAAATATCAAATAATCCTTTTTAATAAAAATATAAACGTTAGTTTGAAAACACTACATACATTACATTATCTCTTTCTTTTCCTTTCTTCAACTTCTTTTCTTTTCTTACTATTTTAAAATTCTAAATGGATCCTCCTAAACCTTCATCCACTAGTAAAGTGAGGGAGGGTCAGTCAGCAACCATCACCACCACCAATACCACCACCACCACCACAAGTAGTGGTAGTTTGAGTACGCAGCCTATGCGTCAGCCTAAGCGGTCAGGAGTGCCGCTATGTCAGACTCACCGCGTAGGAGGCCAAAGTCTTTGTCTCGCATTTCAGGCCTGTTGGTGCAAGATCCTGGTCAAGGAAAGGCACCAATAGCAGGCAGTAGTGCAGCAAGGCCCAGAATTGCAAGTCTTTTCTATGGCAAAGGGAAACCAGCAGGGCTTTTAAGGGTGAGCACTATGGCTAGTACTATTACTAAAAACACAACTAGTAGTAGGAGTAGCCCAATAAGTAAGAGGAAGCGTGTTTTGCCCCCAGCATCTTCCTATACCACAAGCAGGCCTGTGAGTCGTGCTGCTAAGAAGCTTCCTTCTTGTACAAGGAGGCTGTTTCCTAATCCCCCCTCCCAAGACCACCACTTCCACCACCACCAGTGCTGCGCATGCTTCTACCACTGACAGCGGCACATCAGCACAGGAGTTGTTGCCATTGCCAATGCTACCCAGTGCTCCTAGTCCTATTATTCCTGGAGGTGATATCAGTCTTACCCCCAGCCTTGCAGGGATTGCATTTAGTCTGGCTGATGAAGAGCTTGACTATGAGCCTGAGAGTGAGGAGGAGATAGTAGAGGAAAGTCAGCATTCTTCAGGGAGCAGTCCAACCTTTTCTCCTGCTACAAGTGCACATTTTTCCCCTTCCTCTCCACTTTCTCCAATAGTAGCACCTGCTAGTGCTACTTCAACCATTAGCAGACCACCACCACCACCACCACAACCTCCTCGCAGTGGCACAGTTACCACCACCAGAGTAACTGTGCCAACAATCATCACCACCACTGGTACTACTAGCCACAGTACCAGTGCCGAGGCTACGGTGCCAGCCACCAGTAGTCACACTCCTCCTGCTGCTCATCAACCTGCACCACTAGCAGCAGAATCCCGAAGGGCAAGCGCCAATGTTTTGCGCCGCAGCAAAGTTTGGGATCACTTTGAAAGTGTTGGAGATGGGCGCTTTGCAAAGTGCAAACTTTGTGGAAAGGAAGTTAGCAGGGGGAGAGTGTTGGGTCATCTCACCAGTGCAGGGATGAACCATCACCTTCGCAGTCATCACAAGGCTGTGTTATTGAGGGAAGAGGCAGAAAGTACTAGGACAGGCAGCATAGCTACTATTACAGTGTCCAGTACCATGGTAGCTAGAAGTGACAGGGGAGTTGTTGCAGAGCCAAGAGCTACTGGTGCTGCCAGCCAACAACCAAGACTGGTTGGAGCATCACAATGCATCCAGCCCACCCTGGAACAATTTGGGGGATTCCACTCCAGGGCTATGTCTAAACAGCAGGCCAATAAAATTACGCGATTTATTGGCCAGTTAATTGCTGTTGGAGGTGCTTCCTTTTCTATGATAGAAGGGGAGCCTTTCAAACAGTTGATGGAGACTGTGGCTCCACAATACCATCTTCCCTCACGCTCCACTTTCAGCAGGAGGATAATCCCTTCACTTTACCGGTCCTGGGTTGGAGTAGTGAAAGGGGAGCTTTCGAAGGCTGCTGGTCAGTCTGTGCATTTTACCACAGATTTGTGGAGTGCACCAAGTGGCCAGCATGCCTTTCTTTCCCTTACAGCACACTGGTGGGAGTCTGGTG
Organism: Pelobates cultripes; assembly: GCA_933207985.1. Taxonomy (NCBI): domain Eukaryota; kingdom Metazoa; phylum Chordata; class Amphibia; order Anura; family Pelobatidae; genus Pelobates; species Pelobates cultripes. The sequence continues at coordinate 59,783,229 of OW240912.1, forward strand.
TGTCTCAGGAAGCTGCTGCTGCAACTTCAGCAGCAGGGTCTAGCAGAAAGGGAGGAAGTGTATCTGTAGATCAGCTGGGCTATCGCTCTTTCCTTCTCCATGCTGAAGTGATGGATGAAAAACACACTTCAGATAACATTCTACAGGCAGTAAGGAGGATGGTGTCTCTTTGGGTTGGAGCAGAGGCAGGCACCAATGTAGAAGTGATGTTTGTGGTTACTGATGGAGCTACAAATATGGTGAAAGCTTTGCGTGATGGTAACCTTGTTGGTGTGCGCTGTGCAGCGCACATTATCCATCTAGTAGTAAAGTCAGCAATCCCAGAAGGTAATAACAGAGTTTCCAGTGTGATTGAACGGTGCAGGAGGATTGCTGGGCACTTCCACCGCAGTGTGAAGGCTAGCCAACTGTTGAGGCAGGAACAAGAGAAGGCAGGTCTTCCCATACACTGTCTATGACAAGATGTCAGTACACGGTGGAACTCTACTCTGGAGATGCTGGAGAGGATTTTAGAGCAGCAGAGGGCAATCCATAGTCTGGCATCAGACCAATACATCGGTATTGGTTCTCCACTAGGTAGAGACGATTGGACAGTGATCGCTCAGCTAGTGGCAATCCTGAAACCATTCAGGGATGCCACTGAAAATTTAAGCTTGAACACTGCCAATCTGGGACAGGTAATCCCTGTTTTCACCCATCTAGGGAGCAAGATGGGTGTCTTCCTTGAACGCCAAGAGGTTGTTCAAGGTGATCCTTTACATCCTGATGTAATAACTCTGGTCAGGAGGCTGAAGGATCAGCTTAAAGTTCGCCTACATGAGCGAATGGATAATTCTCCTGAACTGATGCTAGCTTGCCTGTGTGATCCAAGGATTAAGGGAAAGCTTGCACTCAGATCCAATAACTTAACAAATTGGAGGGAGAAATTGATCCAGAGGGTGTGTGACTGGCAGCAAAAGAGGGGAATTCTGTCTGAGGGAGTAGTTCAGCAGGAGGCTGAGATGTCGGCTACTTCTAGCAGAAGCAGTGGCACTACCACCACCACCACACAACTGAGTGGAGCAGCTGCATTTTGTGAAGAGTTGCTTGAGGATATAGTTGGACCCACTGAGAGTGCTAGCAGCAGACAGGAGAGTACTGCCTCAGAAATGGTCAGAGCGTACCTCTCTGAACCTCCTTTGCCCCATAATGTCGACCCTCTTAGCTATTGGGATGAGAAGAAGAGTGAGTGGCCTGCACTCTCATTGGTTGCGCAGGAGCTGCTATCATGTCCGCCAACCACTGTCCCAAGTGAGCGTGTATTTTCGGTAACCGGTAATATACTGAATCCACAGCGCTCACAAATGTCACCTCATCTCATGGAGCAGATTGCCTTTCTTAAATTCAATCTGCCTAAATTGGGGTACCCTGCTCTACACTTTGACTGTAATTGAGCTTAGGGTTTCTCAACTTTCTTTCTAATTATATAACGTTGGTGGCGACAAAATAGTTATTTTATTTCTCATTCCTCCTTATTCTTCCATTCTCTCCCCAATCCCCAAATACCTTAAAATCTCTCTTAAAGTGGTACTGGTTTCTCCCCTCTGGCTGTGTCTGACAGCGGTGTGGCAACGCCTGCTACCTCCGCCAGCGCAGTCAGTTAACGCTAGGGTATTGTGTTTGAGCTCTGGAGGTCCGCTTCCCACGCCAAGGACTGAGGGAGTTTGGATGCTTTGCCCTGGGGATGAAACAAGTGAGTGGGTCGCCAATTGCCCACTCACTCCTCTTTACCATTTTATTTCTTTCTATTTTGCTGTTGGTGGTGGCAAAACATCTTTTTTTTCTCATTCCTCCTTATTCTTCCATTCTCTCCCCAATCCCAAATCCTTAAAATCTCTTTTAAAGTGGTACTGGTTTCTCCCCCTCTGGCTGTGTCTGACAGCGGTGTGGCAATGCCTGCTACCTCCGCCAGCGCAGTCAGTTAACGCTAGGGTATTGTGTTTGAGCTCTGGAGGTCCGCTCCCCACGTCAAGGACTGAAGGAGTTTGGATGCTTTGCCCTGGGGATGAAACAAGTGAGTGGGTCGCCAATTGCCCACTCACTCCTCTTTACCATTTTATTTCTTTCTATTTTGCTGTTGGTGATAGCAAAACATCTTTTTTTTTCTCATTCCTCTTTATTCTTCTATTCTCCTCCCCCCAAATACCTTAAAATCTCTCTTAAAGTGGTACTGGTTTCTCCCCTCTGGCTGTGTCTGACAGCGGTGTGGCAACGCCTGCTACCTCCGCCAGCGCAGTCAGTAAATGCTAGGGTATTGTGTTTGAGCTCTGGAGGTCCGCTCCCCACGTCAAGGACTAAAGGAGTTTGGATGCTTTGCCCTGGGGATGAAACAAGTGAGTGGGTTGCCAATTGCCCACTCACTTCTCTTTATCATTTGTGGTTACATTTTTATTTACTATCTCACTTTTTTTTCCTTTTTCTATCTTTTTCACTTTCTTTCTTATGATTCAAACTAAATGTGCGCATGCACATTCGGAACTGACATCGGCAGGGTTTGGAGAGTTCTCCAGCCCAGAGGGAGTCTGGCGCTGGAGAAAGGTAAGTGGCTGAAGGGGTTTTAACCCATTCATCCCAACGGGACAGGGACCCTGAGGGTGGGTGGACCTAATGAGCCTATAGTGGCAGGAAAACGAGTTTGTTTTGCTGGCACTATAGTGCTCCTTTAACTCCTACCAGACAGCCACTAGAGCAGGGGTTCCAGACCCGGTCCTCAAGTTCCCCCTTACCAGTCCCGGATTTAGGGATTACCCTGTTGTGTCTAAAGTGTTTTTTGTTTTTTCACCCAAAACACCTTAGGCACAATTGAGTAATCCTTCAATCCTGTACTGTTAGGGGGAACATAAGGACTGGGTTGAGAACCACTGCGCTAGAGGGACTTCCTGTGCTCTATCAGAAATCTGTATCTATCAGATTTCTATACCTAGGTCAC
>OW240912.1:59786296-59820208 GCA_933207985.1 Pelobates cultripes
AGGTGTTTAAAGGGCCAGCACCAGTCACATAAAGAGTCCATAAGCCCCAATATGCCCACCGACAGTCTTAAAGGGCCATACACCAAATAAAAGTGCATACATTTTCACAATCTCCCAGGGGCCATAGTCATGCGGGAGGAGGCTGGCAAGTAGGCTTCTCCACAACCCAGGGAAGCAGGGCAATTTGCCATTTAAAGGGCCCGGTACAAATAGCAGTTTGTAACAAGGTGTCAATCCATATCTGCCAAGTGACCCGATGTAGGGGGGGACCAGTCCCTATTCTGCTCTGTGTCAGTGTGTACCAGGGAACCTTAGGACAGGTGTCAATCCATATCTGCCAAGTGACCCGATGTAGGGGGAACAGTCCCTATTCTGCTCTGTGTCAGTGTGTATCAGGGATCCTTAGGACAGGTGTCAGTCCATATCTGCCAAGTGACCCTATGTAGGGGGACCAGTCTCTATTCTGCTCTGTGTCCGTGTGCATCAGGGGCTCTGAGGACAGGTGTCAATCCATATGTCAAGATGTCAATATGTCATATGTCAGGTGTCAATCCATATTCATTGTGATTTAGGAATGTTAGGTGATTTCTGCCCTTTATGGATTAAAACCAGACTCTGCATCAACTGTGTAATTTTCCATGGGAGTTTTGCCATGGATCCCCCTCCGGCATACCACAGTCCAGGTGTTAGTCCCCTTGAAACAACTTTTCCATCCCTATTGTGGCCAGAAAGAGTCCCTGTGTGTTTTAAAATTCGCCTCCCCATTGAAGTCAATGGAGTTTCGGGCGGTTCGCCAGTTCGCGAACATTTGCGGAAGTTCGCGTTCGCCGTTCGCGAACCGAAAATTTCGGGTTCGTGAGACATCACTACTTATGGACAGTAATAGTTAGATGGGGATATCATTTTAGCGAAACTAGATAAGAAATATTCGGTACTGTCCACAAGCACAATGGCAAGTGACAGCCTTATCAGTGTGTCGGTTAGGTGGGATCTGACATGGCCTTTTGATTGCGGCTTGCGCATCGCACAGATCAGTGACCAACTTGTAAGCATGTTTAGGTAAAACAAAGTACTCTCTGTCCAACATAGAAACAATATAAGTGATTACCATACACAGGGCCGTCTTTAATATTGATTGGACCCTGGGCAAAACATTTGCTTGGGCCCCCTGGACCATGTACACCCTCCCCAGGCATGCAAACATGTTATCACCCTTAACGCAGTGGCTACCTAAAGTAGAGAGGTGCAAGAATATTTTTTTGGGGCCTTCCTATTGCAAGGATGTTTAAAAGGTAGATCCCCATCTGTTGTGCAACTCCAGCAATGCCTTGACAGCTGGGGCTCTACCATTTATCCATATTTGCAGGTTTGTATTTAGCACTAAGCTGTTTTTGTGTGTTTCAATGTAAACAGGTTTTTGTATGGAATATGTTTGTATGTGGCATTGGCGTTTGAATGTAAGCATGTATTTATGTGTAGTGTTGGTTTTTGAATGCAGCGTTGTGTATACCTATAATGTTGGTGTTTAACACAGACGTGTATTTGTATGTTGTGCTGAAGCTTGAATGCAGGGGTGTATTTGTGTGTAGTGTTAGCGTGTGAATGTTGAGATGTATGCACATATACACACACAAACACACAGGTAGATATGCACACAACCTGACACACAAATACACACCCTGACACACATACTAATACCATAACATACAGATACACTGAAACACACAAATACAACATACAGATACACACTGACACACATACAGACACACCGATACACATCCTGACATACACAAAGATACAAACACTGACACACATGCAGTTACACAGACACACATATACACACCTGACACACTTGCAGATACACACACAGACTTCATACAGATACACACACATATATACACACTGACAAACACACAGATACAAAAAATGACAACATATAGATACACACACAGATATACAGACAAACTGACACACAAACATACACTGATAGACATACTTACACAGACACATAAACTGACAGACATACTGACACATAGACAGACAGATATATACTGAGACACACACAGACATACTGACACACTGACAGACATGCTGACACATTCACCAACACACACACCGACATACAGACACAAAGAGTCAAACTGATACAGACATGCACACACCGACATACAGACATGCACACACTGACATACATATGGACACACAGAGACACATACACTAACAGACATGCTGACACACACACACATATACTGACAGACATACTGACACACACACACTGACAGACATACTGACACACGCACTGACAGACATACTGACACACACACTGACAGACATACTGACACACACTGACAGACATACTGACACACACACACTGACAGACATACTGACACACGCACTGACAGACATACTGACACACACACTGACAGACATACTGACACACACTGACAGACATACTGACACATTCACAGATACACATGCAAAATTTACACTATTAAACCCACCCTTTCTACGTTGGAGGGTGACTTTCCTACCAGTGGCTGAAGCTGCTGGGAGTTGGGGTCTGGCTAGCTCGGCCCAGACCCTCACCGCTCTGCCTCTTCCTCCTCCCGCGCGCTCCTCTCTCTATGGGAGGAAGTGACGTGCAGCCGGCTGCCGAAAAGCAAGAGGGCCTGGTCGCGCTCTTAAAGCACCAGAGCGCAAGACCGGGCCCCTGCTGACAGAAGCCCACCGGGTGCGTGGCTGCACCGGCAGTTGGGAAAAATGCTTGAGGTCAGCGGGGCCCACGGTGCAGCTGCTTCGGGCCCCCAAGAGTAACTGGGCCCGGGGCAGCTGCCCCGTTTGCCCCGCGGTAAAGACGGCCCTGACCATACACTCTAGTTTGCTGCTAGGAGAGGCATAGGGTGAATCCCTGGTTACTTCTTGCAAGCTTCGTGGGCGAGCAATTATCACATAGATTTGCTTATCTGGTAAGACACAACTCAATGTCACTGGTAATTCTGTGACCACATGTACATCTAGCTATCATGCAATTATGTCGGGTAAGCATAGTTTAACTTGTCACTGCTGGTGGATCGGTTAACCAGCCCCATAGTTAGACTAGTTTGGTGAGGTGTCTCATGGCACTGCGGGTGTTATTTGTGAGTAATATGGGCAAGTAACGGTCTTACTTGTATGTTTGATAGGTGGAGTCTAATGCGTCTCCCTAGGTACAGATTATAAGGTATACAGGACCATCTATGGCTCCCATGTAGTAGGCCTATGTAATGGGACCCATTTCCATGGTTGTTCTGATGAGTAAAATCACAGGTACCTCTATCATATGTCAGTGTGGTACCTTTCAATGTGATACATCCATCGCACGCATGTGTTTGTGTGGGATATAGTGGGGTGATTATTTAAATGAAATGCAGTTTATATGCCAGTCATGTACCGCCAAAGCGGGAATACTTGCGGTGAGTTGTCAGTTAGTAGTATGCCAATCTTTATCCTCTCGTCGCGATGGTTTGGGTGTTTGACTGTCTCCCACCACGGGCATGTTCCATTGGCGTAGCAGGTTCAGGCCCTCTTTTGCTGTGTGGATGACCCTGATAGTCCCGTTTCTAGAGGCAATGAGGCAGATAGGGAAATCCCATCGGTACAGGACATGGTTGGCACGGAGGGTCTCTGTCACCCGCTGGAAGGTTTTTCGTTATCGCAGGGTGGCCGCGGAGAGGTTGGAGAACATCTTGATGCTGGAGTATTCGGCAGGTAGGTCTTTGGCTGTTCTGCTTCTCCTCATTAGAAGGTCCTTCACGTGGAAATAGTGGGCTTTCAGCAATACGTCTCGGGGTAACGAGGCCGCAATCTGCTGGGGCTTCGGGACCCTGTGTAGACGGTCCACAAACAGCATATCTGTGTGGATCTCGGGGACCAGTGCTCTGAAGAAGCAGTGTTTGTAGCTGGGGAGATCTGCCTGGAGGACCGTCTCCGGTATGCCCCTCATCCTGATGTTGCTTCTCCTGGATCTATCCTCGAGGTCCATAATCTTTGTCTCGCATTGTTGCAGCTGGGGGGTAAGAGATTTGATTTGCTCTGTGGATGCATTGTGCGCGTCGATCAGGTCTTCCATTTTGGCTTCCACGTGTGTTGTGCGGGAGCCAATGTCCTGTAAGTCGCGTTTCAATTCTGCAACACTTGATTGCCAGATTGTGATTAGCCATTGTGATTGTTCCTCTACGGCTTGTTTCAAAATCGTTATGGTAAGTGGCCCTCAATCTTGTGGCGATTCTGCCTCTGATCTCGGGCTACTGCCACCAGAAATCTCGGCACCATCTTGTGGCGATTCTGCCTCTGATCTCGGGCTACTGCCACCAGAAATCTCAGCACCACCTTGTTGGTCCGCGGCCACGGACTGTATAGCCAGAGCTGCCACTTTTTTCTGCGAGAAAAAACTCGATCTATCAGGTTTTTCTTGTTGCCGTCGGGACTTAGGTTGCGATATCTTTGATATGGCACTTATTTCCCCGCAGGAATCTCACAATTGTTTAAATTTGCCTAGCTCGTGGTGCAGAGCTAAGGGCTCAAGTGGCCATCTTTCTCCGCGTTCAGCCATTGTTCCATGGAGGGGAGGAGTGCGAGGGAGGGGGCTCTATAGGAAGCTATAGTGCCAGGAAAACAACTTTTTTTTCCTGGCACTAGTTTCCCTTTAAGCTAACTATTCTAATGTCTATGATGAGTTAATTTGCCATAAGAGTATCAAAGCAGAGTAAACATATAGCTTGTTAACGGCAAATTTGTTGCTATTAGACTTGTGCGTTTAATTTCAATTGAATTGCGATTTGTCCCAATTGTGGGCGATCAGCGGTTCATCGGAATTCTAGGACTCCAAAACGCTGGACGAATTATTGTTTGTTTCCTAATCTAAGGTTTTATCTGCAGCACCAAAAAAAGATTGGTAGTTAGGGGAAAGCCACTAAATGTTGATTACTCTCCTATAGTGATGTCCCGAAAGGTTCGCCGCGAACGATTCGCCGCGGACTCATCATTGAGTAAACTCTGACCCTGTACCTCACAGTCAGCAGACACATTCCAGCCAATCAGCAGCAGACCCTCCCTCCCAGACCCTCCCACCTCCTGGACAGCATCCATTTTGAAGCTGCATTCTTAGTGAGCTGTCCAGGAGGTAGGAGGGTCTGCTGCTGATTGGCTGGAATGTGTCTGCTGACTGTGAGGTACAGGGTCAAAGCTTACTTAATGATGAGTCCGCGGCGAACCGTTCTCGGCGAACCGTTCGGAACATCACTACTCTCCTATCAAGTGAGAAATGACCAATAGAGGGGAAAAAGGAGGATCAGTAAAAAAAAAAAAAAACCTCTATACTTATAATATAATAATAAATAAATATAGTTCCCTTACTGCTCCTCTTCTTTTTCCCTTTATTAATCACTTGATCTTTCTTTTACTGGTCATTGTCATGGCAACACAACGATGGGTACATCGTCCGTATCCCTAATTAGACAGGAACCAATTTAAAAAACTAGCACAGATATAAGCACCCACTGTCTCTCCACCCCTCAGTCTTAGCTCCCAGCAATATTCAAAAAAGAAAAGTAAGAATGTAGGACCTATGTGCTGCCATGGCCTATGACCAGGAAAAATCACATAAAATCATATAGAAAAACTTACCAAGCTGAAAGCAACTATTAAAAGTCAAGGGATCCAAAAAACACAGCATAAAATTAAATCATGGACTACAAGGGAAATGATCAGAAAAGGCAGGCAGGATTAACTAGACAACACTTCTTTAAACCACAGCAGTTTACAAAATGAAATTAAAGAGAAAGAATCAACCAGGTAATTCCAAATGGCAAAATCTGCAAAAAATACTCAGATCCATAAACGCAGGCATATTGAGAGAGGGTAAAAGCCGGGTATACATATAGCCTGCTGTCCATAGGGTCACAGCAAGAAGTCACCTGGCCACTAAAAGGGAATCATCTTGGGGAGGGGAGGCATTAGCACAGAGCCATATTCTGAAGCATCTCAAGGAAGATTTATTTTTCAATCTTAGATGCAATGAAAAGATGTGTTAATCTGTAAAACGTAAACATAAGTCATTAACAGCAGGCAGAGAGATGGGAAATGCAGATGATGTGGCATTTAACATGAAGCCAGTAAAATGATGTGATAAAACCTTAAAGTATAGCAGTAATTGAGACTGAGATTGTTTATAGCAGAGAATACTAACTTATTTAGCTCTATTTATTAACACAGTGTTAATGCATGATGCAGCACCTGGTTTTAATTAGCAATCTACAATTTACGAGTTCTTATATTTTGATATGAGATATTTGAAATTATTATTTTAAAAACATGACCAAATAGTTCTAACTTTTTTTAAAATAATTATCATTGCTGAAATGTTTATTTATATATATATATATTTTTATTTTTTTTGCGGTTAATGCTCGTCCTTTTGGCATGCAAATTAGTTGTTTGTACACGGGAGGTATAAACATTGCACTGAATGAATATTACATCTGCACTACAAAGGTTTTATTCCCATACAGTAGCTAAAACATCTCATTCTGCGGCAAATCAGTAAGTCTCTAAATTCTGAATAATGCAAACTACCAACTGTTTGGCAGGCAGAACAGTCCATCTGCGGCAAGATTAATGTTTTCCGAGAAATACGTTCTGGAGATTGTTTTATAGGTGGTGTAAACAAATGCTAAATGTATTAAGAAAAATCTGTGACACAGGAACCACATATCTGCATATTTTCACCAGTAATAACCTGCAATGGGCTGATGTTTATTTGATTAATTACTGAAATCATGCTTTCTTGGGAGACTGGTGTCTGCAGGACGATGATAAAGCCTTAAATCAATGGGTTACGTTGGTGCAAAGAGCAGGCAGGTGTTGCGGACACCAGATGGCCAAAGACTCCTGGGATAGGTAAGCCAGTGTGCAATTAATCCAATCCCCGAAATATAAGGCACTCTCTGTAGTGCTGCTTGTTCTTTTCTGTTCTGGTGCCATCTGGCACAGTTGTCATGTTTTCAGCAGACTTCCCCAGTTGGAACTGCCAGTATTTCCTGTTCCTGACCTTACGCATTCCCACGGTTCTGTCTGTCCTGTGAGATTTCAACTCCACGCCAAGTTTCTAATTGTCAGAAAGATTTGTGATAAGGACATGAGCCAAAGGATAATAAAGGGAAACGTACATTTTAATGTTACATTTTGACACACAGATCTGTACTGCAAATCCTGGCCAACTGTTCTTTTTTAGTTATGGGACCAGAGGTAAATAAAAGTGAAGTAGGGCATATTCAGTGTGGAAATATAATATGCAAATGCTTTTTATATATAGTACAAGTATGGAAAAGGTGTTACCCATTTCAGAAAAAAAACAAACTTTTTTTCAGCTTGAAATATATTGTATCTACTTATTTACATATGTATTCTGTGACTGATTAATATACACATGTCAAGGCAATTTAGCTTACTCAATAAACAATATATTTCCCATCAATTTAATTTGTTTTACTATTTGTTTTAATGGAATACATTTTTAATGCTAAGAGTACTTATTTGAAAGAAAATACAAATAAAAGATTAGATGTATTATAGCCTCCATGTGAATGATTTTTAAAATGTACATGAAAATAAATACAACTTTTCAGTACATCTCTTGGTTAAAGGAATACTATATCATATGCAAACAAAATAATTTATATTATATATATTATTTTCCTATATATACTATAGGAAGGCAAATGTGTATTTCTAACACTATAGTGTTCTAGCCACCATTTCAGTGACCTGCCCGACCAATGGTTATGTATTTTACTTACCTCTTATTCCACTCTGTGCTGCTTTCATCGCTGCTGGCCCCAACTCTTTAGCTGAAATCACCAATCTTGATGATCTCAGCCAATGCAATGCTTGGTGCACATGTGTGGCAAAGAAGGTGGGGACTAGCCCTGTAGGAACTTAGGTAATGGGGTGGAAAAGTCACTGTCAAGCCCCTGAACCCACACATGGCCTGCAGGTGGGGGCTCTATAATAAAACATGGGAATAACTTGCAAAAGTCCCACACAGCCCCCAACCATGGATGGCATGAGGGTACTATTAATATAATAACTTGAGGGCATCCCACTGTCCACTCCCCATCCATGAGTGGCAGGTGGGAGCTATTAATATAAAATCTGAGGGGAGACTAAACTATCCCCCTCTACACTTGGGCTTCAGGTGGGCGAGTAATTGAAACAGAGAGGGTGGACATGCTATTATCCACAACCACCACTCTCACTCATAGGCTTCAGTTAGTGAAGTTCTCCTCCCATTATCCCCTCCTTTCTCTCCAGTGGTTAGGGCTACCCAAACCCCTAACCTCCCCCAAATAAAATTCCCTTCTTACATCACTCACCCTAAGGCTAGTGAGGAGTGGAGGGCAACACGTTTAATAACTGTAATTTAAAAAAAAATCATACTTACCATCAGAAGTCCTCTTTTCTTCAACATCACAAAGGCCAAATAGAAATACTTGATATCCTGATTCTAAAATTAAAAGGCACAAATTGAAAAAAAAAAAAGTACCCCAAAATATTAAGACACGTGACAGAATAAAAATATCTCTTCATCACTCTTTGAGGGCTCCACACTGACTGACATTTCGAGAAGGGAAAAAAACCTTCAGAAAGGACTTTGCACACTTTGAAATGTTAGTGAATGTTCTCTGATGCTGGTAAGTTAAATAATCAGAGGGCTCTGACAGACAAGTGTCACCTGAGACTTGCCTGTCAAAGAACTTTGTTTGGTTGAATCATGGGTAGTGTCTAGGGGGAACATTAAAAAATTCCACATGCATTACTTTTACTGTGCCCACAAAGTGATGACGTGTTGGGGCAGGAGATATATAGGGGTCACGCTATCCCCCTTTAATTAATTTCTGCCCCTACTCAAAGCCCTCAGATGGGGGCCAGTGCCAGGGCAACCCACTCCCTGGTATATTTCAGGTTTTAGATACAGTGAGAAGCCAGTGGCTGCTCACTGTTGAGTAAATATATATCATATATATATCATATTTACAATTCCAGCATGTAAATAGTTAAGATTTTAAAAATTCGGCCCCAATTTTAAACATTCAGGGCCAGATATTAAAGGAGCACTACAGGGTCAGGAACACAAACATGTATTCCTGACCCTGTAGTGTTAAAACCACTATCTAGCCCACTTTGCCTCCCTAAAAATAGTAAAATCGTACTTGTATTCAAGTCTGAAGCTGCTGCCTCTGCCTGTGAACTTCATCTGACCTCTGGCATCATCAAAAGTGGTGGCCTGATCCAATTCCAATGCTTCCCCATAGGATTGGCTGAGACGGACAAGGAGGCAGATCAGGGGCAGAGTCAGCATGATTCAAACACAGCCCTGGCCAATCAGCATCTCCTCATAGAGATGAATTGAATCAATTCATCTCTATGAGGAAAGTTCAGTGTCTGCAGGCAAAGGGAGGAGATCCTGAATGTTTGGATGCATTTTAGGCAGGCATGACCCAGGTAGGATCTCTAACAGCCATCTGAAGAGTGGCCAGTAAAGTTATCACTAGGCTGTAATGTAAACACTGCATTTTCTCTGAAAAGACAGTGTTTACAGCAAAAAGCCTGAATGTAATTGTACTGGTGATTCTACTCACCAGAACAAATTCAATACGCTGTAGTTGTTCTGGTGACTATAGTGTCCCTTTAACCTTCTTTGTCTACATTTCATCAATCCAGTACTCTTCAGTCTGGCTAAAATCTGCACCAAATTCAACCTCATTTGGAGCCTGCTTTTGCAAATGTACATTCACAACATTAAATCACTTGCCTAATATTGTGCAGGTCCCCCTCATGCTACCAAAACAGCCCTGCTGCATCAAGGCATGAACTCCACAAGACCTCTGAATGTGTCCTGTGGTATCTGGCACCAAGACATTAGCAGCAGATGCTGCATGTCCTGTAAGTTGCGAGGTGAGGTCTCTATGGATAGAATTTGTTGTTCCAGCACATCCCACAGATACTTAATCAGATTGACATCTGGGGAATTCATAGGCTAAGGCAACACCTTGAACTCTTTATCATGTTCCTCAAACCATTCTTGAACAATTTCTGCAGTGTAGCAATTATCCTGCTGAAAGAGGCCACTGCCATCAGAGAACCCTATTGCCATAAAAGGGTGTACGTGGTCAGCAACAATCTCTAGGTAGTTGGTACATGTCAAAGTAACATCCACATGAGTGCATTGACCAAAGCTTACCCAGCAGAACATAACACTGCCTCCGTCAGCTTGCCGTCTTCCCATAGTGCATCCTGCTACCATCTCTTCCCCTGGTGAAAGACACCATCCACCTGAACTAAATGAAAGTGTTATTCTTCTTCCATTGCTGCACAGACCAGTTATGATGCTCACGTCTCCATTGAAAGTATTTTTGGTGGGGGGTTGGGTCATCAAGGGCACTCTGACCAGTCTGCAGCTATGCGTGCCACGCGCACATTCAAACTGTCTATAGGAAAGCATTTCTCAACGTTCTGCACGTTTGATGTGAATTTCGCACCCAGCGTCGCAGATGCGTCTCTAGCGGCTGTCTGTTCTCTGAAACTGCTATGTTTACATGTGAAGGGTTAAAACCTACGGGACCTGGCACCCAGACCACTTCATTGAGCTGAAGTTGTCTGGGTGACTATAGTGTCTGTGATGAAAGTAACCTCATCACTGACTTTTGCCAGCCTCCTACCCTGTGATTATGGCCATGTGACAAATTGAACCTCGTCAAGGGTTCTTGGAGGGGCCTGCTGACCAGCCTCTTGCCTCAGGACTATGGGCCCTGCAATATACCTTGCCCAATGCACTTTAAAAGACTCTGTTCCTATGAAGTATGTAGTTTTGTACTCCAGACAGAGAGACCAACCGGTAGCCCTAATTCTCTGGAACTGTTTTGGGCATGGGACCATGTGCACCGTGGGTCAAAAAGAGACTTCCAGGAATTTCCTGAACCCATGCTCTGATCTGGATCACAGAAGACAAAAACATGCAAGCCAATGAAAACAGTGTAAAAATGAACGACACTCACACATACATTACACAATCCCTCCCCTCTGCCTGTGATACAATTAAAGTAGATAGTACAATAACCCAATTATCCACAGGCAGAAAAACACACAATTTTCACAAAGTACAGAAAACACCCCAAATCATAACATATCCCCCATAATACATCCCCTGATAGCCCTGATCTGGGCGAACAACATATCCAAAAATCCCCCAGATCAGAGCAGGGGTTCAGGAAATTCCAAAACAGTACCAGAGAATCAGGGCTTGCGGCCGGTCTAGTTCGGTAGTTTGCAAATGAACAAACAAACGAACAAACTACCGAACGGAGTCAATAGTCTTACCCTAGAGCTTGTTCCCTTCATCCAGACGAATGATCTCACCGAACAGTGCCATTCTAAGCTGAATAGAAACAAATGCAGGCGATGATGGAAGTTCAGCAGTGTTATGTATACAGTTTCAGTTCCATGAGATTCATGCCCAAACACCGCTGTCTTCATTCATGTGAACAAGATGTCTGCCACCTCGTGGTTGTTCATAGGAATCATGGCCACCCAGACAAACAATTACAACACTGCGGTGAGAAACATTCCAAGTTGTTAATAGGTGTTAACAAGCTCCAGGGTGGTCTCTGTTTGTGTAGTTGTTCGGTAAACAAACCATATAGTCCCAATTGTACGAACAGAGCCTGTTTAAAGTATATTAACCAATTCTGTTGCAGGGGTCATAGTCACAGGGTAAAAGGCTGGCACGTAATCCCCTCCAAGAACTCGTGGCAAACTCACTTGAAAAGGGGAGTTTGTCACATTAGGGCATTATAAAAATTTAGTACGTCTCTCTTGGCACATGTCTGGGGTGTCAGCTAGTAAAGTAGTAGGGAAGGCTTTCAGAATATTATATACTAGTATACAGCTGGGGTGAGGGGAATAAGAAAATAACAAGGGGAGAATGACATTAATCTAGTATAAACGAATGTATAAAATGTTATGCTAGGCATCTTACTCTAAGCATGTAAAAAGTTGGTAGGAAGGCAGGTTGTTTAGCCTATGCCGGACACCTGGAGAGTATGGCAGTACAGTCCCAAGTCCCTCATTTCAGCACTCCATCCGCTCTGGGCTTTAAGACGGGCTAATGCTCTGGACATCCAAGTTTCTCTGCTTGCTGCATGCAGGGCTCGGTCTTTGGGCCCTCCAGCCGTTGGGATGCAGTTGACCCTGGGGAACAGCGGTCCGCTGAGCTGTGTAGGGGGACAGCTGCGTCTATGTGCTGCTCTGTCAGGATTTGCGGTGAGCAACAGGCTTTGCCGAGTTGGAGCTCTCTGGCAGCAGGGCACTTTCCCAGCACTGTGACCTCCTCTGGGATGCTTCACCGGAATGTGGCACCGAAGCGAGAAGGTAGGCTGTCCATGAGGCAATGATAGTTTCTTCACTCAGATGTGGGCGATTAGGTGGGTTCAAGCCCCGTTTAGCACTTGGTCCTGGGGGGTCACTTAACAAGAGGGACCCGAGCATTGCGGGTAGCTTCACTCGGCGTGGGCCCATGCCAGTCCAAAGGGGGGGGTATTGTACGATTCTGTTACTTAGAAGCCAGCTGAGGAGCAGGGAGAGCAGCCGCCTCTTCCAAGCTCCCTCGTGTGTAGGTCTCGATTTGGGCAGTCAGTTGCAGAGACACTTGAGTGAGGTGTCTCCTGGATCACTGAAGTCCCCTCTGCAAGAGTAACTCTAGGCTGTGCTTGTAAAGTCATTAGGATCGGGAATATCCCCGGGTCATCTGTAGCAAACGCAGGAGCTCTCGTGGCACATGTCTGCTCCGTTTGGCAGTCAGGCTCAGTCCCCTGTTCTGACATCTTTCTTTCATGACCTACATTAAGTTTTTAAACTACAGTAGCTTTTCTGCGTAATTGGATTATATGACTAGCTTACGCTCCCCACCTGCATCAATGAGCCTTGGACACCCATGACCCTGGTTCACTGGTTGATAGGTTCTAACTACTGCATACCAGGAGCACCCCACAAGACTTGCCTTTTGGAGATGCTCAGTCCCAGTTGTCTAGCCTTCACTATTTGGCCCTTGTCAAAGTAACTCAGATGTTTTTGCTTGCCCAATATTTCTGCTTCCAACACATGAAATTCAATAATTGACCATTCACCTGCTGCCCAACATATGCCTCACCAAAAGCATTTTGTTATATACAAGACTTATTCATAATATCTGACAATGAAAGCAGAATGAGAGCCGAATAAATATGTAGCATTCATCTATCTATACCATCTGTTGAATCCCACTTGTCAAAATCTGATTTTATGTCCTTGAATGTGGGACACCAAGTTAAAGAAATTAACCTGGAACAGTGTGAAAACAAAGACTGCACACAAAAGACTTAGCCTTTTGCATTTGTAAATGCTTTTGAATGTTATGGTATAATTTTGTGTGTTCAAATAAGCATACTGAATGATTCAATACTTCTGCTGAAGATAATTATAAAGTAGAAATATTAGAAAAAAAGCTTAGCAATTTTTACCTTAGAAAATTTACCAACAGATACAATCGTTTGCACTTTGTAAATAGTTCATATCTGAAAATCATCCTCTGCTGTTGACCACCTTTCGTGAAACCAAATCTAAAATATATAGGCATTGCTATAAGTTTGGATAAAAACAGGGGGGTAGGTGCAGCGCTTCAGTAATCCTTGACAAGGTATATGTGGAGAGAATCAGAGAAGAAATAATAGTGTAGTATTTTAAAACTGTAGTTGTGATAGGTAAGTTAAAAGATGTGCACTCACACTTTTCTTGAGCTTCAATACAGCACCAGTGTATGTGCCTGGGCAGCATAATCCCAGTCTATAGATCAAGTGCAGAGGTAATTCTTCAAATTATAGGTGTAGTAGGGGGTATCCTCATAAAAATAAACAAATAAAAATAATTTATGGTGAAGTATGTAGAGCAATGGAGCAAGGGTAGGTAAAAACTATAAAATGTACACTCGCGTGTAATGGAGTATAATGTAAAACCTGGCACGTGCCCCTCTCCCCGCCCCCCCGGATTTTTCAACTTCCTCCCTCCCCACAGACACCAAGATACCTAAAGTGTCTTTTAAATAATTAAAGGGAGGGAGGTGCTGGGGGGGGGGGCGCATTTTTACTGCCAGGGGGCTAGAGGGAGCAATTCAGTGATGCTATGCTCCGCTGCCACATTCAGGCCCGCCTTCCGCATGCAAGCTCTGCCCCCACACGCATGCTGCTGACCTCGCTGGAAGTAAGAGGAAAGAGCATGAAGACTTCACCTCTCAGTGCTCCCAGTCTCCCACACGCTCTGTGACAGGTAGGCTTCAGCCCATGGCAGTGATTGTGTTTGTATGTGTGTGTGTGTGTGTGTGTCAGTGAACTTGTCCATAAGTGAATATGTGTGTGTCAGTTAGCTTGGCTGTAGTGAGCTTGTGTGTGTCAGGGAGCTTGTTTGTAAGTGAGCATGTGTGTGTGTGACAGTGAGCTTGTCTATAAGTGAGCATGTGTGTGTCAATGAGTTTGTAGTGAGCATGTGTGTGTCAGTGAGCTTGTCTGTAGTGAACGTGTATGTGTCAGTGATTTTTAGTGAGCATTTGTGTGTAAGCGAGCATGTGTATATGTGTCAGTGAGCTTGTCTGTAAGTAAGCTTGTGTCTGTCAGTGAGCATTTCTGTAGTGAGCATGTGTGTGTGTCAGTGAGCATGTGTGTGTGAATATGAGCTTGTCTGTAGTGAACTTGTGTGTGTGTCAGTGAGTTTGTAGTGAGAATGTGTGTGTGTCAGTACGCTTGTCTGTAGTGAGCATGTGTATGTGTGTCAGTGAGCTTGTGTGTGTGTGTGTGTGTTACTGAGCTTGTCTGTAGTGAGCTTGTGTGTATGTTAGTGTGTTTGTCTGTAGTGAGTGTGTGTGTCAGTGAGTTTGTCTGTAGGTATAATGTGTGTGTCAGTGAGCTTGTTTTGTAGTGAGCTTGTGTGTGTCGCTGAGTTTGTTTGTAGTGAGCATGTGTGTTACTGAGCTTTTCTACTGTGAGTGTGTGTCAGTGAGCTTTTCTGTAGGTAGCATGTGTGTGTCAGTAAGCTTATGTGTAAGCGAGCTTGTGTGTGTCAGCCAGCTTTTCTGTAGTAAGCCTGTGTGTGTCAGTGAGTGTGTCTGCAGTGAGCATGTGTATATGTGTCAGTGAGCTTGTCTATAAGTGAGCTTGTGTGTGTCGGTGAGCTTTTCTGTAGTCAGAATGTGTGTCAGTGAGCTTGTCTGTAGTGATCATGTGTGTGTCAGTAAGCTTTTCTGTAGTGAGCATGTGTGTTTGTCAGTGAGCCTGTGTGTGTGTGTGTGACAGTAAGATTGTCTGTAGGGAGCATGTTTGTGACAGTAAACTTGTCGATAGTGAGCATTTGGGTCAGTGAGCTTTTCTATAGTGAGCATGTGTGTCAGTGAGCTTGTCTATAGTAAGCATGTGTATATGTGTCAGTGAGCTTGTCTATGAGTGAGCTTGTGTGTTGGTGAGCTTTTCTGTAGTGAGCATGTGTGTGTCAGTGAGCTTGTCTGTAGTGATCATGTGTGTGTGTCAGTAAGCTTTTCTGTAGTGAGCATGTGTGTTT
This sequence comes from Pelobates cultripes, assembly GCA_933207985.1. Taxonomy (NCBI): domain Eukaryota; kingdom Metazoa; phylum Chordata; class Amphibia; order Anura; family Pelobatidae; genus Pelobates; species Pelobates cultripes. The sequence continues at coordinate 59,801,972 of OW240912.1, forward strand.
GTCAGTGAGCTTGTGTGTGTGTGACAGTAAGATTGTCTGTAGGGAGCATGTTTGTGACAGTAAACTTGTCGATAGTGAGCATATGTGTCAGTGAGCTTTTCTGTAGTGAGCATGTGTCAGTGAGCTTGTCTATAGTAAGCATGTGTATGTGTGTCAGTGAACTTGTCTGTAGTGACATGTGTGTGTCAGTGACTTTTTCTGTAGTGAGCATGTGTGTGTGTCAGTGAGCTTGTGTGTGTGTGTCAATAAGCTTTCTGTAGGGAGCGTGTGTGACAGTTAACTTGTCTGTAGTGAGCATGTGTGTGTCAGTGAGCATGTGTGTATGTGTGTGTGACAGTAAGCTTGTCTGTAGTAAGTTTGTGTTTGTATACCAATGAGTTTGTCTGTAATAACCTTGTGTGAGTGTCAGAGTTTGTACTAAGTTTGTGTGTGTGTGTGTGCCAGTAAGTAGACATGTGCAATTAGTTTCGTTCCAAATGCAAATTCGGACGAATTTCAGAAATTCGGACATTCAGATGCTTCCGAATGTCCGAAGTGCCAAACCGAACCAAATTGAATCCCCTTATGTATATTAAATGTTTCTATCATATTCCCCCTGTCTTGTCTTTCCTCCAAGCTATACATGTTAAGTTCATTTACGATTATGAGGTATTGCCGTTCCACTCTCATATTTATATTAAACTATAAAATTATTATATAATTGGAATGTTAAGCTTATAGGCAGAATTATACTTGGTAAAAACAAATGGATTAAATTCAAAATGTATGAATAATTACAAATTAGATATAGGAAGCTTATCTCAACTTATACAACCTTGTTGTTGGCCAATTCAAAGAAAATAAAACAGCCTTAAAAATGTTTTTCTGGCTATCCAACTAAATACAGCTTGCAAAAGTTGCAGATCTTTTTGTCTGAAACCTTAGAAAGCTTTCCTCTTTCCAGACCTGCTATGGCTTTCCAGTTACAGACTATCTAAAGCAGTTCAATTAGAAGTCTTTGGTCCACTGAGCTATGCAACCAGGAAGAAACAGAAAGTGTTTTCTGATTGATAGCCAGGCAGATGTAACAAGGTTAATTTATAAAAGTGCAAAGAAAGAAGACAAACTCTTCACAAATAAAGCAGTTTGGGGGTCTGGAATGCTCTGTTAATGCATTGTCTATTCAATTCATAAAAAAAAAATGGTGGCCAATTTTTACCTGTTGGATCCTTTTTCATTTAAACTGCATTTAGGTTTTCAAGTAAAAACTTAAATTATGTTTTCATTTAGGTTTTTACTTGAAGTTTTATTTAGAGTTAGTTATGAGAGTATATTTATATAGATAAATGTGCACAGTCATATAATTTCTGTATATGTTATGTGCTATCCACAAATGCCTACATTATGCAGGGAGAAGCAAATCAACTTTATTAGTCCACCAAAGTTAATAGAAAAGTCTCCCTGCTGAAATATGCTTATGCTCATAGAATGACTAGGAGAAGTTCGAATTTCATGGACCTTTTTGGATTCCACAGCTTATTAGAACATCTTCCATGCAGGGACAAACACCAAGAGAACCACCACCAGTTTTTATTGATACATTGGAAGAATGACAGGCAGCAGGTTGACCATGATTCCAATGAATACTGATACTGTTATGCATAATTTTTATTATTTTTTTTCAGCTGTTTTACCAAAATTTACATTTTCACACCATGAAAGTTTCTCACTATGCTTTCTGTATTGAGTTTTACTAGATGGTCTGATTACCTGGAGTGAGAAACATCCTGTTGGAAAGATGCAGCATCATGAACTCCATTTAAAGACAACCTTGTGAGATTTGCACATAGTTGTGAGCCTATATCGAATATTTGTTACATACATTTTTTTATGTTTTTATGTTTTTATGTTTTTGTATCAATGCGAGGTGGTACTGCATTTTTTACTGGACTATGATGAACAGTGTTGATTATTAAATCAATATTTTTGGTACTTAAGAGGAAGGGTCTATCAATCCCTAGCTGTACTGATGTCACAAGGAGAAAAAATAATTACATTTTTAAAAATAAAAACATGTTCTAATTAATATTTCAATGTTTAATTAAGATGTAGCTATTTAAGCCATATAATAAGGTTATCACACTTAATGATTCTAGCAATGTCTAATGCACATTTCAGAGGATTACAGTAGTTTACTGTATATTGATGAAGAGATTCAGCTTCTAAGTGTTAGCGGTCACACTTATCCACTACAAGGTCCTTTTTGTTGCTGATAAACAGGTACACTGCCTGCTCACAGGGTTCTTAAAGAGACCTTGACATTAAGATGCATATAGGAAGCACAGCACTTAAACATACTAAGAGCTAAATGGCTTTTTGCAGTGATAGATCTTTCAGTAAAATGAAATATTACCCATGACGATGATGATAATTGCAATCTTAATGTACTAATCCTTTCAGGCTTAATGTTGGCATATATGCTTTCCCAAGCATTAATGAATGACTAGACTGTAGAGGAGGACAGAAAGCTTGAGCAATGTGCTTATTTAGAAAATGTCTTCAGCTATGCTGATACAGTTGAACAGAGATTTTACAGGTCAGTGTGTACTTTTTGTACATGTCAATATCTGCCATAGAGCTTAGCACAAGGCTTTAATTATGAGACAAATTCAGTTAACAAGTTGTGTGCCAAATGGTAATCATAAACAGCTAACAGTTATTGCAATAAGTAACAATGAAACAGAAAACTATTAAAACACAGTAACAATGAGATCTAAAAAAAAAAGAAGGTAGAAGTAAAGGTACCTTCAAAAGGTGGTAAAAATACAGTAATCACTGTATATACAGTAAATAAAATACCAGAATAATAAATAAATAAAAATAAATAAAAATAAAATATATTAGAAGATGTCCTGATGGATATTGAGAAGTACCAAATGGTTATCGCCTATTCTAGGTTATTGTAGATAACATTAAATTAAAATAAATGAGTGGTAGAATAACGTTGTTCCAGCATATTGAATTGTATACCTATCTAGATCATTGACAACCATTTAAGTAGAAATATCTGATTTCCACTTTGGTCACAAATTGCCATGGAGGATTTAGTCTATACATTCTACATGTACTTACAAATCAGGCATAAATTGGAGTATGCAGGTCTGTATGTATGTATGTTTGTAGTAAAAGTAAAGTCTTGGTACAAAATGCATATTTAGTGCATTTTAGTACATTTCTGAATTTACCATTACATGTTGTGTCATTGTACCACAATCCACACAGAATGTAAACTCGTTTGAGCAGGGCCCTCAGCACCTTCTGTTCCTAAACACCCAACATGTCTTGTTGAAAAATTACTTGTTTGTTAGTCCACCTATTGCACAGGCCCGCAAAATTTGTTGTTTATTTAGATGAAAACTCATTCACAATCAAAAAATTAATTGTGAGAGGTTCTCATCAAATAGTCTGATTCTTTTGTCAAGTGGACATAGTATTATAATGAAGTACATTCTATTTAAAATGTGGCTGCTAAAGAAAAAACTGCAAGTGCAAAGTTAGACTTAACAGTATATAACGATTAAAAAAAAAAATCAATGCCAAGCTAACAAAACAACCTTAAGTTTGACATACACCTTGAGTGTGAGTTAAATTCCTTGAGGCTGATGTGTTAGAAATATCCCTTTTAGTGTTTCTACAGAGTCACAAGGGAAATCTTGGCAAATAACAGAAATCAGCAATTTGTGATTTTCTTGCTTGTCTCGCCTTTCAGTATTGTTTTCAGGTTTGTTCACTTGTTTTTCGGAAAAGGGCTTTTTTTGAAAGCTGGAAAGTTTCCATTTCTTATTTTCCACTTGTCAATGTTTTTACTGTTTTGCTTTACTGTGACCCTGAGACTTTATTATTGAGAGACATGAATTGTAATGCTGCTTAAACAAATATACAGTTTTACATTCTTTCTTAAGAAACATGTAAAATGATTTAGTCAATGGATGAACAGGCAGCATTGCTATTATATGCTATAGGAAAGATAGAATTATGTAAAATATGGTAAAATTGGAAGCTATATAAATTATCCAAGGTTGGTTTAACCCCTTAAGGACCAAACTTCTGGAATAAGGTTGTCATGTGTCCTTAAGGGGTTAATACTTTTTTAAATAAAAGAAAATATGGATCAGCTTGGTTGAGTAGTTGACTGTCAACTCATCATTATCATTTCACCTAGTTAAATATTTTATGTAAAAAAAAAAATGCCGAAAACATTATACAAATATATGCACGGCCAATACAACCTGCTCACTAGTAAGCTGTTCATGAACAGAATTGTACAAATAACAAGGTCACACATGTGGGATTGAAGACTTCTTACTGCACAGAAAACGGTTCTTTACAATAAGAACAGTAAATATGTAGAATTATCTGTCCAGAGAGGTGGTTTTATCCTAATCTGTAGAGGTGTTTAAACAAAGTCCAAATGTTTTTTGAGAGTATTCAAGAAAATAATAGTTTATATACAATCATCTACACCATTAATACCACTGACAAGTGATGTGAATAACATTGATGATATTGTTACAATGGCACCCATCAAGGGGTGGGATATATTAGGCAACAAGTGAACAGTCAGTTCTTGAATTTCATGTGTTGAAAGCAGGAAAAATGGGCAAGCGAAAAGATCTGAGTGACTAGGGCCAAATAGTGATATCTAGACGAATGTGTCATATCATCTCCAAAACGGCAAGTCTTGTGGGGTGTATCCAGGGGTTAGTACCTACCAACAGTGGTGTTTCCTGGTTTTGTGCTGCCCTAGGCATGACAAAACTTAGACACCCCTTCCCTCCTCCGCACTACCCCAGCCTTTCCCCGTGTCCCGCCTTCTAAATACACACACACATTCACTGACAGACACGCATACACTAGCTAACAGACATACACGCTCACTAACATACACATACAGTCACTAGCAGACACACTCCCTGACATACACACACTCACTAACAGACACACACTCAAAACAAATTCTTGTTTTTGGTTTTCTCATAGTCATCCCCATGTGCTGCAGGTCACAATGGCACGCCAGTAGATATACAACATTTCATGAATTACAAGTAACAACATTTGTAATAGACATTCGTACGAATGTTATGCTATTTGGACATTTGGATGCATCTGAATGTCCAAAGTGCCAATATTCCAAATAACCAAAGTTACAAAATGATGAAGTTTGGTAGTTCGGAAGTGCCATAGTGATTTGTATTTCTGAAAAGTGAAAAAACAAGAGAGAGGGAGGGAAAATTAAATTCACAACAAAGAGGAGTTAGGCGCTCACTAAATAAACTAAAGGTGGGCAGCAGTGAACCAAGCAGGAATTCCCAATACCTGCTCACAGTAGTAAAACAGAAGAGACAAAAGTGGTAAACCGCGCCCAAACAGTGCAAATAATAATTAAAATATATACATACAGAGAGTCCTCTAATTAGGAATGTATAAAACCTTCAAGGCAAAAAAGTACAGAACAATAATAGTGCAATATGTCAAGTGAAATAAGAGTATATAAAAGCTTATAAAAGACTCACTCACACTTTGCAGAGCTACTCAGAGCTCTGCCGTATAGCGCCTAGATGGTATAATCCCCGTCTCAGGATATCAAGTGATGGTATAATGCGGTATCCAATCCTCCACAGTGGTGTATGGAAAGATAAAAATAGAAATAAAATCCAATAGTGTAGTATATCTATTAAAAAGTGTGCAAATGTATCAGGAACAAATAAAGTAGTAAAAACTATAACTTTATTGTTACTGATACTTTTATTACATATTTATTTTGTAACAATAAAGTTATAGTTTTTACTACTTTATTTGTTGTTCCTGATACATCTTGAATCCTGACTTATATCCTTTGGTGGGGATCATACCACCACATGCTGTCTATACCAGAGCAAGATATTTGCTCTGAAATTTGTAAGTAGGATACTTTTCCTTTATTTGCACACTTTTTAATAGATATACTACACTATTGGATTTTATTTCTATTTTTATCTTTCCATATACCACTGTGGAGGATTGGATACCGCATTATACCATCACTTGATATCCTGAGACGGGGTTATACCGTCTAGGCGCTATACGGCAGAGCTCTGAGTAGCTCTGCAAAGTGTGAGTGAGTCTTTTATAAGGGAAAATTAAATGTATGATGACAGGAATTTTGACCAATAAGCAAATTCTTTTGTGCAATGTAATGCTTGCTTGTGCAATCCGGTTTTACTATTCCCTGACCAATGAAATAACAAATTTTTGTGATTGATGTTAGAGGACAGCCAATTAATGGTGATTTTGTCCCTGACACTTGGCCAATGAAGGCACACAGAGTCATTGAGGTGGGATAGTATATAAATCAGGCTGTCAGGGTATTGGCTTGCATTAATGTGACCAGACTAGTTGTGATAGCACCAGAGACTCAGCGAGATAAATTACATTACATTTATTGTACTTTACTTGTTGCAAACTTGGGGAGCCACATTTTTAAGTGTGTGTTCCAGGGAGAGATCGAGAGAATTTTGCCTTTTTTTTCTGTTGCATTTTGTTTCTTTTTTTTTAAGGGGGGGGTGTGACAGAGTGTGTGACTGTGCAAGCCAGGTAGTCTGATTGCCAGGGTGTTTCTCTGCTGCACTGTGACTTTACTGCAGTGATTAATTCTATGTACCAGTCATCACTTGCTCTCACTTTGCTCTCTCTCTCACACTCTCTCACTTGCTTGTTCACACACAAATTGCTTTCTCTCTGCTCTCGCACTCTGCTCTCACACTCTGCTCACTCTCTGCTCTCACACTCTGCTCACTCTCTGCTCCTAAACTCTCCACAAAGATGGTGTCACCGGGGTGGGAATATATAGTGTGCAGAACTGTTGCATGCTGGTACTGCCTGAAATGAATGCCCGAATGCCGTGTACCCGAATGTTAAATGTCCGAACCGAATGCCATTCGGCTGTTATGAAGTGCCGAACTGAATGCTATTGGTCAGAATTGCCAAAGCAGACACATTTTTTTAACTTTCTCTGAATTTCCGAAATCAAACCAATTTTTTTGCCCATGCAAATCCCTTATTTGTAATGTTATTGCTTTTCTGTGTTTGGTTAAATTTAAATTTGTATATTTGTGAGCTTGATTTCTTTTGGATGCTATGCATGATTTACATTTGAACAAAAACATTTTTTTATCTAAAAATGTGCAATTGTAGACAGTATTTTTCTTTGTATGATTTTCAGTTACAAATGTCTTCAAGTCGGGAGTTATTTTTTTGGGGGGGGATGATGCTTTTTACTGTTTCATCCTTGTTTGCTATTTCACATTGTTTATATATTTTCTCCTTTTTTTGGTAAAATCTAATACAATATGTAACATAATATTTTATAATATTGTTGTTATAGTGTATGAGGTCATTCTATCTAGTTTTTCGATATTTTCAATTAGAGTCTCAATATTGTTAGCATTTTATCCTTTTTCTAAGAGTTTATTTTTTAGAGTATTCTCTTGTTCTATAAAGTCATTTAGATTTGTGCAAGTTCTTGTTAATTAATTAGTTTGCTTTTTGGAATGCTGTTTAGCCATGGTGAATAATAGCAGCTGGTAGAATCAATAAATGTGTTGGTATGTACTTTCTTAAAAAAAGGTTTTAGTGTTTATAACATTGCTTTCAATACAAATTCCTAGGTCTAAAAATGGGTATTGATTTTACTAAATTCTGAGCTGAGTTTTATCCCTCTGTTGTCTGTGTTTAAAAAACTTAACCATGCTGTTCACTAGGAGCCACTAGAAGGCTCCACTAAATGTGAGTGTTATTTCACCTCTCTACTCACCAAAACAGTGTTATCCAAACATATTGTACTATATAGGTGTCTATTCTGTTTCTCTTACATACTTTCTGAACTAACAAAACTTGGACCAAGAGATATATTGCATACAGTGCTCTCCACTAATATTGACACCCTTGGTAAATATGAGTAAAGGAGGCTGTGAAAATAGTTTTTATTGTTGTCCTTTTGTTAAAAAAATACACAAAAATACTCTGCTCTCATGATATTATATAATTGCAATAACAACACAGGTTTATAAAAAAATAAGACAAATTTTCACAGCCTTCTTTGCTCATATTTACGAAAGGTGCCAACATTAGTGGAGGGCACTGTATCCTTAGGCAGGAATTATACTGCTCAGGCACTACAAGTTAGTGGTCCTTACTGACAGCTATGTATAATGTAAGTCAGGGCTTGACAAATTTGTTTGGAATCGAGGAGCCAGCTAGAAAAAGTTAGAAGCCAGAGAAATCAAAAATAAAATTCTTAAAGGGACACTATAGTCACCACAACCACTAGAGCTTATTGTAGTTGTACTCAAGTCTATATCCTGTCCCTGAACACTTTTCAATGTAAACACTGACTTTTGAGACAAAAGGCAGTGTTTAAATTGCTGCCTAGTGACACCTCTGGGGACTGACAGTCAGATGGCCTCTAGAGGTGCTTCCTGGTTCAGTGCTTCTCACTGTGCAGCACCTAGGTTAATGTTCCCTATAGAGATGCATTTATTCAATGCATTTCTATGAGAAGTTAAATTAACGCAGTGGCATTTTGCTGTGCATGTGCAATAGTCTCCCAATATTTTCCTATGGGGAAGCATTGGATTGGCTGACATTGTCAAGATTGATGATCTCAGCCATGGAGGTGGGGCCAGCAGCGGCATCACCAGGACTGCGTGGGAAAAAAGGTGAGTGAAAAAAACATTCCTATGTGATTGGAGGGAACACACACTCATTGACCAACACACACACACTCACAGACAGACACACACACATACAGACACAATAACAGACACACACACACACAGAAACACACACACACTCTCACAGAGACACACACAGACATACACAAACAAACACTCACAGACACACACACTCTCACACACAAACACTCACAGACAGACACACATCTCAGACAGACAGACACACTCACAGATAGACAGACATACTCACTCACAAATATTTACCTTTTTTATTTTAATTCAAATACACATAGCCTACCTACCTTTGGAGAGCTGAAGTGGATAGGCTTTCCCTGGGGTCCAGTGAGGCTGATGTTTGGATAGTTGAATGGGAATCGAATGGCATTTGGTGGGAATAAACTCTCAAACAAGTGACATAAACTGAGCTTACTCCTGAACCTATACGTTCGATATTTTACATTCTACTTTGAATACCCGAAGTAGACCGACCACACAGCCTGAGTTCCTGGAGCTCTTTTCGGACAGTAATTTCGTAAGTTGGTCAGCCAGATCAGGGCTATCAGGGGATGTAACCTCTGTGGGGATTATATGTGTTTTGGGGTACTTTTGGGGTTTTATAAAAATATGTGTTTTTCCTGCCTGGAGATAATTGAGTTAATACAGTATCTGACTCAATTATTTCCCAGGCAGGGGGGAGGGATTGTATGATATGTATGCATGCATTGTAACACTGTTGTCATTGGCAGGTGACTTTGTATATCAGTCTACCATCAGGTCCATGTGGGAGTACCCCTTCCATGGGGATTGTCATATAAGGTCAAGTGTGGCCCCAATAAAATGAGTTTCTGCTTACCCTCAACATAGAGTCTCATCTCATGTGTGGGGGAAATGGCTGTATCTACCCTGGGGATTGCTATATCACTATACTCCCCTGGGACTATAATCACTTGCTCTTATAAGAGCTGTTCCTGCTATACTCTCTGGAGTAGGAGAGGTTCACCCACTGGAAGCTGGATCCTGGTCTTGGGTCCAAGGTGGGAGGAGGACGGTGAGCTCCCAGCCAAGCTGTAACGCTGGTCGTGGGGACTACCATGCTGATGGTGTCTGGTGGAGTGCTTGGAGTCCTCGGTGAGCACTAGGAGCATCAATTGGCGGAGGCACCCAGTCTGGGTGACAGGTGGTCCATCACAACTACTATCTCTTTTTTTTCTCAATTTATTAAACATGCTGAAGATTCATGCTTATCTGTCAATTTGTGAACCAGGAGAGATACCTGATTATATATCCACCTACATAAAATTCTCATAGATTACAATCTTTTTTTGAGCAGGGTTTTCTAACATCTAAATATCTCCTTTATATTATGCTAAAGCACTGTGGAATATGCTAGCACAATATAAATGCTAATAATTATAGTAGTAGTGATGGTAGATCAGTGCCAATCATCCTTCCAACAGGCATCCTCCTTTGTGCAATTTGTGATGAGGGCTTCACTTCAATTTTTTTTCTATTCTCATCTTTTTTAGCTCTGAGTTATTTGATCAATTCATTGAAGGGGAACTGCCACTTTTTGTGTTATTCTATATTATGTTTGCTTATTATATCTATTTAACACAAAGATATACATGTAAAATGTGAAAATTAAAAGTAGATATCCAAGCCTTATTATCCTACAACCAGCTCTCCTTCAATTATTGTTAGAAACTCCATCCTTTGCACCTAACAGTCATCACAAATAAGACATATAAAGTAGTAGAAAAAAAATATATCATACTAATTTGCAATATGTGCCTTGCCTTTGCCTGAGCTTGACTGGATTGTGATGTAATTTGCAAACATTTAATATAAATTTAACCCCTTAAGGACACGTGATGAAAATATTCCGTCATGATTCCTTTTTATTCCAGAATTTGTGTCCTTAAGGGGTTAAAAGAATGAGAATGCCCAGAATGTCCCCATTAAAGCGAATTGAAGATAGTCAGAGTTCCACTGTCCATGAGCTAGTGGCTTTAATTCAGTTTACGTAAAATACAAAAAAAAAACATATGCTCACTGGCAATGTGCGGTGTAAAGGTTGGATAAAAAATGTGATGTTCTAGCATGTGAAACAATCTTGTAATGCCAAGTCTAAAACTGTCTTAATTTTGTATGCTGGTGTAAACTGAAAATGGACTTACCTGTTGCCATGGTAACCATGCAGTCAAGAACTGTTTAGTGATTTTCCTGGGTATTACAGAAGGAATGCTGCTTCAAACATACAGAGCACTGGATTAACCCTAACTTGTAAGAAGAGAAGGACATAACTTATTGACTCAAACTGAATACAGAGCAGGTCAGGCCTGTGTAGGAGGGATTGACTCAAACTGAATTCAGAACAAACATCTTGATAAATTGATTTAAATCTATTAGAGAATATCTAGTTCAAGGGTGCCCAAAAGGTAGATCCCCAGATGTTGTAGAACAACAGCTTCCATGATGCTTTGTCATTCTTAATCATTCTGTTCTAAAGTATTCTAAAGGCATGCAAAGCATCATTGGAATTGTAGTTATACAAAATCTGGCATCTACCTTTTTGGCACCCCTGCTCTTGTTATTGCTAGTATTGTCATCTAATTAAAACTGCAAGTACTACTCCACAGGGGTCCCACAATTCCTGCTGATTTTAGGGTCAAAGAAATTCCTACAACTTACTCAACAATCCAAGTTTTGAGTTACATAAAATATACCCTATGTATCACCAAAAAGTGACTATCTTGATAAATTACCTTTGCAAGGCTGAATTTGTATATGGAGATTGATCGTTTTTGGGTGTTGCTTACCCTAGTTTGCAGATTAAGATTTAAATAAAGAACACTTTTTTTCCAGCTGATTATTGTTGATGTATAGAGTAAGATAAACATTTACCTTATTTTAGCATTTTTTGCTAACATGTGGGTTTCTAATCTTAACGTTATAATAAAATGTTCATATTGTTTGTTATCAATGAATTTTTAAACCATAGAGCTTGTGGCTGTATGAATGCTGATCTGTTCAAGAATGAAGTCAGGGCCCTTGAAAATGAAATAAATGTAACCGGCTGGTAGTTACTAACTAATTAAAGCGCTACGGAATTTGTTGGTGCTATATATATATCATAATAATTATAATGATAATAATTATAAACAGCCATCAAGGCAAACAGAAATATAGAATCTGAGGACACAAACAGAATAACTGGTTCACCTACTTTGCTTTTGTCCGATACTCGAATTTTAAACTGCAGGATAAATGTTGTCAGATAAGAAATATGAACCTTTTCACTTACTATACAACCTTTCCTTTCCTGCTCTGTAAAGTACTTTCGGTTGTACTAAAAGCAAAATAAGCATTAAGAGAGGAATCTTCAGTCAGGCATTTGACTTGGGTTTATCCAGTTCTTTTGGAAAAAAAACCTCTTTGTATGAAACAGACAAAAAAATCCCTATCAGCTTTTGTTACAAAAAAAAGTCAAAAGGCTGCTTTGTAAGCTCTTTTGTAGCAGAGCATGTGCAATGCTCTATTAAACACAGCAGAGCTAATATCGTGCACTGCAACCTTTACAAAATGTTTCACTTGGGTAACAGATTTGCAAAAACAGACAGCCACATGCAGCACTTCTCCATGAAAACATGATTTCACAGTTAATTAGAGAAAGTAGAGCCTATGGAGTAATGAAGAAACACACTGGTGGTAGTATATATAAAAAAGGGGGTTAACCCCTAAATAGTTAACTGGAATTAAGAAAAAAATAAATGGAAAAAAAAAAAACAAAGAAAAAAAAATCTACCAGCAAGTGTATCTTAATTGAGAGAGTTAGTAGAATTAGTGCCAAGGTTAAAACTTAACTTTTTATGTCATTTAGTAAGATTGAGAATAAGATAAAATCAAATAAAGCAAGGTGTTCAGTCCTTCTTGTATCTAATACTAGGTAATGTGGCAGCAAGGTAAAAGTGAATATTTACCAAAATTGATAGAGAACGAACAAGTATACTATTATTTACACACTGTTAAACTAGAGTCAGAGTTAAAGGGACACTCCAGGCACCCAGACTACTTCTGCCCATTGGAGAGGTCTGGGTGCCAACTCCCACAATCCTTAACCCTGCAAGTGTAATTATTGCAGTTTTCATAAACATCAATAATTACCTTGCAGAGGCCCTACCTTTAATCAATCTGAGGATTAAAAAGGGATCTGCAAACAAAAAGTATAACTTGAAAAAAGGGAGATCTACTAAACGGTGCCCAGGGGATCAATTGTCTGGAGTACTAGCTAGGATCTAAGTTCCAGTTCCCCTAGTGTCCGACTGACAGGAAAGTAGTGTAAACGAGGTTAGGGAGAGAGAAGAGGTACAGGGTCCCCAGAGAACAAGGGACCGGGTAATCAGGTCTAAACGCAGATGAAAAGCCTCACACAAAAAATAAATAATTAAATAAATCTCTCAATTCACCCTAAAAGTTACCTCGACACCGTGGTTTAATCACTAGTGTCTACCTGAACCAACTCTCCCTACTAAAGTTATAAATAAATAAATAAACACCTAAAAATCAATAACCATAGTGGTAACAAAAATAAAAAAGTGCTACCAAGTGCAGAGATCAAAGAAAAAGAAAAAGCTTGATGCGCGTTTCAGCGTGTTCAAAACGCTGTCGTCAGGAGGAATCTTTATGGGTTTTGGAACCAGTGCATTCCTTTACAAAGTTTGACAAATCAGCCTTCAGTGTCACTGGTTTGTCTGCAGTGTTTTGGTGTCTCTGCACATGACTTTTGTAGGATTCTAATTACTTTTCACATGTCACATAATTACCTCACTACAAAATGTAACCCATTTTCCTTTAGAAAACTGACAGGGTATATCTTATTTTTAATCTTAACCCCGCTAACCTGTTCCCAGCACTCTGATCCTATCACTGGCAGCCGTATTGGTTGCATATATGCAGGGTCTAGCTGGAGGCTCTGAGAGCATAGGTTGTGGTTAAACACTCAATAACTGTTGACACAAACTGGACAGATAGGACCCACATACTCTATACACTATAACTACCATAAGTGCTGTATTGGTTATGGAGTTTAGAGTGCCATTTAAAATAAACATGACAATAAATAGATATTTTGGAAGCTGGGCCTCAGTTAGTTCTATTCTCAGATACATGTTAAAATATGTGACACTGTCAACCTGGAAAAACAATGGCTGCAAATGGCACACTTTAAACTTTTTGTACCGTAAAGTCAACGTGGTTACACATGTATGATTCCCCTGGGTTACACAGGTACCAAATAATATAAAGAGAGCTGGATGAGTAGAATGGAACTTGATTAAGTTCTTAAATCACTAAACGTATTTTTCCTCCTTTAAATTTTCAGTTTTCGTTCCTTTTTATTTCTTCTTCTCTCCTTCATGCACTCTCTATCCTCTTTTCTCTTCAGCAGTGATACGCTGAGACTGCTGGGCAATAGGCAATACTAAATAATCCATCTGACTTTACTCCTTCTCTGAAACTTGGGAATTTGTGCCAGAAGTGGGGTTTAACCCCTTAAGGACACATGACATGTGTGACATGTCATGATTCCCTTTTATTCCAGAAGTTTGGTCCTTAAGGGGTTAAGGGAGCAGCATGTAACATTCTACAGGGATTTGGACTAGTGTAAACTACACTGAACAAAATAATAAACGCAACACTTTTGTTTTTGCCTCCATTTTCCATGAGCTGAACTCAAAGATCTAAGACTTTTTCTATGTACAGAAAAGGCCTATTTCTCTCAAATGTCGTTCACAAATCTGTCTATATCTGTGTTAGTGAGCACTTCTCCTTTGCCATAATAATCCATCCACCTCACAGGTGTGGCATATCCAGATGCTGATTAGACAGCATGATTATTGCAAAGGTGTGCCATAGGCTGGCCACAATAAAAGGCCAAATGGTGTGATGATATAGAGTGTATGGACATGTGGGCATGGCGTGAGTCCATGAGGGAGAAAGTATGCTAGTAGAGTCCCCTGATGCAGTCTAATTTTCCCGCTGCTCTGTCTGACCTGTGTATGAGCTGTGCTCCTTGTGGAGGTCCACTTTGGGAGGTCTGATAGGTGGGCATCTGCAGGGACTGGCTAGCTGGAGACCAAGTCTCCTCGGAGCTGAGAGGTCCCTAGAGAGGGCGGAAAGGTTTGCAAATGCTGGCTCGTAACAAACTTGGCTGCCTGTACGGGGCTGCGCAAGAGCTGAGTGGTCTCTGGAGATTCTGGGAGGTCTGACAGATCCAGGAAGTACTGGCTCTCAACAGACCTGGCTCCTTGGTCAGAGCTATGTTTAAACAGAGTGCCTTTGGGAAATTTTGGGAGGTTTGAAATCCTGTAGCCACTCTCATTATGGAGATTTTCATTTTCCATAGCATTATCCATTATAAATCCACCATTTTCTACAGGGTCTGGATGACTGTGAGTACTGGAAATACTATAGCTGATTCCCTATGAAAAAAGGAAAAAAAAATCTTTACTGCAGACACCCTCATTTTAGAGATTTGCATTTTCTATACCATTATCCATTATAATCCACCATTTTCCACATGGTAAACTGCATATGAATGGCATATGAACTGCTAATATATATGATGAATACTTGGATGACTGGGTATTGGGAGTATTACAGCTGATTCGCTATGAAAAAAATTAATTTTAAGCTCTTTTGAAAATGCTGGCTCTTCAAATGAAGTAAGATAAATCTTTTTTTTTTACTAGATTGTACATAATCAGTGAACAAAAATCTTTATACTGACTAAGTGTCATCAAGAAGCTTTACCTTTTTTTGGGTTGATTAAGTTACTGAAGTGGGTGATTAAGTTATTTTCAAAATTACCAAAATTACTGGGAATTTTTCTACACGCAAATAAAAGGTTAATGGAAACCTGTGAATGAAGAATGAAGAATCTTGCGATTAAGGGACACTGATAATTTCTAGGGAGAAAAGGAGGGAAAAAAAAAGAAAAAATACAAAAGACAACTTGTTCCTGGTTTGCTTCATTTTAAAAAAAATACATACATTTGTGTGCAGAGATCTACTTTTCGTTTTACTGCTTAAAAAGAAATGGCGTCTAAAACTGATAAGACAAAAAAAGCAGGATAGAGTCGATAAACTGAAGGCTCAACCTATTAGTTCGTTGCATTCTTCCAAATCCCAGATAAATACTCAGGGCTTTTCTCCTGGACCATCGTTAGATCATACTTTAGATTCAAGTATCTTAGATTCTTCAAATGCATTAACAAATATAATTTAAATCAAGCATTAGATAATCTATACAGTAAAATTAAAATAGATCTGGAAAAAAATCAAGCAGAAATGAAGGAGGAAATCTCTCAGATCCGAACAATAATGGTTTATGAAATTACACAACTAACGCAAAAAAATACAGATTTACAACTTCAGAATGATTCTCTAAAACAAAATATTGCTATACTTCAAATGAAAGTTACAGTTATTGAGGATAGATCAAGAAGACAAAATCTCAAAATTAGAGGCATTCCAGAAAAAACTGAAAATTTAGATACATATATGATGGATTTTCTGATTATATATTTTGACCCCAAACTACTGGGGTCATATCCAATTGAAAGAATACACAGGTTACCAAGACTTCCAAATATGCCCCAGTTATCAAGAGATGTGATAGCTCGGTTTTACAATGCCAGAATTAAAGATCTGTTTACAAAAGAACTACGTAAGAATCCACCTAAAGAAGAGAAATATGCAACTATCTCCACATTTGCGGACTGATCACTGTGACAGAACCATCTGTCTTTGGATTATATTTCTCCTCCCTTCATTCGTCTGTTTGTTTGGTTATTTCTTTGCCCGTACAGTCCCCCTGTTTCCCCTTATTGCTTCTCAAAAGACTACCGAATACGCGACCACCGGGAAGCTGGCGTGTGCAGTCAATTGACCACCCTGTATCTGCGGTTAACCGCAGCTTAATTGACTGTTACTGGGTGGTCGCGGTTACACATAGCCGTCACACGGTGGCGGTGTTATGGAAGACCCCCGGACAGCCAGCGGTGGTCTGCCCAGTCTCAGTACACCAAAAGCGGACACATTTCCTCCCAAGCACCGCTGAGCTACCAGCCTACGGGTCTTCAGCTCCGATCGTGAACCGAACAACGGAGCATTCGGGACTTTATGTCTTATATTGTATTACATGTGAGGGTACCCAGATAGCATGCCATGGAGCCTGTTCGTGGAATTAAAGACTTTAGCTTCATGGCGATTAAACTGTGTTTGTTTGGTGTGAGTACCATTCACCTAATAATGTGCGCTCAGACCTGAGCTATCTGGGGGTATGTTATATGTCTGTATTTATTGTGGCATTTGTGACACTGTATATTTTAACAGTAATTTCTATTCTGGTGTCCCCACGTGCATAATGGCGATTTGCCTTTGTCCTGGGAGATAATTGAATTACTTCTCAATTATCTCCAGGGCAGAGAGGAGGAAGCCAGGGTGCGTTGTGGGGATGTATTGTGACTGTGTGTCATGATCTGATACCTGTCTGTCCTTTGTTACAGTCTCCCATTTGGTCACCTAGGGTAGTGTCCACCAAGTGGTAGACCTGCATAAATATGGGCAGGTAGCCCTCATTAAAGCCAGATCTTGTTTTACCCTCAATACGGAGCTTGGTCTCGTGATTGGGGGGATTTACTATACACGGATAGAGACTGACTGCTGAGAATGTAAGCCACTTGGATGCTGTGTCTGTTCGTCTGTTAGCAGCGATTTGTGGAATTACCGTTCGGGAGTTTGAAGTATTATTCATGACTTTAAAGATAAGGGAGGAAGGGAAAAGGAAGGACGAAAGTAAAAATCTTCTTGGGGAAGAGGGAAGGTGAGGGAGAGAAAGAAGGGAATTTTCATTTCATTCCTTCTTTTTTTTTTCTCTCTTGAACCACGTTGGACCTTGATCTAATGGCATTTTTTACCAAATATTATGCAAAGTCTTATCAATGTTATATTGAATTCTAGAATTAACCTTATATTGAAAAGTCTCTTTAAATCACATTAGATATTGAGAAATCTCTTATCTCTTTCATATTCTAACTAGTGATGTACCGAACGGTTCGCCGGCGAACGGTTCCTGGCGAACATAGCATGTTCGCGTTCGCCACGGCAGGCGAACATATGCGCGGTTCGACCCGCCCCCTATTCGTCATCATTGAGTAAACTTTGACCCTGTACCTCACAGTCAGCAGACACATTCCAGCCAATTAGCAGCACAGCCTCCCTAGCAGACCCTCCCACCTACTGGACAGCATCCATTTTAGATTCATTCTCAAGCTGCATGCTTAGTAAGAGGAGGGAAAGTGTAGCTGCTGTTCATAAGATAGGGAAAAGCATAGCTAGGTTAGGGATAAGGGTATGCTTTTTTGGATTTTTTTTTTTCTATGTAATGTAAATGCACTTAGTTGTCTGCCACTGCTGCCAGCTTCTG
>OW240912.1:59830762-59840864 GCA_933207985.1 Pelobates cultripes
ACCCTTTTCTTTCTTGTCTACTATTCACAAGGTTTGGGAATCCTTGTTTTGTATAATGCTGCCTGTTCACCATTTACTATATTGAGCGCCTATTATTCTTTTGTTCATATTGCACAGTCTGTTGCTCTACATAATTCATTTTCTGCACTTTCAGAGTGTAATGGTGTTGTGGAAAGAGGCACTGAGGCTAGTGGTTTTGTGGAGAGGGGTACTGAGGCTAGTGGTGTTGTGGAGAGGGGCACTGAGGCTAGTGGTGTTGTGGAGAGAGGCACTGAGGCTAGTGGTGGTGTGGAGAGAGGCACCGAGGCTAGTGGTGTTGTGGCCGACTTGGAGACTATGGTGAGGCCTAATAGAAAGCAGTTGTTGCTGGGGGATTCCATCATAAGAGATGTGGAGATGGACAATGGTGATCTTGTGAGGTGTCTTCCCGGAGCTACTGCTCACAGAGACAGGAAACGTATCTGTAATATTGTTAAGCAAGCAAAGCAGGAAGGGGAATTGGATATACTTGTCCATCTAGGGACAAATGACTTGGCTTGCAATGAGGTTTCAGAGTTAAGGAAGTTTTTAGTGTTTTTGCCAATGATATATGGCAGGTTGCTTCCACACTGTCATTCCCTGAAGTTCTGCCTGTGCATAACACTCAGAACGACAGGCGGATGCGTATTAGGGACTTTAATTTGTGGCTTGGTGAATGGTGTCGGGAGCAAGGATTTGGTTTTATTTATCATGGTATCTCTGTTTGGAATGGAAATAACCTGTACAAAAAAGATGGTTTGCATCTTTCTCAAAAGGGAACAAATGTTCTCATTGAGCAGTTCAGAGGTTTTGCTAGGATGTATTTAAACTAGGAGGGGGGGGGACAAAAGGGTGATAAAAAATCAATCCAAATTGTCCCCCAAAACAAGGACAGAAGGTGCCTGTAGCAAGTGTGTTAAAAAATGATAAGCTTAGAGTCATGTCTACAAATGCTCGCAGTTTAGGGAATAAGATCCATGAACTTGTGGCAATAATGGCAACTGATAGTGTAGATTTAGTCGCTGTTACTGAGACATGGTATAATGAGAAAAATGACTGGGACATAGCAATACCAGGGTACTCTTTATATAGAAAAGATAGGGAAGGCAAGAAAGGGGGAGGGGTGGCCCTGTATGTGAAGGATAGCATAAAATCTAGCCTAATAAAAGTTAGTGAGGTGAACATAGAGTCCGTTTGGGTTACGTTAGAATTTGGTAATCACACAGTAACTCGTGTAGGTGTGATTTATAGGCCCCCAGGACAAATTGAAGAGTTAGATAATCTACTAGTTGAGGAAATAGCTAAAATGACAATGAAGGGGGAAGTTATCATCATGGGTGACTTTAATCTGCCTGATGTAAATTGGAAAACAAAATTAGCTACTTGTGCCAGGAGCACACATATTCTAAACTCCCTACTGGGATTGTCTCTAAAACAAGTTGTTGAGGAGCCAACTCGTAAAGAGGCCATACTAGATTTAGTGTTAACAAATGGAGATTTGGTATCAGATATTACTTTAGGTGAAAGTTTAGGATCCAGTGATCATTAGTCAGTGTGGTTTACTATAAGAACAGTGACTGAGTCACACCACACAAAAACAAAAGTTTTAGACTTTAGAAAAACAGACTTTTCTAAAATTAGCATATGTGTAGAGGAGTCTTCATCAGCCTGGAGCAATTTAAATGGAGTCCAAGAGAAATGGGATTATTTAAAAGTTACACTACTGAAGGCAACAGAAAATTGCATTAGGCTTGTCAGTAAAAGCAAAAAATTCAAGAAACCACTGTGGTACTCCGCAGATGTGGCCAAAATAGTTAAAAACAAAAAGTTAGCATTTAGTAATTATAAAAAAAACAGAGTGAGGAATAAGATTAGGCAGAAAGAGGCTAAGCAAGTTATAAGAGCTTCCAAATCACACACAGAAGAGAAAATAGCACAGTCAGTAAAAAAGTTGGACAAAACTTTTTTTAGATACATGAATGAGAAAAGAAAAGTAAAACAATGATTAGTTAGAATAAAAACAAAAGAAGGAAGGTATGTAGAAGAGGATAAAGGTCTAGCTGACTGTCTCAATTAATATTTTTTGTTCTGTATTTACAGATGAAAATGAAGGAAAGGGACCTCAGTTAAGAAAAAGGATAAAGGAGTCATTTATTACACGTGAGTTTACAGAGGAAGAGGTTCTATTTCAACTGTCAAAAGTAAAGACAAATAAGTCAATGGGACCTGATGGAATACACCCAAAGCTATTAAAAGAGCTTAGTGGTGTACTAGCAAAACCATTAACAGATTTATTTAACCAATCATTGTTAACAGGAGTAGTCCCAGAAGATTGGAAGTTAGCGAATGTTGTGCCCATTTACAAGAAAGGTAATAGGGAGGAGTCAGGCAACTATAGGCCAGTAAGCCTTACTTCAGTAGTGGGGAAAGTGATGCAACCCATGTTAAAGGATAGGATAGTTGAACATCTAAAAACACATGGATTTCAAGATCAGAGACAACATGGGTTTACTTCAGGGAGATCATGCCAAACTAATCTTATTGATTTTTTTGATTGGGTAACTAAAATTATAGATCAGGGTGGTGCAGGAGACATTGCTTACCTAGATTTCACTAAGGCTTTTGACACTGTTGCACATAGAAGGCTTATCAATAAACTGCAATTTTTAAGTTTGGATTCCAATATTGTTGAATGGGTAAGGCAGTGGCTGAGTGACAGGCAACAGAGGGTTGTAGTTAATGGAATATATTCAAAGCTTGGACTTGTCACCAGTGGGGTACCTCAGGGATCTGTACTTGGACCCATTCTCTTTAATATTTTTATTAGTGATATTGCAGAAGGTCTTGATGGTAAGGTATGTCTTTTTTCTGATGATACTAAGATATGTAACAGGGTTCATGTTCCAGGAGGGATAAGCCAAATGGCAAATGATTTATGTAAACTAGAAAAATGGTCAGAATTGTGGCAATTTAATGTGGATAAGTGCAAGATAATGCATCTTGGACGTAAAAACCCAAGGTCAGAGTACAGAATATTTGATAGAGTCCTAACCTTAACATATGAGGAAAGGGATTTAGGGGTGATTATTTCTGATGATTTAAAGGTAGGCAGACAATGTAATAGAGCAGCAGGAAATGCTAGCAGAATTCTTGGTTGTATAGGGAGAGTTATTAGCAGTAGAAAGAGGGAAGTGCTCATGCCATTGTACAGAACACTGGTGAGACCTCACTTGGAGTATTGTACACAGTAATGGAGACCGTATCTTCAGAAGGATATTGATACCTTAGAGAGGGTTCAGAGAAGGGCTACTAAACTGGTTCATGGATTGCGGGATAAAACTTACCAGGAAAGGTTAAAGGATCTTAACATGTATAGCTTGGAGGAAAGACGAGACAGGGGGGATATGATAGAAACATTTAAATATATAAAGGGAATCAACACAGTAAAGGAGGAGACTATATTTAAAAGAAGAAAAACTACCACAACAAGAGGACATAGTCTTAAATTAGAGGGAGAAAGGTTTAAAAATAATATCAGGAAGTATTACTTTACTGAGAGGGTAGTGGATGCATGGAATAGCCTTCCAGCTGAAGTGGTAGAGGTTAATACAGTAAAGGAGTTTAAGCATGCGTGGGATAGGCATAAGGCTATCCTAACTATAAGATAAGGCCAGGAACTAATGAAAGTATTTAGAAAATTGGGCAGACTATATGGGCCGAATGGTTCTTATCTGCCGTCACATTCTATTTTTCTAAGTTGCAATCACCAAATATTGTGCTACAGTGAACAGAGAAGTTGATGTTCATTCTGAAATAATGATTATGATAATAATGTATTTTTTGTTTGTTTGTTTTTTGTTATTGTATTTACCAGGACAGATACCTTTAGACAGATTTAGGCTTCGTTTATCAGAGTTATTTATTAAAGTGAATTCAAATTTAGTAAGTACATTTTTCCATTTTTTGTCAGTGTCACTAATGACTTGTTTTTCTTTCTAATGTTTTTTTTATGATTGTTTTATGTATGTTTAATAAATAGCCTGGATTTTATAATACCCTATCTCCAATACATCATTGTTCCTGGTTCCAAGTGAGAAGTGTCACCCCTAAACTGACACTGTGCCTGCAAATTCATAGACAGTTACTTAAAGGCTCTTAATAAGGTAAACATATCTCTAAATTGCCAGTTTTGGCTGTTTATATATTTAACTTGAGGATCTGCACCTAGATTTTCTTTTCTCTGTTTCTTCATTTGAGGAATATTTACCTGTGGAATTATACCTAGGACAAACAATCCAAAGAAGGTTTAAAGCGCCACCTCAAGAGCATGCAAGTCCTGAATTTTGGAGCCTTTTATTATAACTAAAGGCTTTGATAAATGTTCTCATAATATATATGACTAGTTTCCAATGTTAAAACAATATTGCACTATTGTGTTTTTTCTTTTTCTGTTTTATTTTCCATGATCACTTTTAACCCGCAAACTACATTTGAGGGGTAAGTTATCAGATTTTTGGTGCGGCACTGGCACTTGAAACAAGTGTGGGGTCTTATCAAGTAAACAGTGATTTTCCAAGTTTTGTTTTCTGTATTTCCATATTATGCCTGCTATTTTTGAAGAGGATATATGAGAGGGAGGAGTCTGCTTAACCAGGGCTAGAGTCCTGCAGGAACACATGGGAACGGTGCACCGGCCCAGAGGGCGCTTTCTGCGTGTGACAGGCACGAGGAGAGCGCCCTTCGCAGGGCTCCCCGCCTGCAGGTCACTGCATAAAGTGTGGCCAAGCAGGTGGACCGCGACCTACCCGGTCTGACAGGAAATACAACAAACTACTTCCTGTCAGACCAGGACAGGAAACCATATCCTCCGCAGACTGCCCACTCAGCCACATGGACGGAGGTGCGGGGGACACAATGAGAAGTACGGAGAATGACGGAATGGTGGCAATAACTGGTACAGGAGGGGAGGGGGGAACAATAATAGATATGGGAAGGAGATCAATAATAAGTAGATAATCGGAGGGGGGGCAATAAAATTTACAGGAGGGAAAGGGGACCATAATAGGTACAGGAGGGAGGGGAGGCAATAAAAGTTGCTGAAAGGCACAGGAGGGCTGGGGGGCACAAAGAGACATACATGGGGGCACGAGGCACAAAGAGACTCACAGAGTGACTAAGGGGGCACGAACAGAAAGAGTGGCTGAGGGGGCACAAAGACACAGAGGGGGACAAATAGACACACAGAGGGGCTGTGGGGGGGAATAAGCAAAAAGGGGCTAGGGGAAAAAAAGCCACACAAATGTGTTTAGAAAAAGAGCCAAACAAAGGAGCTGGGGGTGGAGAAAAAGACACAGAAAGGGGCATGGGGATGAAAAACACACAAAATGGCTGGTGGGAAGAAAGAGACAGACAAAGGGGCTGGAGGAAGTAAAATATACATAAGGAGGGTTGTAAAAGACACACAATGGATAAATACAGTAGGGAGGTGTAAGACACACAAAGGGGGAATGGGGGTAAGACATTCAAAAAATGGGATATAAAGCACTATAGCGAGTAAGAATTTGAAAAAAGGGGTTACAAGACACAGGTGAAGATATATTTTTTGGAGGGGCGGCAAAATGCGTATTTGCCTGTGCATTCAAAAATCCTTGCACCGCCCTGCCTGCAGGACCTGCCCTTTGCAGACCGCCCGGACGCAAAAAGAGCTGTGTGCACATGTGCACATAGAGCTAGGCAGCCGCCAGCTGACACAGCATTCAGTACAGTACTGGCTTAGGACGGTGGCCCATGTGAACAGTCCTGGGGGGGGTGGCACTGTATATGTCATGGCATCTCAGGAGGCTCAAGCTAGGGAAAGACAAGGGGAGGGAAGGGGAGGGACTGGGAGACAGGACACTGACATGAAGACAGGAGATTGCTGGGAGAGAGTTTGGAGGCCCAGCCCCAGACCAGATTGAAAGTGGGGCCTAGCAGCTAGCAGGCTCACTCACCATTGCCATTTGCCTGAAAATTTTAATTTAATTGACCCAGCACTGCCACGTGAGCCCTCACTCCTCACTCACCAAGTGGACAGTTAGTGCCAAACATGAGGTGAGTGAGCAAAATGAGTTTGATCATGTAATTATTTAATGTAGTATGTGTTATGTAAAGTGATGTGCCATCTGGCCCCCTTTATGCCACCTTTGGACTTTATTAATCTCAGGACCACCATTTTCCCATGGGTGGAGTCTGTGGAGAGGAGGAAAATTCCTCTCCACCCATAGGAAAATGGTGGCCCTGACATGAACAAATATGTGGGATTGGTCAGTGCGTGCAACGTCATATGTGTGGAAGTTCAATGTGCTTGAATTCAGGGGGTGAGTGTGTATTTGAATGGAGTGGCACTGTCCATGTTCAGTGAACAAAGTAGTAAATTTGTACCCCTCATTGTCTGTAGCCTAGCCCATTCCCAACTCCACTAGCTAGCAATGCTCCATAGCCATAGCTAGTAGTAATGGGATACTAGCTATTGGAGTTGGGAATGGGCTAGACTACAGACAATGAGGGGTACAAATTTACTACTTTGTTCACTTCTGGCACTTTACAATAAATGTTGCACTGTATTTTCTGAGAAATATATATGCATTCGAGCATATAATTTTTGTTTGGGGGGGGGGGATGGATCTTGGGTGAGTTCCCACACTTTTTTCCCCTAGTACTTTACCCCTGTGCTTAACCTTAGCTACGCACTGTATTTTTTTTACATTTGCATAATTATCTTTTTAAATCAGATCGGGGTAGGCAACATATTGCACGCGAGATCAGTGGTCCCCAACCCAGTCCTTAATATATCCATCTGAATAAAAAAGTGAAATACATAAATCCTGGACTGTTCGCGGTCCATGAGTACTGGGTTGGAGACCACTGCTCTAGATGTTGTGGACTTCATCTCCCAGAACGCAATTATTGCCATAATGCTAGCAAATCATCATGGAAGAAGTCCACAGCATCTGTGTGCCAAAGGTTGTCTACACCTGATATAGATAATATAGTAGTTCACTCTATATGAGTTGAATTAAGGATCTTCTATGGCTATTTTTATTTTCCCTAATTCTCTTCTTCTCTACACACTCTAATTAATAGATCAGACTCATTCTGTAAAACATTTTTGGGTCCTATATTATATATTATGATTTTGGTAAATTCAAAAGGTAATCTACAAAGTTCATTCCCCAATTATTGTTTTAAAGTTTAATTCTTCACAGTGTCACTGTCTGATGGAATATATATTCATGATTCCTGAATGCCACAGTACTCCAAAATTCAAGACAGTGTTACGATTTCAATAGAGAAAAATACATCTGAATACTGTAAAATTCTGCATATGCAAAATGTGTTTATACTTAAATGAACTTGAACAATGAAAATTAGACAGTTAATCTAATTTTTGCTGATAAATGTCTTCAAAACTAATCAACCATAATCATACTAATACAAAAAGAGATACAAGCTGCATAATTAAAAATAATAATAATTTGTTCACAAATTACTAATCAGATCTTATTATTTATTGTGTGTTGAGCACGAGCTAGATAATGTGTAAATCATTATTGTTCATAAAATTTAGTATTAACCTTATATTGGGTTGTTTCATATTTGCTTAATTTGCTCATAAGTGTTATGTTGTGTCCATCAGAATATAACAAACTTTGGCCCTGATTTAATATTTGTGGCCAAGCTTTTTAAATGATTTAATAATTTTGTATAAACTTTTACCTTTTTTTTCTAAATATTAAAATATCAATGTCGTATCAAAAATATCAAAATAATAAAATATTTTTCAAAATACTACATCATTTTAAAAGTTTATCCCTAAATATTAAATCATTTGAAAAATGTATTCAAAATATAAAATGTAGGTTTTTGTATGAATTTGAATTCTGTTCTGCTTCAGTATTGTCTGCTAATTGTCTTGATAAACTCCAGGTATCGTATATATCATAATACTGTTTAACTTACTGCTTAACTTGCTATTTGCTGCATTAAACCATTTTATTCACTATTACAGATGAAAGTTGTACAATGATTTGTTTTTAAACGTATTGCTTATTATCTACTGTGTTGAGCATTAAAGGGACTCTCCAGTGCCAGGAAAACAATCTGTTTTCCTGTCACTGCAGGTCCCCTCTCCCTCCCACCACCCATCCCCGGTTGCTGAAGGGGTGAAAACCCCGCTAGTGACTTATCTGAGACCCCCGCCGATGTCCCTCTTCATCACGTCAGCAATGTTTTCACAGGGTTTGGTTGTGATATCCACGATTCAAAAATTTGTTAGTCATTTCCCTTATCTGCATTAGAGCGGGCGACCGTGGGAAAACATTGCTCAACCGGGAAACATTCTGGATTTCTGAACTAGACACAGTGTCTCCAAAGGGACTCAATTAAACTATCTCCTTTCATTCGTTTTTATGAGTCTCAACTGCAGTTTGAAAAAAAATAAATTTTGAAAATACATTTTTTTAATAATATATTGTTTAGAATATTTTTTATGTATTTGTAGCAATGTGCTGAATGTATGTTTTTCATATTAAGTTATATGTGGTATTGATGTTATACACTTATCAGTTATACTATGCCATAGTTGCTGGTATATAATGAATAAGTCACATATTAAGCAGACTTATAAGGAGTTGCTTTAAAACAATTCCTAAACTTTATAATATTTTTGTCCTAAGGTTAATTGATTCACCTGTGGATTTATAACCAGTTGAATTCATAAAGTCTGCAGCAAGTACTTTAACAGCTTTGCTCACTTCAGAGCATCAAACCTATTATGGGTGCTCTGTACATATGGCTATAGTCACTACAGATAAGTGTTTTTCCAGATATATGTTTTAAGCACTTTATTTATCACTTTTGACACTGACATTTTTTTGTCCCTATCACATTTGCACTTTATAAACAATTATCTTGAGCAGGCACTCTGTCACTTTATATGATACCACACAGAAAATACATTTTTATAATACTTGTTCCTGATTTATTTTTTTTGTTTATTTTGAAAGCAGCAAATTTCTGTTAGTCAGTATCCTTCCCCCAAATCTCCAGTTAGATTCTTTTTGCAGGAGTTAGTTTACAGATTGCTGCTAACGGACATTTTAGTCTCATTTAGTCTGTTTTTAATCGGTTTTAGTCTGTTTTTAGTATAAAATAAAAAAAAATTGTGTGTTAGTAACTCTGTGTTAGTCAGACTCTGACACCACTGACACTGCGTCGGATTTTGACCCAGGTCAGTTTTCTGACACATCTAGTGACATGTCATCTGTGTGTGAGCCGGCTGCAAAGATAAGCTGTGCTTTCTCTGCTACACCGAATGTGGAGGAGGAACGGGTTAGCTGAGGGGAGGAAGGGGTTAAACGTAACTCTTTCTCCAGCGCCGGGCAGGGAGCTCTCCTCCTTCTCTCCGCCTCCTCTTCGGCTGAAGGCGCATGCAGCAGGAGCTGCGCACGCATTCAGCCAGTCCATAGGAAAGCATTCAAAATGCTTTCCTATGGACGCTGGCGTCTTCTCACTTTGATTTTCAGCGCGGAAGCCCTTAACTCAATGAGACAGCCACTAGAGGCTGGATTAACCCATTTATAAACATAGCAGTTTCTATGAAACTGCTATGTTTATAGAAAAAAGGGTTAAACCTAGCTGGACCAGGCACCCAGACCACCTCATTAAGCTGAAGCGGTCTGGGTGCCTATAGTGGTCCTTTAAGTATCATTTTAAACATTAAGCATTTCCTGAGTCCAAGTTAACCAATTTTAATATAGGATATCTAATATGACACCTAAAGGCTTGAACCTTGGAATCAAAGTAAATTCTTTCACACATCCTCATGGCTTCCAGGACCCAAGTTTTCCCAGGAGAACATTGCCCAGAGCATAGCACTGCCTCTGCCAGCCTTCTTCCCAGGGCCGGACTGGCCCACCGGGATACCGGGAAATTTCCCGGTGGGCCGCGGCACCTGAGGGCCGGCCGCGTTCCTGGGCCGGCCCTTTAAATACTGCAGCCGCCTGAGCGCTCTGTTAAGAGCCTCAGGCGGCTGCAGCTTCTCCCC
>OW240912.1:59840964-59854694 GCA_933207985.1 Pelobates cultripes
GGGGAATAAGAAGAGGGAAGGGTGGGAATAAGAAGAGGGGAGGGAGGGATAAGAAGAGGGGAGGGAGGGAATAAAAAGAGGGGAGGAGGGAATAAGAAGAGGGGAGGGGGGAATAAGAAGAGGGGAGGAGAATAAGAAGAGGGGAGGGGGGAATAAGATGGGGGGGAATAAAAAGAGGGGGGGAATAAGAAGAGGGGAGGGAGGGGAATATGAAGAGGGGAGGGAGGGGAATAAGAAGAGGGGAGGGGGGAATAAGAAGAAGGGGCAGCTCTATAGGACAGGGGCCAAGACAGGGAGCTCTTTCACACTACACGCGCACACACACACAATGCATCCCTATACATACACAGAAACACAACATGCTTCCCTTACACACAGAGAAACACACAATGCATCCATTACACACACACACACAATGCAACCCTTACACACAAAGACAATGCATCCTTTGCACACATTCACAGAAACAGACAATGCAAACCCGTACACACGCATGCAAACACACACTTCTTTTCTTACATACACACAGAAACACAATGCATCTCATGCACACACATACAGACACACACCTTGCATCCCTTATGCATACAAACACAGATTCACACAATGCATCCCTTACACACAACCAGAAACACATAATACATCCCTTATACACAAATACACACTGCTTCCACTACACACAAACACACTGTATCACCTGCACAAACTGGTAACCCTAAACACTACATACCATAAGCACACATATTAGATCCTCTACAATAACACATAACACATCCCCTACACACTCCACTCCCTGTGAGCGAACTCATGGGTGGGTGGACTTATGAGTGGGCCTTATGGGCATACTCACCGTCAGGCCCTGGGGCCCAGACCTTGAGCTGTGTAAGGGGCCCCCAAAAAATTGAGCTGCTTCCAATTCTCCCAGAACATTGAATTTTGTGACCACAGTTGCAAACAGCCTCCAGAGATCCTGTTCTACACCAGACCAGTGGAGCCAAACTGCAGCCCATCATCAACCTCATCTGCTTGTAAGTAGGCAATCTAGTATATTATTAGTGACACTAATCTATAATTTGAACTAACACAGGAAGCACCTCTAGTGACCGTCTGAGTGACTGTCACTAGCAGTGTCACTTTGAAGCAATGTAAACACTGCCTTTTGTCTGAAAAGTCAGTGTTTACGTTGAAAAGCCTGTAGGGACATGCTATAGACACCAGTACCACCACATTAAGCTGTGTGTGTGCGTCTGCTAGTGAGTGAGCTTGCTTGCATGCGTGTGCCTGCTAGTGAGTGAGCTTGTGTTTTTATGTCAATGAGCTGATGTATATCAGTAAGATTGTTTGTCTATGAGGCTGTGTATCAATGAGCTTGTGTGTGTCACTGAAATGTCAGTGAAATTGCCTGTGTCTGCATGTGCGTATGCTTACTGTATAATTAAACGCTTTACCCTGAAAGGACCAATATTTTATATTAGAAAAAGCAATATATATATATATATATATATATATATATATATATTACTCAATCATCTGTCCTGGCAAGACATAGCCTTACATATTACATGCGACAATATATGGCGCAGTGACTTATGGGGCTGGCACAAATTTTTTTTCCAGGGCTGCTTTGTATCCCCAGTCCGGCCCTGAGTACCACCACATTAAGCTGTGTGTGTGCGTCTGCTAGTGAGTGAGCTTGCTTGCATGCGTGTGCCTGCTAGTGAGTGAGCTTGTGTTTTTATGTCAATGAGCTGATGTATATCAGTAAGATTGTTTGTCTATGAGGCTGTGTATCAATGAGCTTGTGTGTGTCACTGAAATGTCAGTGAAATTGCCTGTGTCTGCATGTGCGTATGCTTACTGTATAATTAAATGTTTTACCCTGAAAGGACCAATATTTTATATTAGAAAAAGCAATATATATATATATATATATATATGTATATATATATTACTCAATCATCTGTCCTGGCAAGACATAGCCTTACATATTACATGTGACAATATATGGCGCAGTGACTTGTGGGGCTGGCACAAATTTTTTTTCCAGGGCTGCTTTGTATCCCCAGTCCGGCCCTGCTTCTTCCCATAGTGCATCCTGCTGCCATCTCTTGCCCAGGTAAATGACCACATGCACCCGACCATCCACCTGATCTAAAAGAAAATGTGATTAATCAGACCAGCAACCTTCTAAAATTGCTCCATGGTTCAGTTTTGTAGCTCACATTCCCATTGAAGCCACTTTCGAGGTGCACAGGGGTGATCATGGGTACTCTGACTGGCCTGTGCCTACGCAGCTCTATACACAGAATACTGCAATGCACTGTGTGTTCTCTCACCTTTCTCTCATGGCCAACATTACGTTTTTCAGCAATTTGAGCTACAGTAGCTCTTCTGTTTGATTGGATTAGACAAACTAGCTCCCCACATGTCTCAATGAGCATTGGACAGCCATGACCCAGATGCAGGTTCACCGGTTGTCCTTCCTTGTACCACTTTTAGTAGGTACCAACAGCTGCATACCAAGAATTCCCCACAAAACTTGCCATTTTATAGAGGCTTTGACCCAGTTGTCTAGCAATCACTACTTTTCCTTTGTCAAAGTCACGGAGATCTTTTTACTTGCCCATTTTTCCTGCTTTCAACACAGAAAATTCAAGAGCTGACTTCATTTGCTACTCCTTGACAGGTGCCATTGTAGCAATATAATAATGTAATTCACTTCACCTGTCAGTGGTTTTAATGATGTGACTGATCAATGTATATATAATAAATATTGCTAAACATTTTTCGTTTTCTTTAGTTGTTTATTTTTTTTTTTTTTTTACCTGACTCATTTACACATGGAGTTTTTTGTGTGCATTTTTAAACATACTTGATTAGCACAAAGAAAATAACCTTAGAGACAAGATCACGAGTTTTAACAAAGTCAATAGATATCCAAAAGCAGCAAGGGGCCTTGGAGAATATGTCCTCTCTCACCTATTTCACAGAAAATTATATTCCATTGATGTGCTCTTTCACCCCATTCAATCAATAAAACTAATTGCAGGCAGTTTTCTTCACTGGGATAGATAAGGTATCATGCCCTTTGTAAGAATGATATGCTCGTTAAGCATTCAACTGTTTCCTACACAGAAATGCCACAGACACTCACTGACATTTAGCACATGTTTACTTAATATAATTGGCCCTATGATTTTATTCTATTTCATACAGTGGATCGCTATTGGATACAGATGAGTAGTTACAGTGATATAGTTAGAATATCTGATTTTCCCGTTTAATTTGTTATAGTTGTTAAAAGATTTGATAATGCCAACAAAAGAGACATTTATAGTACGAAGGAAAAAGTATTGGATAATTTGAAATAATTAGACCTTTTTTAATTTACTGTAGAAAGGTTTTGCCATCCCTCTTTAAATAGTTTGATTTAGAATTACCCCTTTAAATGAAACCATAGGTATTGTACCTAGATGGTGACCAATTTGGCACATTAATTTACCTGATCAGTAGAGGCCAAAATCAGACCAATCTGTTGGATCCAAAACTAGGGACACTTCCGCTTTAAAGATCCACACCATCTAATTGACACAAATGAAAAAAAGCCAATAAATTGAGTGAAATTTAAATGCTCGGAGTAGGGGCATTTCTGCAGTAGCTGCTTGCTGTAGTTAAAGACTGGTTACTAGGCAGCTATTGCTGCCCAGCAGCTAGTAATGTACAGCCTTGAACATTGGGTGAGGGTTTTAATTGAAAATATGGGGATGAAACCCCTGTGTCCCCATGGTGAAGCTATCATAAAAAATAAAGCAGGTAGGATATAGTGTACCCAGCAATCCCCATGGTGGGGCTCTAATTAAATAATAATGCAAGGGAAAAATAGTGGCCAAAGGTAGGGGTTCTATTTAATGACATAATCCCACTCAGCTCCCATCCATGGAACATGAGTGAGAGCTCTAATTATAGATAACCAGCAGGGAATAGTTTTGTCTCCAAAGCCCATACATGGGTAGCGGGTGGGACAACGGGTGGGGCAGCGGGTAATCTATATCAGGCACTTGTGGAACCAAACCTAATTAGGCCATAAACATCTTTATTATAATAACATATATATATTCTGCACTTGCACTTTTGTAAGATTGCATGTAGAGTGCGCCACCCACAAGTTTGTGTTTTTTGTATTTGTGCTGATTTGGTGGAACTGGGTGATTAATTCCCCTAGAGGGATTGGTGGCACTTCATTAGCGCCATTGGAGGTTGCACATTTTTTTCATATACTTTTAGGTTTCCTTTCAAGTATCATTGTGAGCTTAATACCATATATATTATCCTTGTATTTCTGTCTTTGCCTGCATAAATACATGTGATTTATGTATTGTGAGGTTATTTATGGGGATTAATAATTGTCAATTAATTTTCATTAATTAAACATAATATTTCCATAACAATTATTAAAATTAATAATCTTTATTAAAATATCAGGGGCTGATATTTTAGTTGCGCTTATTCCCAATTATTATTTAATTCTAAGAGTTACTCACTACTCTTTAGACCTGAAGTATGTTGTTCAAATTTAGTATTTCATACATTAATATCATGACTTTTTATAAAAATTATATTTATTTTTGTCAATAGGTGTAATTATACATGGTAATTAGTTAATAGTTTTCAATAACATTGAACACGATATGGCATAGTACAGTATCACAATCTCAGTAACAATTTTAAACTCTTTAGCGTTATAGGATTGTTAGTTCATGACAAATTCAATCAACTGGGTTAGTGTATGAAATATGTTATTCGTACACTATTGATTTAGACAATCAGCAATAGAATGTTACTATTTGTTAAATTATAAGGAACCATATGAGTTTATCAGCATATGGATTAATATAATTTAAAGACAGAATTTTTCAGGATCTTAAAATACAATATTAGCTTTTTACTTCTTAGTACAATTTACAAACACATGTGGATTGTTTGCTTATTGTAGACACAATTCGTTAGACTTAGTTGGACAGAGTTCGTTATTTACTCGGGTGATCTATACACAAAGTTCTACTACAATATTTTACCAGCTAGCACAACATTTTAAACAGCTCAGTGCTGTTTTCAGAGTAATTAATTATGATTAATTAATTCATCCAGTAACAAAATTCTTGCAGGTTTAGTTAAAACAGTTCTTATCTGCTAAATATATCCTAGATTGTTATAGGATTATTATTCCCCTGGGTAACTGTTGATATTTAGTGATGTCCCGAATGGTTCGTCACGGATGGCGAACATATGCGCTGTTCGGTCCGTCCCCTATTCGTCATCATTAAGTAAACTTTGACCCTGTACCTCACAGTCAGCAGACACATTCCAGCCAATCAGCAGCAGACCCTCCGTCCAGACCCTCCCACCTCCTGGACAGCTCACTAAGAATGCAGCTTCACAATGAATGTAAAATTAGATGCTGTCCAGGAGGGTCTGGGAGGGAGTATCTGCTGCTGATTGGCTGGAATGTGTCTGCTGACTGTGAGGTACAAGGTCTAAGTTTACTTAATGATGACATAGGGGGCGGACCGAACAGCGCATATGTTCGCCGTCCACGGCGAACCGTTCGGCGAACCGTTGGGGACATCACTATTGATATTCTAATTTTTATTTCATGATTTTGATTAATATTCCAGTCTGCAGTTTGAGATATCAATCTTTATCATGAGCTATCATGAAAGCCAATCTGGCGTATTTTGTATCAGCTTTTACCCAGAAAATATTAGTTTTTAGTTATGTAATTTTATAGTTAGTATAATTGGCTTATATTTACTGATAGATGTTTTAAGATTGTTTCAAGATTTCTTCTTGTCCGTCTCTTGTCTTGTGTCCTATCTCCTTTCTCCTTCTGTGTGTCTCTCTGTCTCTCTATTTATGTGTGTTTTTCTGTGTGTGTATATCATGGGGTTATGTGTCATTCCTTATCTGTTAACCTTCTGACCTTGTCTAATGACATTTTGGGGCAAGTCATTATGTTAATGGCTGTTGATATATATTTCTATATGTCTTAAACAGCAGGTGGAGCTGTTGACTACATCAGGAATGTTACCAGCTATTTTCATATAGGGTTAAACTTTGTTAAGGACAATTTAGGAATGTTTAATTCCAACATGCTTTGGTCAGCGTTTCTTCTTTTCTCTCAATGTGGACTTTGGTCTCACACTAATAAACCAATGTGTCCTTGCTCACCTAAGTGTTGTGGAAATTTCAGGATATTTAAAATGTCTAACTTAATTTATCTCTATTGATAATTACATTTGTATATGTATATCGTTTCTATATATGTAAATTGCTAACTTAGGATATATCACACTATATTTCTATTTTTATATGTATTTAAACTTAATTTATATACATCATAGCGATATATGTGTGTTTGCTGAACACATGCTGAACACATACTTTTAATTAACACATACTTGTCTTATCTGTGTTCTTATCTTTTATTGACACAGATGTATTTACTTACTGTCTGGCTCTTTTAGCTGACAGGGTCATATTTTGAGAAAAACATCTTGTTTCTTCATTTTAGCACCTCATGGCATATTAGCTAAATTGTGTTTATGCTATTATGCATGTATTATTTTTATCACACAATATAATTTCCGTTCTACACAATATTTCTGACAGTATATATTGTTTTCTAGATGCATATATTGTTATTTTGATATCATTGTTATTGCTTTTGGTACTGTTTAGGGATACCTTGCACATTTGACATAGATAATAAAGTTCATTTGCTCTTAATGGTAGTGCTCCTCATTCTGTATTGAAGATTTAAAAAAAAGCTCCTTGCTCTAATGTGGGGATCAAATTGACCACGACAGGCTTTATATAATTTATTTTCTAATGACTAACTCTCCTCACTCACCAGCTATAAGTGACAGGTTAACAATGAAAACCATTCACCCGAATTTCATTTCAAATGCAAATATGCAAACCAAGTTTGGACCAACTAACCCAGAGCATGACTGAATCTCAATTTACCTAAATATCATCTCATTTTGGAAAAAAAATGTTCATTTCAAGTCTAATATAAACCCTTTGTCCTTGCCATCAAATACCTCATTACAGTCTTAATTCACTATTTTGAATAAACATTTAAAATTTGTTTTATCTAAATCTTAAAGTATCAAAAATAAATCATAAACATATATCAAATAGAAATGTAAAAATACCTTTCATAATATTAAATCAATTTAACAGTTTGTCCAAAAATATTAAATCATTTGAAAAGCTTATCCAACACCTTCTTTCTGTACTAGTCATACTATTTCTCCTTCCTCTGATTCCCTGTGGTACATCGACCTGCTCTCTCTACTTTCTACTTAATTCAACTTTTTATGTCCCTTCCACTTTTTTTTTTTAGTTTAAAGTCTTCAATTGTGAAGCCATTCTCTCTCCAAGCATATCAGAACCAATTCTGTTCGGGTGTAATCATATCATATGCAAAATCAGCATAGTGCAAATAAAACTTCAAACCTTTCTTTACATACTTCATCCACATATTGACCTTCCCTATCTCCTCTATCTGCAATTTTTTAGTACCTAATTTTGCTTCCTAATTTCATCTACTCATTTTAGGACACTCCATCTTCCATTGACTACCACAGAACACAGAAGATAATCCTAAGGATATAATTTGTTTGACACTTTAAATAATGACCACCTTGTTAAGCAGAGCTTCTGGCATCCTTCAACTACTATGTATTAAATGCAAAACAGAAAAGGAATTCAGTGATGCTTGGGATGTGTTTAAGGCAATCCTGAAGGACACATATGAAAAATAAGTATTAATTTTCAATTGTGCAGGCTAGGTCAGACAATTGATTTTTTTGTATCTTCTACCGCAATCAATCTTTCATCTAGGAAGTATGCAATGGAACTAAAGTACCGAAACTAAGTTATTATAAGATTTAACAATGTTCCTGGACTTTAGAGGTACTTTTATATTCTGGATAGAATTGTATAATATATTCTTTAGCAGAACATATTATTTTAATATACTTTCTTCCTATCAAATAATTTTTATAGACAGTAAAACATTAAAATACACATCCCATTTAGTTAAAAAAAGTAAGTTTTATAATTAAATATATTCTTATTGCTCCTTTTCACAAACGTGGTAGAAAAAATCATATATATTGGCAGTGTACGGACTAATGATAAGAATGTGTTGGGGAAAAAAACATGACTCTGGTGGAGGCACGGGAGGGACATTATGTCCCCCTAGTTAATTATTTAAATAGGTGCCCTACCATTAGGTAATGGGGGACTTTTGCCAGGTCTCCCTTTATTGGATTAGTGGCTGGGAAGCTATAACCTCGTCTTTTTTTTTTTTTTTTAAACAGTGAGCAGCCACTGGCTGATCGCTTTTTAGTAGATATGAACCTACTTGCAGCATGAGAGGTAGAGGCAGGAGGCAGGATTTAATATCCTTCATTTATTAATACTAAGTATGTTTTACTTTTTTATTAGTATAGTTGTCTAAAAGACCACAATTATGAAAAGTTGTTCCTTTTTTGTAATTTTGGTCTTTCACTTTTTAGTAGTTAACAGGCCCGTACAGGCAATCCGGCAAACCAAACAAATGCCTGTTGGGTCGCGATGACCAAGGTCCGAGGCCAGATGGGGAGATCAAAGGATCTAACCTGCAAGTCCATGCAAAACCAGTGCCAGCCTTGCTTGGTATATTCATTGCCACTGGAGAGATCTACAGGACCAGGGAGGCTCCAATCTGCACCTCCACCGAGTGCAGAGTATTCCTCCTGCGATTTCCACCTTTTGGAGAGTTGCCATGGGTTACTAAAGAACGGTGTCAGAGCTCGCAAGGAAAGGGACCTCAGCCTACACTAGGCAGAAATGCAGGTCTAGAGACACCAAACACCACCAGACCACCAATGCTCTCAATGTCCCCTCTGCCTACCCAAAAGTAAAACAAAGGGAGGGGGGCATATAAAACTTATTTTTAATTGCATGATTCTTAAAAAAAAAAAAATTGAAATATTTATATGTATATTTATTTAGTTATTAAATTGCTAAATTACATAAATACATATACATATGTATATCATAGTAATGACTATCAAATGTATTAAAGTTGTATTGGAGAATTGAGTGTTCCTTTTAAATACCACATTATTATCTTTGAAAGCAACAATTTCTGATCTAATTTTATATTAGGATATTTAGCCACATGTATTACTGAATAATACAATCCTATTGAGATCCAATCAAAGACTAAAAGAGGTGAAAAATGTAATACATTGCAGTAAAAAAAAAAAGAAAGTGAAATGGACATAAGCTCAAAATAAATAATGTATTTCAGAAAATCCTATTAGGTAGTATTTGTCTTTTTCACACATACTTGGAAGAGATTATCTTCAAAGGTTGTTTAGTGCTTACCTTCACAAATCATTGTAGAAAACATAAATTATTATTCTAATATATCATTATATTGATTATGGTTTGAAAGCTTGTTTAACAGTGTTACTGCATCATTATTATTGCAACATGTCAGTTTGAACATACATTTGTCACATGGAGTATAAAATAGTGTCTGTAGAGAATGGCATAATCAGCTAAATTAGCTAATTTATTCTGCAAATGGGTAATTGTAATGTCCAATACAATAGGCCACTAAGAGGGTCTTTTGTATTGGGAAACAAATTGTGGTCTTATCATATACAAGACAAGAATACTATACAATGGATTTATATGATCTTGCACAGAGTACAGAATACAGAATAAAGTGCTTTAAATCTTATTCAAATTATACAAATGTTATATTGTAAGTGATTAATACTTTGAAGATTAATATGCAGATCGAGGATATTTCTCAAAAGTTGATTAATAAACACCAAGCTAATTATTAACATTGACACAGTTCATGGAATAAATTACAAGTTTGATTTGAGTAGATTCATTACAGAGCATTTCATTTTCCCCAGGCAAGCAATTGTTCTTCTCAAAAAATGCAGATACAGCATGGAAATCATTGAGCTTTTACTCCAGGCTATAATATGTCTTTAGGTCAGTAGTGGGAGTGAATTCATAGTTTGAGACAGAGTATCATAAACACGGCTTTTATTTCAGAATAAGACCCATAAACAAAGCATCAGGATGACAATGAGGGCAAGAAACATAGCTTCAGTTTGAGAATAAGAGCAATAAACCTAACTTTCTCTTTGGTCCTTAATTTCTTTCAGAAACTGCATTCAAAAATTATGGTGCAGAACTACAGAAAACTAAAGGAAACTAAGCCAGTGTGTGTCCCATATGTGCTAATTCATATACATATATAGAATTGGGATGTGCACCCAAGTAAAATGCTTACTAAACTTTATTTAAAGGAACATTAAAGCATTAGGAATTCAGGCCTCTGCAGCCTGATGGGGCCTGGGCACAATCTCTGTACTGTTGGGGATGCATCCCTGCAGATGGGGGCGTTCCCAGAGCCCGGGGACTGCACCGGAGACCATGAGGAGAGGGTGCAATTTGCCTGATGCAGGGGGGTGCTGGGGATCGTCTGAGTGAAAGCCTCTCCCCAGCTTGGGCATGGGGATCCTGATAGATCTGAAAAAGGGTAGGGGGTTGCTGGGAGCCACCCAGGGTCCCCCTTCCCCTGTCTGCCTAGCTAGGAGGGACTGACTCTCTTTGACCACTGGTGGCTGCATGGGGACACTGGGTGGAATCCCCCTTCTCCTGCCCACCAAGCCCTCAGGGGACTGGGAGTGATCTGGGGTCTAAGGTGTCCTTTTCCCATTTTGGAAACAGGAGGGAGTGCCGGCAGATGTATGGTAGTCCCCCTCCCAGCTGGCGTTTATCCCCTAAAGGCCCAGGGTGTGGGGAGGTCCTAGAGACCTGCTTTCAATACGAGATGGGCAGTGGGCAAACTACCCTTTTGCTTGGAGTCCTGGCTGGTCATGGAGTGCCAGCAAGAGTTCCCTGCACAATTTCCAGTTTCAATTCTTCATACCTCTCCATGAGGCTACTCGGGTGGGCCGATGTCCAGTTTCTGCACAAGCGCCGCTTTCTGTGAACAGCCACCCTGGTTGTTCCCAGATGTGGAGGTACATCTAACCACTTGCTTTTATGACCTCCTGGAGAAACTGGGAGAACTTATCCAGCCACAAGAGGGGCCATGGGGGATACATTTTCAGGTTTCCTCTCCTGCAGCCAGAAATTTGTCCAGCCACCTTCTGGGACTTGGACACATTTGCAAGGCTTCAAATAAGAGGGAAAACTTGTCCATCTACAAGCGGGGATGCAGGGAAAAAATATTCAGGTTACTCCAACCACAGCCGGTAAAACTTGTAGAGCCATCATTGGGTACTAGGACACATCTGTCAGGCTACTCTTCAGCAGGGAGATATTGTCCCTTCGCAAGCGAGGACTTGGGAAAAATGTTTTCAGGTTTCCCCCGCAGCCTGTACTGCCACAAGTTGGAACATCAGGATAAATTTTCCGGCCACACACAGCTGGAAGAAGTGTGCTGCACATGTCAGGGCTTGGAAAACTTTTCAGGCCCCCTACAGTGGGTTAGAACCTGGGATGCCAACAAGTGGGATTT
Source organism: Pelobates cultripes (assembly GCA_933207985.1). Classification (NCBI taxonomy): domain Eukaryota; kingdom Metazoa; phylum Chordata; class Amphibia; order Anura; family Pelobatidae; genus Pelobates; species Pelobates cultripes. The sequence continues at coordinate 59,852,576 of OW240912.1, forward strand.
GGAAAGAAAAAAAAATGTTTAGGCTGCCTGCAACTGGGAGAACATGTCCCTCTGCAAGCAGAAGCACCTGTGCTGCCATGAGTTGGGACCTGGAAAATGTTTCTGTTATCCCTGCGGCTGGGAGAACTTGCATTGCCCCTGGTTTGGACTTTGAAAAACTTTCAGGCCGCCTGCAGCAGGGAGAGCTTTGGCCCAGGGTAAGTGGAGACTTTGGACAAATTGCCCCTCTGCTTCCTTGCTCTATCAGAGTCTAGCATGGACTGGCTTGTGATGTCAGCTCTCTGCTGGCTGGTAATAGACTCACACAATGACATCACAGAGGCAGGTGGAACACAGAGGATGTCATCAAGCAGCAGGCAGGCAACCAGTGAAGGAGAACAGGGTAGAAGAGTCAGCACTAGATAACAAACTAAAAGGCAGCAACCCCAAAAAGGGAATCCATCAAGACCCTTTAAAAACAAGATAAAAAGATGCAAAGGAGGTGAAGACTGTGCCTAAGGCTAGTGTCAGTAGTCTATGACAATAAACAACCAGACCAAATAGTCTCAATGAAGATACAACAAACAAATAAGCCTATGTTGATAATAGAACAGTAACAGGTTCAATTGGACAAAGAATTGGATAAAATAAGATAAAAGGGGGTAATCCACAGGGGTTAGTCCATCCGGATAATAAAATATTAAAAGTCACGTACAAAGTCTCTCTATATACCAGGATGGGGGGGGAGTTGGTAATTCTCGGGAGTTGATCCGTCCGGATTGTTAAAATATCCGTATATGTGGAGAGAAAGGGGAAAACGACAAAATAACTGATGGTGTAATATAGTTGGGATCCAATAAAAAGTAAAAAAAAACACACTCACATTTATGAGAGCTCTAGCCAGCTCTGGGGTGAAGGGCGTGTAGCGGTATGATCTCCGCTAACGGATATAGTGGAGAGGTGCGTCCGTCAATCCAGTCTGATTGTTGCAGTGCTCCAGGACATATATAAAAAACAGCAATAGTGCTCTCAGTATGTAATGGAAATGATATAAAATATGTAAAATGTACTTACAAGTATAGAGCAGAAGGTACTGGTCTATTAACACAGCATTGGTGGCATAATGCCCACCTCGGATTGCTTGAGTACAGGATACAGGATAAAATAGAATAAAAATGCTAGGGTGAGTAAAAAAGTGCAAATAAAATACAATAAAAGAAAATTGGTATAAAAATGTAATGACCAAAAATGTTTTATTGCTTAAAATACACAATATAAAACCATTAACACTTTTCACCTTAAGAGGCTTTTTCAAAATGGTATAGACCATCATACCTGGCATACAGAGTTTAAATAGAAGTATGTGTGTTAAAAATTGGCACCAAAAAATTAGGTCAGCCAATCACAGAGCAGAAAATAACAAGCTTAATAAAATGTGTGTGTTTGTGTATCTGCATATGTGTCATTGTGTGTATCTGCGTCTGTGTTAATGTATTTGCATGTGTGTCAGTGTTTGTATCTGTGTATATGCTTGTATGTCAATGTGTGTATATGTGTGTTTCTGTGTGGCAGTGTATGTGTATAGGTCCATAGATTGTAGCATTTAAATGCCAACACTACACACAAATACGCCCCTACATTCAAATGTCAACACTATATACAATTGCATACCTGCATTCAATCATCAACAGTACATAACAAAAAACTATTTATTGCACCAGTCAGTGCCCTCTCTATGTTAGTTCCGCTACAGATTTAATGCATATGAAGGGAAAATGGTTATGTAGCAAAGAAGGGAATAACTGGCAACATTAAGTACTCACACACTTATGCAGGCCCCGTGCTTTAAAGAATGAACATGTGCATTTGTACACTTGGAGAAATAATATTACTTTAAATATGTACTTTACAATGAGCTGTTGTGTCTATATCTGTATTATTGATTCTAGTAGCTTTCCTTCGCTTTGTTTTACAATGAACTGCACTTTTCATACTTGCCAACTGTTCCAATTTTCAAGGGACAGTCCCAGTTTCTGGCCACCTTTCCCATCTGTCCTGTTAAATTAACTTGTGGGTTTCTGTCCCACATTTTAATAGCCTGTGCAGATTCCTCCGGAGTGCCGAAGTCAGGCATCTGAGT